>JASJET010000185.1:3137500-3737500 GCA_034092305.1 Diaprepes abbreviatus
TTGATTTTATTGATCCTTACTTGGTGCAAATCCGTAATAGTTTATGACTGTGATAAGTAAAACACATTTTTACTTAAATTTTCACTGTATTATATATGTATGTACAACATGTCTCACTGCAAGGCAGTTTCTTCAGGTACTGTATACAGTATTTTGGTGCTATGCTATTTAAACCATATATTACAATTTTCGAAATTTATTTGAATTATATTAGATTTTGACAAAGACAATTTTACTCAAAATAGGTTTAATAAGGGTCAGTTATTTAAATCTATTTGGTGGTTTAAATAATACATTTTTATTTTTACCTTTGTTTATTCCCAGCGATTCAAGCAGGTGTAATTTGGGTTATATCAATACACTAAAATTAAATAAAAACTAAAACTACACTAAGCAAAAAATGGATATTTCATAAATATATCTTATTTGCCGGAATTTACAACAAAATGTTTGGATAGATATCATTTATATAATATGGGGAGACCTTGGAAGTACAATTGCTTTTACAAAAACATGTTGGTAAAATATAAGTACCTAAAATGTTAAATTAAAAAAATTTACATTTTTGGAAGCATTAGTTTTCGGTCAAAGACCTGATCACTTCAAAATAAGGTCCAGTCGTCACTGTCATTTATAATTGATTTACATCACCGAAGCATTCTGCTAACCAACTTTATAAATTTTTTCATATTTTACGAAATTCTACACTTAGGTGCTTTAGCTCAGATTACATTTCAAATATTACAGGAAAAAACGAATTTTGTTTTAAAGATTGATTCGCATTTAAAAAATTCATTGATATTACTATATCAACCTACCCGAAAATTACAGGCTCATTTCACTAGATGTTATATCTTTGTATACAAACATACCAAATTAACTTATTCACACTATTTTAGCAGAAAAATGGGAAATTTTAAAGAAACGTACATCACTATCAAAAATTAATTTTATGGATGCTGTCGACCTCGTTCTAAACACAAATTACTTTCAGTACTAAAACACTTTTTACAAACAACTCGATGGATCTGCTGTGGGATCACTAATTTCATCTACCATGGCTCAGTTAGTAATGGAGTATATAGAGGACAAGGTTTTAGAAAAATTAACTTTTAATATAATATTTTTCAAATGGTTTGTCGATGATTGCATAGCAGCCGTGCCACAGGATAAAATCAGTAAATTTCTCCAAGAGTTTAACAGTTTCAACGAAAAATTACAATTTACGTCCGAAATAATTAATAAACAAACATATAAATTTTATAATAACCTAATTACAAGAAACATAGAACCTAAACAGCAAAAATATGTAGCATTACCTTACACTAATGAGCTGTCAGAAAAAATAAAACACATTTTAAAAAATAATAAATTAAATATAATATTTACTAATTTAAGAAGTAAAACTCCTCTCATAAATAAATGAAATGTAATAGATTCGATCCCTTGCACAAATTGTCCCAAAAAATATATAGGAATGACTACCCAACTACTAAAGAACAGATTGAATAGCCATAAATATGCGAAAAACACCTCAACAGCATTAAATAAACAGACATAGGAGGAAAAATATACCTTTGATTATAATAGTACCATAATTAAAAATAAAAATATGAATTACCAAAACTTGCAGATAAAAAAAATGATAAAAATTAAAAAAAAAATAAAAACACTGCTAATGACAGAACGGATATAGGAAATTTGAGCCACATTTACACCAGCCTAATTTAAATAAAGGTATTAAGTATTCGATCCTGTTAATAAACATCAAAAATTGAATATCCTCTTATACATAAAATTAAGTGCATGCGTTTCTTTGTTTTTTTTTTGGTGCATTGTAAAATATAAAAAATAAAATCTAAATAGACGACGTAAAAGTTGCATTTCAATTATTAAGCAAAATGTCAAGGTGTGTACTGGTAAAATTAAATATTTTTTAAAAAATTTGAGTGGTATTTTAAAGTGTTTGTTTGTTTTTTAAAATTGTAGATATGTTCTTGTATAAATGTTTTTAATTATATAAAAAATATTTTTAGGAAGGTAAATAAATAAAAAAACAAAAATTTTGAAAATGCCTTAAATAAAGGGCAAAACGTCAATTGTTATTAAATAAAGACCTAAACCCAATATATATATATATATATATATATATATATATATATATATATATATATATATAGTAAAATATGCTGAACAAAATTACCACGTGGTTAAATTAGATAAACTGTCACTTGCAATTTTTTTCATGACTACAATTCTTTACATTTGCATATTCTTTTATGCCATTAATCGATAATGGTCTATTTCTCTTTTAATTACGACAATGCCAGTGGGAAATCTATTGATGCCATCGATGTGCTCGACTAGAAGCATCGAGCATCTATATAATTTTGAAGGTTGTTTGGAACGGTTCCCATTTAGGCTAAAAATTGACGACAAAGAAACGTAACAAACAACTGTGTAAACTAGTAATATAATTAGTTCTATCAACAGAAAAGTCGAATTTTTCTTTAGCGTTTTAAAAGCATAAAACAGAACCGCTTTTAATATGAATGAACGCGAAAATGTTAAATAGGTATACGAATGCATTGAGACTCATTTGATGTGAAAAGCCGGTCACCGTTATTTTTAACTCAGTTTATTACTTTTTGTTTGCTGTCACTACGGATTTAGCAGCATAATAGCTAATAATAATCTAGAATTGAAATCTGTTACAGAAATCGCCGTATAATTTCTATTTCGATTCGGTCATTTATAATGTAAAATCGTGTTTGGAATAGTAAACTATTCGATAGTTTGTTTAAAATCTTATAGATAATAGTTGACACTAGAATATATAAATAAGCCTTGTTTTCTTATAAATTGTCTGTTTAATATTTACCAAAAATCTAAATTGTGAAATTATTAACTTTTATTTAGAACTAAAATATTATTTTCGCTTTTTAAATTACTTAATTATTATTATATAGGCTTATAAGTGGTGTTGTCTTGACTGAGAGACTGACGTACCAACGCACAAACCAAACTATTAAAGATAGTCACGGATTTTTAAGAAAAGGTTAGCAACACCATATAGGTACCCACTATGAAAGGACTTTTCAAAATTCATACTCCAAAGGGGTGAAAAGGGGTAAATTGTCATTTAATTAATTTATCCATATCTCTTGATCAAATGAAGATATGGAGTCGATTTTAGTTTCAAAAGATAGTTCATAATAACATTTAAAAGCTCATTACATGATTCACATTTTAAAAGGGGAAAAAGGGGAAAAAATTAATTTTCTCTGCTAAAAATTAAGTACTTTATTTAGGTTTCACATTTTTCATTACGATGACTTAAAAAGTAATTTCTGCAATGTTTTTAATACTAGTATTCCTAAGGCTTTACACTATAGAAGGTGATATTTTGCTTGGTATAATCATAAATTAATAAAAAGTGTAAATAAAAAGATAAATTAAAAAAAAAAAGTACAAGAAAACTGATCAGCGATGATGGGAATTTAAATAAAGAAAGTATAGGCAGTTCGTGAAAGCCCCACGCACTTATAAAGTATATGTACTGATCGCCAAATAAACAGAAAATGTCCGGACCATGCTATGTGCCATTTTGGGTAAGGTGAAGTTATAATAACAGTGAATACGCTGTCGCCACTGAAAAATTATAACGACTAAACGTAATCGTTTAACTCCCACTGACAGGGTTTGAAGCAATTTGCATACCTTTCCGAAATTCCATCGACATAAGTAGTTGAACGAAACGAATGGTAGAAAGAGATAAAATGACAGTATTACGTTATAACCTTACCTAACTTATCCAATTTGTGTCAATTGATTGTTATGTGTGGACGTCTGTCATACTATTGGTCGGTCGTAAAAATAAATTAAAAATTTTTATTATATTTTTGGTTGTTAAAAATAACTAGTCCTTAAAAAAAGCAATATATTGACGAACCGTTTCTTCAAAACGATTTATTTTTTGGAAAAACAGTTGAAATGTTAATTAGGTAGTACACCGTTATTTTCAGTATTTTCTAATTAAAATTTCCTTAGAAAGTTGAATGTTTCGCAAATATCAAGTAAATTTGAGATTATAGACATACAAAATTATTACACTAAATTCTGTTCATATCTCAATAGTATGAGCGTGCTGTTTAAAAATTGTTTTTCTACGGCTAGTTCTAATAATGGATTTAACATAAACACTTGTGTCTATATATCCCCAAACGGTCGAGTATCTTACTTTGAAACAGTTAAGTGTAACATAATTGTTTTCATCAACACAACTTATAAAAAATTTGAAAAGTAACAATTTGTAAGATATTTAAAACTTTTATTTAAATAAGTAACATTCAATTTTATATTCAAATAATGTTAGATGCAACATTTTACTTCCTTGGACTGTGTTAAACACTATACTACACTACAACTAAATAAATATTATTGATTATAATTTATTAGGACATATAAATTTGAACCCTACAAGCCAACAAACGAGGTCCTTCAGAATAAAAAGCTTATTTATAGCACGTTTGGTCTTCAAGCCCCTACAAATCTTCACAAAATAATAAAAAAAGTATATTAAAGGTTGAATAGTATCATTAATGGGCTTCGGGCTGGCCTATGGTTCTGGCCCCTGGTCGTACACAGTTCCTCTATCACCGGTCAAGTTTCAGGTTTTCTTTCAAACTTACTTGTCAGGACAGGCAATAATCGGCTAGATGTTTAGTGAATTCATACAATAATTGATTGGTGGATAGCTGGGACGATGGATTTTAGTAATACTACATAAAGCAGTGGTTTCTACCATTTCAAGTTTTATGAGTGCTGGCTTCCTGCAATTACTTTATATAGGAGGTATGTATTCCTATTAAAGTCAGTACATTGCTTTGTATATATGAGTTGTTTTTCTTGATATGCCTTTTTCTTTGTATATTAGACTCTTAAGGTATTTGGCCCTTTGTATAAATTTTTTGTTTAACAGTTCCAAAGTGCCAATTGAAGATAATTTTGTGGTTTATATTTACACCTAAATATTTAACTGATGGCTTGGTGCATATTACTTGGTTATTAAGTTATTTAAAATAAATTTAATCCAAGGAAAAACAGATTATTTCACAATAATAACAACAATGACACTATTTTTTGACTTTTGACGGTTAATTTGACGTGCCAAAACGTCACTTTTACCCAAAATGGCGCAGAGCATACTCCGGACATTTTTCGTTTGACAGCTCCATTACCACCTGTCATCCATTTATTTTCAGAAATCCGTAGAAAGCCCAGAGTAAGACTGTATTGCTCCTATCAGCGACATCTACAGGACGAAATAAAAACTCGAGGACATCTGGAATTTTATAAACAGACTAAAACCGAATTTTGATATTCTTGAAATCATACTTTTAACGAACAGGAAATAAATGCGATTCTTTTTCTTTCTTTTTGGCGACATTCTTCTTCTATTTGGCAACCTTCCTCTTCTGTTTGGCTTTAAGGTGACGTTCTTCTTGCTGTTTCCTTTTTGCGTGCTTCTTCTTCTTGTTTTTCTTTCGCAACGTGCTTCTTCTTCCTGTTTTTCATTCAGATAACATAGTACTTCTTGTTGACGATGTGCTTCATCCCGTTTTCCTTTTTGGCGACGAGCTTCTCCCTGTTTTTCTTTCAGATAACATTTTCTTTTTTGGCGACGTATTTCTTCTTTTTGTTTGAAGAACGTCGCATTTCTTCTATACGTTCTGTAAAATCAGCCAATAATTTATTTATTTGCTCCTTTTTGGCTGTTTGTGGTCTAGTATTTACCAAAAAAACTCCTAGAATGTTGTTGAAAATTCGGTTCTAAACGTCTTTTTTGAAAGTGAAGTCAATTTTTCGCTATCTCTTCTAGTTTCCAAATAGAATGTTCTAGAACATTGGTGAAATTCCGGTTCTAAGCTTTCTTGTTGATGACAAATTCGACAGTAAAGTCAGTTCTTCGCTATCTTTTTGGTTTTCAAAATAGAACTTCATCGAAAATTACTCTTATCTTCTTACTTGATGACAAATTCAACATTGAAGTCCGTTTTTTCTATCTCTTCTGGTTTACAAATAGAATTTTCCAGAAATCCTGTGATAATCCTTACTTCTGACAACAATTGTTACGATTTTCTTTCCTTTTATTTATTAAAAGTCAAGAATTCTACTAGAAACATGACAAACAATGATGACTAATAGGTATTATATTTCTATGAAGACACGCCTGAACTCCGTTACATTATCAATTTTTGGAATAAGGTAAATTATGCTATATCTTCATATTTTTGCCTCAGAAATTTGTGCTATCGTTGTGTACAGACCTTTTAAAGATACCTTGTATAACATCTTTATATTTGATAAAGCATATTTATGACAACACAAATGAAATATTTGCCCTTTAGAACGACTCGACTTTGATTTATGATTTAACAAAAAGTTAGTAAAGTTATATTCGAACTTTACTAATAAATTTATTAATTGTTCAGGATTTCGCTGGCTCTTTCATTAAATGGCTGGTTAAATCAGTCACTCTAATTTTAGATACACGGTTTTCGTGCCAAACTTTAAATTTGGGTTAATAACCGTAATGTTTTGTTAACATGTATGTATTTATTTATGTGGTCTGCCATTGCAAATAAATTTTTTCTCTGTATAGAATACATATTTATTAAAAGCTACAATGTAGCTTGAAGTAGACAGATGGTTTATAGCAACAGATTCGGATATTTTTAGTAAGGCAAATGGAGATTCATTGAAAAAGAATGTTAAATTGGTGTTTGTTTCTTTTTGAATTTTTTATGTTTTGTTTTTTTAATTTTTTTTTAAAGGAAATTCGTTTCCTATTAACACAACTTCTTCACACATGCGCATAGGGATTCTTAGATATCTGCATTGACTATATAAACACAAGACTTTCACCGCTTATAGACGCCTTGGCAACTATTTTTGCTATTTTTGGCGAGAGCGCAAGATGAGAAATTTCCAAGTATTAAATTCGACTCATTCAATAAATTTTGTTATAGTAAATAGTAGTAAAAAATCAAGACATGAGACTATGCAGTGTTGTTCTGTTGGATAGTAAATCTAAAATACGGGTATAAGTTCTTAATCGCTCCATTTTTAATTCATTTAAATTTACAGAGCAAATATTGCCATGAATCAGACGATCATTTTACATTTATATTAATGAGTTTTTATGGATATGACACAGTACTATATTTAATCTATTTAAATTTAACAGATGATATACTTAAGTTTTTGGAAATGTAAAATATGCAAAGGAGTTTCTAAATTCGAACAATATATATATATATATATATATATATATATATATATATATATATATATATATATATATATATATATATATATATATATTAAAAATAAACAAATTCACGGTCTATATATTTGAAAAAGTTATTTTATTCTCCTTACGACCGTTAAGAAAGGGGACAGACAGTATATTCTCTGCGAATTCCACTCTGGTTCTCTCTCCATACTAGTTTCGACCACCTAATGGTCTCATCAGTGGAGCTGTAACGAACCGAGAGTAAAATGCACAGAAAACAAATGTCTACTTAAAATCCCCATATCGTAAAGTATCGGCAGGATATTACCTGCAGAACTTGATGCCGGACTGTTATCTTAAACAGTACAAACGAACATCTGAATATACCCCGGAGCGGTAGGAAATTTATTAAAAATAAACAAATTCACGGTCTATATATTTGAAAAAGTTATTTTATTCTCCTTACGACCGTTAAGAATAAAATAACTTTTTCAAATATATAGACCGTGAATTTGTTTATTTTTAATAAATTTCCTACCGCTCCGGGGTATATTCAGATGTTCGTTTGTACTGTTTAAGATAACAGTCCGGCATCAAGTTCTGCAGGTAGTATCCTGCCGATACTTTACGATATGGGGATTTTAAGTAGACATTTGTTTTCTGTGCATTTTACTCTCGGTTCGTTACAGCTCCACTGATGAGACCATTAGGTGGTCGAAACTAGTATGGAGAGAGAACCAGAGTGGAATTCGCAGAGAATATACTGTCTGTCCCCTTTCTTAACGGTCGTAAGGAGAATAAAATAACTTTTTCAAATATATAGACCGTGAATTTGTTTATTTTTAATAAATTTCCTACCGCTCCGGGGTATATTCAGATGTTCGTTTGTACTGTTTAAGATAACAGTCCGGCATCAAGTTCTGCAGGTAATATCCTGCCGATACTTTACGATATGGGGATTTTAAGTAGACATTTGTTTTCTGTGCATTTTACTCTCGGTTCGTTACAGCTCCACTGATGAGACCATTAGGTGGTCGAAACTAGTATGGAGAGAGAACCAGAGTGGAATTCGCAGAGAATATACTGTCTGTCCCCTTTCTTAACGGTCGTAAGGAGAATAAAATAACTTTTTCATATATATATATATATATATATATATATATATATATATATATATATATATATATATATAGTTTGGTTATTCCGGGTTTCAATCCGTTCGTTCAAAAAATAGTTTTCACGACGTTTCGCCAAAATCTCATTTGGCATTTTCAAGTGCGGTTCGTCTCGTTACTCGCTGAGAACTGATGGTGGCCTGTGATGAATTTCGAGTTTTGTTCAACTGGCTCGCTTTCTGATTGGATGAGCGGCTTCGCAGGCTCCTCCCTTCTGCCGAGTGCGATATATTTTGTTCTTGTATGCTGGTCTCTCGTTTACTAGTTGACTTTTGTTGTTTTCTTTCTTGATTCTTTATTAATGTTTTCCATGTAGTTGGAACATTTATAGCACCGTCTCGTTTATTTAGCTGTCCCGCTTTTTCGATTTCTAGGGCCTCTCTTATGATGCGTACCTTGTAGTTCTGTACTGATGCTATTTCTTTTGTTTTTTCGAAGTCGATGATATGTCCGGTTGTTTGGTGATGTTGAAATAGGGATGAGGTTGTCTGTTTGTTTTTGAGGCTATTTTTATGTTCTTGGATTCATGCTAATATGCGCCTGTTTGTTTGTCCTATATAAGTTTGATGGCAATCTGCACATGGAATGCTGTAAACGCCATGATTTTCAAGGTTGGTCTTGTCTTTGGGATTTCCCAGGATACTGGCTATTGTTTTTTGTGGTTTAAATATGGGCTGTATGGTGTGTTTTCTTAAGCTTCTTCCGATTCTATCTGTTATTCCTTTTATGTATGGTATTATGGCTTTGTTCCTTGTTTGATCTTGGTCTCTGGTCTTTGTTGAAGTCTTCTCTTGTCTTTTTATGACTTTTTTTATATCTGATTGTGAGAAACCATTCCGTTCTAGAGCTGTTGAAATGTGACCTATTTCGTCTTGTTTTGTGTCAAGTTCTATTAGGCGGAGAGATCTTGATACTAGTGTGTTGACTATTGCCTGCTTTTGAGAGGGATGATGATGTGACGCTGCATTGAGATATCGGTCAGTATGCGTGGGTTTCCTATATACGCTAAAGCCCAAGGTGTTGTTGAGTTTCCTAGTTAATGACAGGTCCAAAAAAAGAAGTACCGATTTAAATGAAATTTTTTACGTTATGTTAAGGAGGTTTCGGCAGTAATCCCATATCATTTTGGTCAAAATTGGTTTAGTAAAGTCCAAGATAGCGCACAAAAAATTTAATTTTGTCCAGTTTTCTACAGAACTGATATGGGGGAGTTTTCGGGCTCGCACATACCGAATTTTTTTTTTAATTCAAAATGACGGACTTAAAATTTTATATTTATTAATTTTGTACAAAACGAGTACTGGAAGATTTGTGAGGGTAAAAAGTACGAATACAAAATTATTTTTGAAAAATTTAATATGGCGGACTAAACATTTAACATCCCTCGATATTGCGCAAAATTGGTATTGGGTGGTTTTTGATTGTGCAGATTAAGACTTTCAAATAATTTTCTTTTAGTTCAATACGAAAGACTAAAAATTTTATATTTTTCCAATTTTGTCCAAAATTGATAATGGGTGTTTTGGGAGCTTAGATTATAGCTTTAAAATTATAATTTTCGGATTCTTCCAAAAATTGGGAGGAGGAGCGATCATAACGGATGTAAAAGTAAGTTTTCCAAACTCAAAAATGTACATATCTCAAGTTTTTTCAAAATCGGTACTGGAGGATTTTGGAGAAGTAAATTAAGAATCAAAAATTAATTTCCAAAATTCAAGACACAGTATTTAAGACGAACTAAATTTTTATTTTGTCTAATTTTATTTAAGACTGGTATTTGAAGAACTCTCAGAATCAAAGAATTTTTTTAATTTCTGGATCTTTAAAATCTTCATTATTTAAAAGATGGGAACATACCACATGTTCCTTATTAAGAGACCCTGGAGACACTTCCTTCGCTAGGAAGTGGCAACCGTGCGGTGACAAGGAGGAGTTTATCCTCTTCAGTCGGTAAGAAGGGATATGCAATATTGCCACGTTTTGAATGGAAATCCAACAATTTCAATTCTTTTATACTTGTTAAAAACGCATGTATATAACATTTTATTACTGATATTCAATCATTCACAACATTGTAATGATGAATGAGTTGTGGTTCTATCGTTGTGTCCATTTTATGAGTGTCAAAATTGTAACATTGAAGTAAGTCTTGTTTATTTAGTCAATGACATCTGTAATGATAATGGATACCTAAATAATTATTATCAGATTCAGTGCAAAAATTGCTTACTTTTAGTCAGAAAATTGTTTCTAAAAACTCTATTGGGGACTATTGCAGAAAAATAATCTTTTGTTTTTTACTGAAGTTTTTTTTATGTAATAAAACATTTAAAAATTTTTTATTATAAGTATATTTACACTTTCAGTAGCTTTATAACTATGTTTGTACTTGTTCAATTCTTAAAGAGACTTTACACGACTATTTAAAAATATATTTACAATATGTATGGATTATTTAAAAATGTCTAATCGGGCAATAATAGTATAAGAAGTATAAATGTAAAAAAAATCAGATAAATTGAAATTAAGGAAGCCACGCTTTTTTTTTGAAGTGGTTTTGTATTCCCCTTCATATCCCCATGCTTCGAAAGCGCCTTGCTTGCCAGCCAATTGCGTTCGAATAGAGAGAAAAAGAGAGAGATGGTATGTAGTGCTGTTCGCTCTCTCTCTCTCTCTCTCTTTCTCACTTTTTCTGCCGTGTAATGCCCAATCTAAGATACTACATATCTGAGAAACAGTTGAACTGAGAAATACAATATGTAATATAACAAATGTGAAAAAAGCAAAATTTAAATGTTAATATAAATAATATGCATATTATTCCATTGTATAAAAAGGAAGAGTATTGAGGGATACATGTACATTTAAAGCTATTTAATATATGATTAGCAAATGAGACTCATCCAATGAGTCAGGTTAGTTTTATTACACATTATTTTATTTTAAATTCGAATTATTAAAATAAAGGCATAAGAAATTGATTTGTACATGAAATTTTGAATAATAAACTTCTAAAGTTTAAGTGTTTATCAGTAGGCTTTTTTGAGTTGAGAAGCCAAGAGATAGATTCAGACATTTCACCTGAAAGTATGTACGATGCCATACAAAAGCCTCTTCTTCTTGAAGAAGAAAAACAAAGGTTACATATAAGATGTCAGTCAAAATGAAACTCGTACACGAATCACTGTTTTATTCATTATACTCTCCGTGAAAAAAATCCAAACAAAATTTGTTTGCTGTTCGTAAACTGACATTTATTATTTGTTTAAATCATTGTCATATGATATATAGATCGCGGGTTCAATAGGAGTGCGTTGGTTCTCGTTTAGAAAGAGACAGAGCTAAAAAGGTCAGTAGTATCTCTCTTTCTATGGGCGAAGTTAAGAAAGAGAAGTACTAATGACCTATTTCCCTCTGTCTCTTTCTAAGCCAGAGCCAATGCGCTTCTATAGGACTCGCGATCTATATTTTTTTGTCATCATAACCTGCGAAATATATGTATAATTTTTTTTTTAATTCAGACTAATATTTCACATCGTTCGCACAAGAAGAATTTTATTGTGCTATTTTGTAATTTGTTGAATTTAAATTTTTTATCTTTTATGGTGAGGTAAGTGTTTTTTATTGTGAACCGTCAACGTAAGCAAACTAACATCGTTGAAAGATATCTACTACCCCCGTGAGAGTGGAAAGTCTTATCACCAAATAAGTAAAATAATAAATATAGCACGAAATTGCCCAAAATTTCATAGACGATATGAAAAGGAATAAAGTTACGAAAACTCAAGAAAACAAATGTAATGAATATAACAAGAAAATTCTAAAATTTCAGCACCCAAACTAGCCAAAATTGTGGAAAAATATTTAAATAAAAACTGCTACTCTAAAGAAATTTCAGATTAAAATAGTATCTCTATAGTATTCAGTAGGAATGGGCCATACAAAACGATATATTAGAGCATCGGTACTTTGCTTTCGATACCCGATATTTAGTATCGATATTTTTAATGCGATACATTGTTGGTATCGATACATTTGGTTGAGTATCGCAACATACGATCCGGGATCCAAACAAACATCTAATTATCATTAAGGCAAACCGTATGTGTTCGTTATTTCTTTATTCATGGATGTTTATATTTTGTTTTGTGGAACTTTGAATAATTTATAATTTCTTTTTATACTTTTATTTTTAATATAAGAGGAACGGCCAATATGCTGTTTATTTAGTCATGGATATTTATTTGTGTCTTTTTTTTATTTTTACTTAACTTATTAGTTATTTTTTTACATTTTAATTCTGTTAATAATGAATAAATGGAAAAATTACTACAAATTTTTTGGTATATATTATCTATCTTTTATACAATAACTCAAGGGTTTTATTTTTATAATATATCGCATGTCGATAGATAATATGCTGTTATTTTAGTATGTATCTAGAATATGACTATATTTTAAACAATATTTCTCTTTGTGTTTTGCATGTCTTTGATTTTGGAACATGGAATTTTTTCATTGTAATTATAGTCATTTAAATTTAAACACGATTTCTAGGATTTTGTGTGAGGTATCGATACTCTAGATATTGATCTTCTCACATTGATATTTTTCTGTATCGATACTATTTTTGTAATACGTACATGAGTACTCGTCAGATACTCGCATGTCTGGAATTACATAGAAATAACACAATGAAACCAACAAAAAAAATCCTGGAAGTAATCGAAAAAAATAAAAATATGTAGTATTACAAACCAAATTTGGTATATTGTATATTGTAATAGCGTTACAAGATAAAGACGGAAGAGAACTAAGATGAAGCTACCACATAAAAAATAGAGTTGAAGAATATTACGCAGAATTGTAAATGTCTAGACAAGAACCCCCAAAATCAGGAAATAAAAATTGAAAAAGAAATCGTAAACTGAGAGGACACGTCGGAAATAGACAAGGAAAACATCAGACATGTGGGAAGTGAAGAACCCAAAGACAGTAAAGACAACATTATGAAAGAACTATTAGAAGAGGGAGGAGAAGAAATCTTATGAAGTATTTTCATACTTCAATATTCACAAAGAAGTTAGCACTGTAGACTGCCCATTGGCTACAAAGACCCTCATAGGAAAGATAAACAAATACCATTTACTACTATATATATATATATATATATATATATATATATATATATATATATATATATATATATATATATATATATAATAACAGATCAAGTCTCAATACAGAAAAGAATGTTCTAAGGTGACTCACCATCCCCCAATTATCATTCATTGCCCTCGAAAATAACCATTACAAACACAGAAGAAATAATGAATACTGAAACGAAAAAAAATATATTAGAATAGGCTGAAAAGTTCACATAGTTAGGGCAAAGAAACACACTGAATAAGGACAACCAAGGAATCGAAATTAAGGGCAGAATGAAACTGGGATGGACCGTATTCGGTAAATTGAGTTACATATTTAAAAATAAGGATAGGCCTTTGAAAAATGTGTATTACTTCTATTAACATATGGCGCCCAAACCTGGATTAGGACGAAAAAAGAATAGAACGTCAAATACTGCCCATAAAACTAAATCATAGAAAAGAAAATCTATAGATAAGGGGAAAAATAAAAGTGACAGTTATAAAAGAAAGATGCACACGCTTAAAATGGCAATTCGCTGGTTTCTACGCCCAATGAACAGATAACAGGGGGTATGCACTGTTCTGGAGTGGTGCCCTTGGCTAGGAAAAAGAGGAAGAAGTAGACCTCAGACTTGGGAAGAAGATGAGGAGGCCTACATCCATAAATTAATGGAAGAAGGCAATAGATAGATAGATAAATATAGAATTTTGGATAGGGTTTTTCTTCTTTATGCCTAGGTCTATTTTGCGTTCTGTCAAGACGTAATTTGTGAAAAAAGCAGATTTAGCATTTTTGGTTCCAACTGATAGATAGCACCGAGTATGGAGAATAACAAATGAATCGTTAAAGGAAAATAATTTCTAAGCTACTGTGTAGCACAGGGGAGACTCTGTGATAGTTTGGGGATCAGGCAATTTACATTTCGTAGAAGATCCTGTGGATTAGAGAATGCATTTGGATATTTTTAAATAAAATATAAAACAAAGTGCCGAAAAAAGAGTTCAAAGAATCCCAAGGATAAGAATAAGGAATTTAATACTGGATGCTTTATAATAGCCCAAAAGTTATCCAAACACTGCCGCAGAGTCTTGATCGTCATGTAATGAGAATTCATGGCATCAGCTGAAGACAATATGATATTTCTAGTAAACGCCAACTCACTTCATTTTTAAAAGGATAATGGGTAATCATGACTGTAGAATATTACAAAAAATTAGTTCGATCTTTCCAAAAAAACCAAAGCTTGCCAACAGAATATCGACCTGGCTGATTTATTAAATCCAACTTGTTTCTGTATAAGTGTATAATGTACGAGTTTCATTTTTACGTTGAAAACAAAATTTTATGCAATTAGTTTTAATTGTCAAAGAGTTAATATTTCATTTTGTTGTTTTTGTATTGTATTTATTAATTAAAAAAAAATATATCGAATGTATATCATTTTGACTGATATACATATAGAAAAATCTCCATTCTCTATATTTCTAAATGGAAAAGTGACTTTTAATCTATCTGGTGTTTTTTGTTAAACTGTTTTCTCTAAAATAATCTGCCCGACTGAACATTTTATACACAGTGTGATGTGGCTGATGAAGTAGATTCTTAGATTTTAATAATTGTAATTACTCTTGGGACGATGGATTCTTGGATTCCTTGGCGCTTGTTTCTTCGAATGTAGTTGTATCTGATGCTGAGTCTTGAACTGGTGCATTTTTAGATTTTATATCTTCAGGAGGAGTATTAATTGGTACATTTTCTTCAGGCGATTTGTTTTCGGATTTGATTTCTTCTTTGAGGGATGTTTTACTTGACATTTCACTGTCGCCGACAATTTTCTTATCTGAAACGTCCATCACTTCGTGGACTGGAACAAGATCTTTTTCCTTTTCCTCTATGATCTGGGCTGCATCATTAATTTCAGGTGAGTTGGAATTTTCTATACATATTGTTTTACTTAAATCAGGTTCGTCTGAGGTTTCCATAAGATTAGTATCGATTTTTTCAGGTTCCTCTTCCAAGTTAGCATTTTTGAATTCAAGCTGTATTTCATCTTTAATGGCTGATATTTCTTCAGGTGTTAAAGACTTTAAACTAGTCTCAACCCAGGATTCCGATATTTCCTCATTTAGTTGCGTTACAAAATCTGAGATTTCACCCAATGTGCATATAGCGCGGATTTGTATATTTTCTGTAACATCTTTGTTCAGTGTTTCAATAATTGGCAAGAATTTATTATAAATTAAACTTAAAATGCCCTGTAAATAAGTCCAGTTATTTTCTTCAAAGTCCCTTTCATCAATTGAATAGACGTTAGTTTTTTTGTGTTTTTCTTTAAGAGTTTTAAAGTCATTTTCTACATACATATTTGCATCAAAGTCTGATAAATAATTTAACTTGTCTTTCAATTTAATCATGGATGAGTATATTGGCCCTGCCAGCTCTTTTTGTATTAAATGACACGTCTTAACTATTTTAGCTAGCGCCATAACGGCTTTTTTATTATTGGGATTATCCTTATTATCAGTAAGTGTTCTAAAATCCTTGAGATACGAATTTGGACTCAAACACAAAAATGGTTTGATCATTTCACTAATTCCGAAAAGTGGCACGAATCTGTAAAGATATCGTGAATCTCTTGTGAACATTGTGAAGTAAGGGACAAGATGTTGAGCCGCCCACTTAATTCCATAATGTTTTGCTAAGAGAGGAATTATTAAAGATGCACTACGTCTTACTGCAAAAATTGAATCACCTAAAAGCGCAGCGTAGTAAATTTTAAAGTGATCTGAAAAGTAATCCGCTTTACAGAATTTTGAAATATCTACAAATGTTGTGAGTATGCTCCTCCTGGTTCTCCAATGGAAGCGAGACCTAACTATTACAGCCCTTACAGCATTTTTTATGGCGTTTAAAGACTTGGTCAGATCAACGTTCGATGATACATTGCTGAGACCTAATAGAAAGTTTGCCTGGATTGCCATGGATTCTTCATTGTCCAAAACTTTCAATATAAACGGAACAATATTCTTTTTAAAACAATCTTCACTGATAAGGCTGCTCAAAGCTAATATGTTCGATGAGAGGGCGAGACGTACATCCTCACTATCATCTACAGCAAGTCGACGTATGATAGGTAATATGCTTTGCTCAAATACAGATTCAAAATTATTTTCGTACTGAGGTTGATTACGATATGATTCTGACAAATATTTGCAATAATGAAACAAATTAGTAGTTGCTAATATTCGAACTTCCGGTTCCATATCTTGTGTTATTTTTTGAAATAGTGCTATAAATTTGCCTCGGTATTTTGGGAACGGGATGTGTTGTTGCAAGTCGGCGATGCTGTTTGCCAAACGTTGTCTCAGTCTCCAAGACGAATCATCTAAAATAAAGAAAAAATAAATTGACAAAATATTTAAAGCAAATGTAATATGGGAATTGATAGTTATCTCATTCTCATTTTGAAAAAAGCTGGGGTTCTCATGATATAACATGTTTGGAAAGTGAATTGCTGGTTCTGAAAAATTAGTTGTTTTGGTAATTCTATTTTCCAATTTTTGACACTGTTCTGAATCAAAATTCTTTCGCGAAAACTATGGATATCTTGCACCATTTTGATCTTAGTTCATCTGATGTTGAAATAAATGTATCGGGAACCAGGTTAAGAAGGGGATCTATAGTATTACATAACTTACATTTTCCTATGTCAGAGAATTTTGGAGGTTGTGGCAAAATTGCATATGTCTGCGATTTACCACCGTAGTGAACTCTCAGATACTTCTAGTAACACAGACATGACTTTTCGGATTGGTTAAAAGACTTGAGTCAACCTGTTGTATAAACCTCATCGATGAGAATTTTTTATTGATTGAGATGTAAAAT
The DNA here is from genome assembly GCA_034092305.1 of Diaprepes abbreviatus. Classification (NCBI taxonomy): domain Eukaryota; kingdom Metazoa; phylum Arthropoda; class Insecta; order Coleoptera; family Curculionidae; genus Diaprepes; species Diaprepes abbreviatus. The sequence continues at coordinate 3,155,009 of JASJET010000185.1, forward strand.
ACAATTTTTTACTTTAAATTCTATTATATTTGCAACTCAAACTTAACAGACATGCGTCATGTTTCACTAGCTGTGGCTTTATCAAAAATGAATGAATAACAATAGGAGTTACTGTTTTTAATAATGACAGGTACTATTCTCACGAAGGTTTTTTCATAAAGGTGAATCCAGAAAGGTTCGATAGAAGAGAATGATTTAAATCTATTTGAAAATTCAACAAATAATCGATATTTTTAAATTTATTTATTTCAAAGGATTCCAGCAGATTTAATCTACCATCTTTGTTTTCTGTTTGGAGAACTTGGAATAACTACTAATAATGGTTAACTCACTTACTCCTTTACTAGGGAAAATATTTTCGCACTACTTTAAAAATATAATAAGATGACATACTCATTTTAAACAATTTTTGTACTGATACGATATGCCGACGTTGTTTTTGCTCGTTTTACCAGTACTGGTGACAATTATTACAATTTTTTGATTTTATAAATAACATATATCCAATCATCAAATTCACAAAAGAAGAGGAAACAGAAAACTCAATAAATTTCTTAAATTTAACCCTAATTACCTATATCGGTCAAGTAAGCAAGTACATCGCCAAATTTTTAAGGAACTTAAATATGAATGTCGCTTTTAAAACCAACACGACTGAAAGTAATAAAATTAAACCAGAAAAAAAATCAGGGGTTTATAAACTGACATGATAAGACTTTCTCAAGGTCTATATCGTTCAATGTAGAAGAAATTTTTGGGAAAGAGTAAAATAACATTTTAACAGTTTCACTAAGAATAAAGCTGATTTTTATTATTCTAACCATTTATTAGAACATAATCATAATCTTGGTCAAAATCCAAGTTCTTCATGCCGAAAACAAACATGCTAGACTAAATCTAAAATCACTAACAATTTATTAGATCTAAACAATTCTTCTCTATTAAATCTTTTTGATTGAGAAATTATTTAACTGAGATTGCTTGCCATTTGACTTCATCTTGTAAATCTAAATACAACTGTGACTTTAAATCGTTTGTAATAGATAAGTTAGACATTAGTGAAAGAGTCATAACATATGGATGCTCACCTCACCTTCTAAACCTACTCTGCAAAGAATTAGAAATAAGAGAAATTAAAGAACATATTACACAAGGGATTAAATTTTTCAGAAATAACCATTTGACAGGAGCAAAGTATAAACAGGCTGATAGAAAAGCACTAGCACTTCCAAGTGACGTAAAACGGAAAAGTATGGCAGATTTGTCTAGATGTATATGTAAACCAATGGGAAAAACTCTTAAAAATTTATGAAGAAAATAGAAAAGAAATAGACTTGACCATATACCAAAAAGTTTCAAACATTGGTTTTAAAAGATCAGCAGAGGAATATCTGAATATATATATATATATATATATATATATATATATATATATATATATATAATAACCAAACCATTCATTCCACCATGCGTGAAAACCTTCGATATAACATGACATTAACCTTTTAATTTTCCAAAAATAAATGATGAGAATTTGTGAATATTTGGTAATACCTATTGTGTTTGTTTGGGTGTATGTGTAAATTATTTTTTGTGGGTACTATTTATGGAGCACTTACCACTTGCAGTTTCCACAATTTTAAAAATTGAATCGTCCAAATCATTTTCTCCTAGCCTTTTACCAAGTGCTAAAGCAATATCTATTGTAACAGATCTCACTGAATCCTAAAAAAATTATATATTTGTTTTTCTTATAATTAACACAGAAAAATTAATGGCTAACCAATAAAAATAATTATAGTTACCATTGGATCCTGACCAATATCACAAAAAATCGGTATAAATTCTTTTTTCACCACATCATCATCAACGACAGCTACAAAATCGACACACGCCATTGCCGCTGCTTTTCTTACCATAGGCGAATCATCTTGAATGAGGGTTTTAAAAGTGTTTCTTAGTTCCGCTTTCTTCTCCGTTCCTAATTTGGGATAAAAAGTCTGTAACAAATATTATATTATTATGAGACGAAATTAACCTCCCCATTTTAGATAGGCAACTCTATATACGCTCCAATGCATTAGCTTGAATTGCATTAAAGTTGCAAACCAGCAAAGCTATAACGTTTCCAGGCATAATACTGTAATACAGACAAATTATTCTTGATATTTAGGCGAAGTAAGTTAAATTATTTCAATAATTGACTGCTGTTAAAAAATTAATTTAAATTTAGCCATTAAATTATCAGAGAAATTAAACAAATATTTGGTCTGGATGTCATTTGAATGCAATATCTCTTTGTATAATCACGTTGCAAGCATAGAAGGATCATTTAAAATCGTAGTTGTTACTGCCTAAATTCAATTAGAATAAATTTTGGTTTCAAATTTTGAGGTTTTTCTTCAAGTATCCCTTAAAATTACCAAATTCAATTCAGAGAAATTAACAAATAAACTAAAAATCTTGAAGGTTCGAGAAAAGTTGGTAATTAATACAAATACTTTCATGGCTGGTGTTTATCAGATGTAGTTTCCTCGATTATTTTTAGAACGGTACATGCTAGAAGGATAGAAGTATGCGACGAGTTGATTGATATAGTTGATGGGTACGTGATTGTGGTACCTTGGTACCGCACTGATGAGGTTATTTTTCACATATACGTGCAGCATCAACAATGCCGTAAGAAGCTTTTCGGAATGACCTATGCCGACCCATAAAATTTCTAATGCAAAATGTATAGAATTATCGGATGAAGACTTTTTAAAATTTTAAGTATTTTTATCGAAAATTTCTTCATTCGATTTTTATAATAAAACGAAGATATGATATTGAAAAAGAAATAAATTCCCTTCTTTAAAAACAGGAACAACTTGCAAATTATTTTAGGTAAGTAGATGTGTCGAATAATTTTGGAAAAAAAAAGTAGAATGAAGTCAACTCCTTTACAAAAGTTAAAAAATATTTAATTTCAACCCTTTTCTTACAGCTTCTATTTGGAACATTTTAATCGACAAAATATATTAAACTTTTTCCAAAATTCTGTTTCATAGGAAACGGTAGGTTAAGTTTGTACAAAGAACAAATCAACTACTGACGTACTGGTCATTTCAGTTCCATTCCGTTTTTAAAATGCAAAAATTTTTTTCCATCCAATGTACATTGAAATGTTGCATCCAATCGAAACATTAATCAGAACCTCTTATTACCTACCATAATTTAACATTTTTCTCATCGTCTTTCATGGTAGTTACGATGTACGTTGGGTTATTTTTTTTACATTTTCGATATCTCACAAATACTCTGTCGATGTGGTCGCAAACTTCAATTTTTTTATTGTTAAAAGTGGTTTTTCTTGTGCTTTCCTGCCAAAAAACTTAGCTTAGTCAAGGTGTGTTCTTATAGATCGAGAAGACATACTAATTTCTGCGAGAAATTCTTGTTTTATTTATTCTGGGCCCTTATCCTCGAAAGTGTGATGTGAAAGGTGATGTGAATGACGATGGGAATGGCGATGTGAACTTTTTGACAGTAAAAGCCGTATTCTTGAAAATGCTATGTTGTCAGATATGAACAAGCTAAAACCCGAGAATTTCAAAAAATAAAATGGATGACAGATTGAATTGAACTGTCAGACCAAAAATGTCCGTAGTATGTTTGGTTGCCATTTCAGGCAAAAAGTAGTTTTCATACGTTAAATTAATCGTCAAAAGTAAAAAAAAATAGTGCTATTATTGTTATTTTTGTGAAGTTATTGATTGCCAATACAATATTTGTACTTTGCCTGGATTAAATTTATCTTAAATTGATACTCTAGAACTGTTAAACAAAAATGGATACAAAGACCCAAGTACTTTAAGATTCTAATATATAAAGAAAAAGGGATATCAAGAAAAACAGCAGTCATATATACAAAGTAATATACTGACAGTAATTGCAGAAAGCCAGCACTGATAAACCTTGAAACGATGGAAATTAAAACTCTACGTAGTATGACTAAAAGCCATCATCCCAATCCACTATGGAAACTATCCAATCAGTTATTTATTGTATGAATTCACAAAATATCCAGCCTCTTACTGATGTTCTGTCCTGACAACTAAATTTGAAAGAAAACCTGAAACTTGAAAAATGATAGAGAAACTGTTTATAATCAGGGACTGAAACCAAAGGCCAGACAGAAGACGTCCATTAGATACTGGCAGATCTCACATTCAACTTTTAATATATTTTGTAGTGTCGTATAGTGTTTAACACAGTCTAATTAGGAAGTGCTGTAGTTAACATAATTTAAATTTAAAATGTGTTACTTATTTAAATAAAAGTTTCAGATAGCTTACGAATTGTGATTTCTCAAATTTATTATAAGTTGCGTCGTGAAAAGAATTATGTTAGATTTAACTGTTTAAAACTAAGATATTCGGCTGTTATGGACACAAGTATTTATGTTAAATCCATAAGCAGAACTGGCCCTAGAAAAACATTTTTAAATAGCACGCTCATACAATTGAATTATGAACAGAATCTTCACTAATAATTTTATATGTCTGTAATCTCAAATTTACTTAATATTTGCGAGACATATTCAACTTTTTAAGGATATTTTATTAAAAAATTTGAAAATATTAAAAATATCGGGGTACCACCTAATTAATGTTTGAACTGTTTATTCAAAAAATAAAACGTCTTAAAGAAACGGTTCGTCAACATATTATTATTTTTTAATGACGAGTTATTTTGAAGAACCAAAAATAAAATAAAAATTTTTAATTCTATTTTATTTTTTGAAATCCGTGCGTTAAATATGTCATTTAGCGGCTGACATTTCATTTGCGCATGTTTCACCGTTCGCTTGCTTTCCACCGGGCGAACGAGGATATGAGTGATGAACATTTCAAGAATACGCGTTCGCCACCTTTTCACCGTTCACTTCACGTTCCCCAGTTCGAGGATAGGGCCCCTGATATCATGAAAGGATTTTTTTTCTTAAAACAGAAGAACGTGTACAAGGCACTTAATTAGTGGCGTAAATAATGACCCCGCGGTGCGGGGGGCGCAGCCAATCCAGGGGCGCCATCAAGTCCCTTGATGAAAATGAATATATACGAAGGATGAAGACTGGTGCAAAAGAATAAGGCGCCTATATTCTTAGTTACGCCCCTGCACTGAATGTTCTTGTAAGTAAAGTAATTATCTCATAATTTTTTTACACTTTGCAAATTGGTAATAACTGGTAAGAGAACAATAACACATTCAACAAAACAAATTTGGAAACACTGAAATACATTTTTTGCTAATTGTTTCTAATTAGCTTGACACCGTTGTATGAATAAGTAGCTTCATTAGCTTGATAACAACTGAAATTGAGTTAAAAGAAACCAATTAAAATAAAAGAGTAATTGCCAATTAACTGTTAGACGTTATAAATAATATCTGAGAAAAATGTCATATCATACCAAAGATTATTATAGCTAACGCTAGCAATAATAATCTTTGATCATACTTTGGTTTTTAGGGCTCCTTATGTCAGTTTCAAATTAATGTAACTGCATCAGATCGGATCCGGATGTTACGTTAAAAACAAGGTCAATGAAATAATTTAAGTTTGCTACAGGGCTGAACCACATAACAAATATATATATATATATATATATATATATATATATATATATATATATATATATATATATATATATATATATATATATATATATATATACAGGGTGATTCAAAAATCGATCACGAAACTTAAGGGGGTGATTCTACTTGACAAAATAAGGGTAGAGCTTCATATAATTTTTTTTCAAAATGTCATTCGTTTTCGAGTTACAAGCCGTCCAAGTTCAAGTTTTTATTTTTTGTTTTTTGAATTACTCGCTTACAGGAAAACCGATTTGACTAATATTTGAAAGATAGGCTAAGTCTTCTGCGCTTCATCATTTTAGTAACAATTCACATTGATTGTTTGCCGCTAGAGGGCACTTTACCTACATTGAAAATTGTTTTTTTGTCATAATTTTTTAGTGTTGACAGCTACAGTAGTTTTTGGCATAATTTCTGAAAGACTGATGCCAGGCCTTTAAAAAAGGTGCTCTTTATTTACATCGCTAAACCCAACGGTTTAGACGTAAATCATCCTTAAAAATTAAGTGGTATATTTACTTTTCTCATTTCATTACCACCAGCTACCAGGTAAATAGCTATCAAAGTATACTAGAGCTGTCAGTTTAACATCAAATAAATTCGCTTTTTAAACTATTTAATTTATAATCTTAAAATAACTAATAATGGCTAATCACCAATATTCAAATATCGAATATTGTGATATCCATTTTTGTTATGGAAAAGCAAATGGTAATGCAGAGTTGGCAAGAAGATATTATATGGAGAGTTATCCGGAAAGAAATATCCCTCATGCTCAAACATTTTCCAGTGTGCACAGGAGGCTTGCGGAATGTGGTTCCTTTAAAAGTTATAATGGAAATAGGGGAAGACCTAGAACTGCTAGAAACGTGCAACAAGAAGAAAGAGTGCTTGAAATTATTGAAGATAATCCAGGTATTAGTACTAGAAAAATTGGGAATGAAGTGCGGCTCTGTCAGGCTAGTTCATGGAGGATACTAAGAGAAGAACAACTCTACCCGTTTCATTCAAAAAAGGTGCAGGCTCTTTATGACGATGATCGGCCGAGACGGTTGGAAATGTGCAATCAGATCCTAGCTAAGTATGAACACGATAATCGATTAATTGGCGTCATATTATTCACTGACGAAGCTGGTTTCACTCGTGATGGCATAACAAATCTACACAACATCCACACATATGCTTACGAGAACCCAAACAATGTGGTAGAAACGAAACATCAGCGTAGATTTTCACTAAATGTGTGGGCAGGGATAACAGGAGATTACCTTATTGGTCCTCATTTCTTTGATGGCCCATTAACTGGTGACATATACTTAGATTTTATCCAAAATCGTCTCCCATTGTATCTGGAAGATGTGCCATTGGAAGTAAGGGCCAACATGTGGATCCTCCAAGACGGAGCTCCGCCCCACTTTAGTATACGTGTCCGACAGTATTTACCTGGTAGCTGGTGGTAATGAAATGAGAAAAGTAAATTTACCACTTAATTTTTAAGGGTGATTTACGTCTAAACCGTTGGGTTTAGCGATGTAAATAAAGAGCACCTTTTTTAAAGGCCTGGCATCAGTCTTTCAGAAATTATGCCAAAAACTACTGTAGCTGTCAACACTAAAAAATTATGACAAAAAAACAATTTTCAATGTAGGTAAAGTGCCCTCTAGCGGCAAACAATCAATGTGAATTGTTACTAAAATGATGAAGCGCAGAAGACTTAGCCTATCTTTCAAATATTAGTCAAATCAGTTTTCCTGTAAGCGAGTAATTCAAAAAACAAAAAATAAAAACTTGAACTTGGACGGCTTGTAACTCGAAAACGAATGACATTTTGAAAAAAAATTATATGAAGCTCTACCCTTATTTTGTCAAGTAGAATCACCCCCTTAAGTTTCGTGATCGATTTTTGAATCACCCTGTATATATATATATATATATATATATATATATATATATATATATATATATATATATATATATATATATATAAAATTTAATATAGGTATTGGAATATTTTACCCAAAAAACTTAGTTACTTTTAGATGACGTACAAATTTAAAATTTGGCTTAGGCTTTAAGAAAAGTAAAAATAAAACATTTCCTTTGTGCGTCATTCTATCACCTTCGGCGGAGGGAGTAAAATATCGGGGGCTATTTTTTCTCTCCCACTTAGAACTCCTACGAGTGTTACGTTTTTGAATTATTTTTATAAATTACAGCTTCACAAGCAATAATGCCTAAATTAGGGCTATTGATAATTTAGTAAGAAAAAAGTTTAAATTTAAAAACCATTTTATATCTCTCTCATTTCCATGCATTATATCGAAATGACCATCATTTGCCGTTTAATATATTTTTCTGAATGTCACTTGTTTATTTTTATGTATTTTTCTGGGAAATGCAACTGACAATGAAAACAATTAAGTTAAAAATACATGCAAGTAAAAATAACTAAGAACTGTACTAACTAGCATTTGAAAATGAATGACAATAATGTCACTGCGTCCTAGGTTGAAAATAACTCGGTAATCAGTTGTTATTTTCCTATTTACAAATCAGAAATTATTGTGAGAATTATATTATTTGTTGACTCTTTTGATGATTTTTATTCGGTAAAATTCTTGCTTGCTTCAAAAGCAAAAAACAAAGATAAGGTACCAAAAATTCGTAAAAAAAAACTGTGTCGTGATGATATCATGGTGGAGTGATTTCCAAAAATTTTGGCAGGATACAAAGAGTCATAATGGGGTTATTTATGTTAATTTCGAAAAAAGAATATCGATTTAGTCGCTTTATTTCCATTAATCGATTTTACAAAGCCTTTATTTTTCCTGATTTTTGCAACATTTGCTCCAACTTTCCAAATAATATATATAATTTTTATCTAAAAAGATCATCATCTGTTGAGTTCGAAAAAGTCACAATATCCTAATTTTCTACGTTTAATTAAGTACAGGTAATTTCATTAGTGAGTTAGCATAGAAAAAAATGGTTTTTAATCAAAAAAAAATTTTTTTCAATGTACCAATGTAGCAGTAATCTGCAAAATTACTTCAAAAGTTTGAATTTAAATGTAGTTGGGGAGCCCAGTGGGATTTCGCAACCGATGAAAATACATGGCTCCATCTAAGATTTTTTACGTATTTTGACACCCTGACAACGAGTATTGAAGGTAGATTCCCAAAAAATGGTCAGATTTTTTGTTATAAACAAAAAATGGTAATAACAAAGATTGTTTTTTTTTTTTTGAAAAAAAAAATAACAAAATATGTTAATCCTGAGACACACACACGTGATGTGACCAAAACCTCCTTAAAAGTGTAACCCTCAACCCAGGGGCGGATCCAGCCTCTCTCCTTGGGGGGGGGGGGGGGCGGTGATATCACAAAAGTACAGTATGGCAAGCGAAAGCAAGTTGTCCCCGGGGGGCAACATTCCCATTTCTAGTGTAAAAGGCAGGGACGGGGCTATTTTTTTGAATTTGGAACTCTTGGAGAGGGGGGGGGCGATCACAAGAAAAAACAAGTTTCCGACAGGGGGTAGGAAGATGCGATCAACATACACATTCCTCGTATAAGAGGCAGAATCAGGTCTATTTTCCTGAGTTCAAAGCTCCTGGGGGGGCGGGAGGTGCTATCGCAAAAAAAACAAGTTGTCAACGGGGGGGGGGGGGTTGCCAGCAGCATACACATTCCTAATATAAAAGGCAGAATCGATTCTATGTTCCTGAACTCAAAGCCCTTGGGAAGGGGAGGGGCGATCGCAAATACACAATCTTATACTCTATTCAAGAACTAGAGAGTAATAAAACGGTTACCGAAACCTCCAACGTACCTGCTTCAGTGCTCCCGGTAACTGAGAACTGCCGTAAATCTAATTATATTTAAATATTATAAGCTTTTATAAATTTACTGCAACAATAAAATTTCTGATAATTCAATTTAATTTCTGTCAGTGAGCAAAGTACACCTTACAGTGTGTCCTTAGTGATTTATTTTGTTTGTGCTTGTTTTTATATATTATTTGAGATTAGTGAGATACCCAACAGATGAAGGACATTTTTTCCTCAACGAAAACCTTATTACGATGAATGTTTATGATGCCTTAAGATATTAATATCTAGATAATAATGTTAAAAGCTCTGTTGAGATGTATTCCAATATAACAGGAGTTCGAAAATCTATCGTGTACCGAACACTGACGGAGAAAAAACGATTGGAATTGTTAGTAATTGCAAGCTATATTCGATCACAGGCAGACGAAAAACCTCGTTGGAAGACGAGATGTAAACTGTAATAAAAGAAGTTGTACATACATTTTATTATGAGAAACAGATCTCAACCGTAGACAAAATTCTAACTAAAATCAATGAAGATCAGGATTTGCCTGAAATTAAAAGAACTGAGCTTTGGAAATTGCTCAGAGAACTTAATTTTTGTTGGGAAAAACCAGATAGGAAATCTGTTCTTATAGATCGTCCGGAAAATGTCCGTTGGTGAAGGAAATATCTCTCTCAAATAAAAGGTAGAGTTGCTGGAAATAACACAATTTACAAAATTAATAATTTAACTGGACTTTTGAAAGGTTTTTTTGAATAAAGTTCCTGCAGATAATTGCGAAAAATCCATATAATAAAAGAATAAAAGAAAATGTGGAAACTCGATCTCATGATCGGTGAGAGAGGAATCAATTATAATTAATTTGAGCGAAGATAGCTTCACTGACTTTGATGACGAATAAGATACGTAATGTTTACCAGCGTAAATACAATTTATTATTTAAAATTTCTGTAACATATAAAAATTAATGACATTTGAATCCCTTTTTAGTGTTTAAATTGTAATTCTGCAGATGGTTTAAAAAATAAATAAACTGGATTGTCAAATATCCCAAAAATGTTTTTAATTAATAATAAAATGACCGATAGCCCCAAAAAAAATTTTAATATTATATTGACGAATTTATTTTTTTTATATATGTTTAACGTCTTGTATTTTTGATAATGGGTATTTTGTAAGTATTTAAATTATAACTTAGAATTTTTTGAGAGATAAAGGCTACGTTTTAGTCTGAATGTGCTTAAAACGGTTTCTATGCCAAAATTAAAAATAATAAAACTACAGTTGTAAATTGAGTTAAATATGTCAAAATTATCTATATTTTCTAATATATGTGAATTATTAAAAAATCATAAGAAATAAAATAATATTATAAAAACTTTTTATTTTAAGCTTATTACTGATATAATACTCTATGCCATAAATATTTAGTGATAAAATAGACCTCCTTTTGACGCCTTCCGATGCCGATGACAAGGATTAAAATCCTTTTTTAACACTTCACACATCCAAATATCTATTGCTATCCAACCCAAATACTCCATTATTATAGACCAGTATTTTTGATTATAAAATTTCTAACCCATTCCTATGAAAAATATGTGTCTAACAGATTTTGCCAAAGACATCGGACTAAAGAACCCAGACAGTTTGCGAAGAAAAAAAAAGGTAAAATATGAAAAACTCTACCTAGTTCTTGAATAAACTATAGTATAAGAGGTAAAATCGGGTCTATTTTCTTGAACTCCAAGCTCTTGGGGGGGGGGGGCGATCGCCCCCACCGCTCCCCCCTCCTTGGATCCGCGCCTGCCTCAACCTTAACTATTTGTCTTCGATTTGACAAATAACTTGTGAACCAACTTAATGAATTTCCAGAAATACCATATTGTTGTAATTTATTTACCTGTAGACTATAGTTCACAGGATCGAATGCCTTTAAGAAATCTGTGAATATAGAATCCACTTGACACAATCCCTCAAAAGCTCCTACCAAGTATTGCTCATAAAGAAGTAAGTTAGAGAGCATCGAACGCCCCTCCACTGAACCATGCTGGAATTCCGCTATAACATTCCGGAAACAAGGCTCAATCTTGGAATCAATTATTGATTCAAAAAATAACACGATAATTAATTACTAAAGATTTATCTCCAGTCCATGAAAATTGGATAGTTCCCAAATATTTGGGTATTTACCACTGAAACCTGATCTGGACCAACAGAGATTGTTATCCAGTTTATTTATCGCATTATAACATCCACATTATCAATATCACAACTTTCAATTTCAACACACTTAATGTTTTCCATGTTATAACTATCACATTCTTTATCACATTATACAGAGGCAAAAAACTCAGGAGAATACTCGGCCACCTCGAAACCATCTTCAGTAAATTACTAATTAACTGAGCTTCAAAAAAGTAGCAGCTTCTAACATCCGAATTTCCAAACCTTGAGACCTGTACAGGGTGAGTCAACGATTGAATGAAATAAGTTTGTGCCTTTTCGGTGAAATTTACAAAGAAACTATATTTATTGTTTGATACAGTTTATTTTTACGCAGATTTTAAAAATATTTAGGACTCTACAGGGTGAGCCAAAAAACTAGGACAGCATAAAGTTGTATTTTTTTTAAATAGAACACCCTATATACGAATCGTATTTTCAATTTAGCTTATAATTTTAAATCTTTTTTATAAAGGGTTTATTATAACAAAACTTTATAGTTTCTGAGATAATTAAGTTTAAAGAAAAAAAGTCACATTTTCAAGCATCAATTCAACCCTAAATAACGTTTTCAATTTTGTGACAAATATATTCAAATTTGGAATTTAGCAAGGCCAAGGACAAGTTAACATAATTTTTACCTAATATTTGCAATAAAAGCTACAGGGTGTTGAACACATCGGCTCAAATTTGAACAAGTTTAAATGAATAAATATCTTTTTTTTTAAATGGTACACCCTGTATATTTTCATGTTATTTAATAGAGTAATAAAAACCCTAAAAGTTTTGTTCAATATATCCTATACCTATTTATAATAGTTTTGAGATATTTCAGTTTTTCTTATTTTCCATACTTTTTTACAGAAATAGTCTTCATTATCATAGTAGCCATGTAAAATAATAAAAAGAAACTACAGAAACAAACAGAATGTGGTTAAATATGATGAAATACATTATTCGTTATATTACAACGGCAATAGTTTAATTAAACATAATGTGAAAAAATTAACACAACAATAACGACAAGGCAAATACATATTTACTTTTATACTAAATTGAAACAAAAAAATTACCTATTAAATACTGAGATTAATTATTTCTTTTTAATAAATGTTCGAATAAACTACCCTCTTGTGCAATGCACAAATTTAGCCTTTTTTGCAGATTTTCTCGGACCCTGGACAAAATTAGTGGCGTTATTGTTCTACAGGTATCCCTAATCTCGTTTCGCATATCTTCCACTGTTGTTGGTGCATTAACATACACCTTATTTTTAATATAACCCCATAGGAAGAAATCTAATGGGGTGATGTCGCAAGACCTTGGTGGCCACTCAATGAAACCCCCACGTCCAATCCATTTCTGCGGATATCGTTGGTCCGAAAACGCACGAACTTCACGATGGTAATGCGGAGGCGCACCATCGTGCTGGAACCACATACTGTCGAGCTCATCCCTATCGAGACCTTGAAGCAGTTGGGGTAGTTCTTCTTGTAGAAAGTTCAGGTAACTATGGCCATTTAGTGGTTCATTAAAAAAGTGGGGTCCAATAATTCGATTATGATGAATACCACACCAAACATTTAATGACCAGTGGTTTTGATGTTGCACCTCTCTAATCCAAAATGGGTTTTCTATGGCATAATAATGCATGTTGCGTCTATTTACAGCACCGTTACTTCTAAAAGTAACTTCATCACTAAACATTACCTTGCATAATAAATTTGGATTTAATTGAATCTCCGCATTTATTGTACGACAAAAGTTTACACGACTTTCAAAATCCTGTCCATGCAATTCTTGGTGTAATTCCATGTGATATGGATGATACCTATATTTCTTGGTAGTACGATTAGCGGTGGATTGTGATGTTTCACATAATGCTGCTAACTGACGGCTACCAATATAAGGATTTTCCTGAACATTTAACAATACTTGTAGTTCTTTTTCTTCATTAGTTACTGGTTTGTTGACCACTTTACGTTTTGGATAATCAACAGTACCAGAAGAATCAAATCTTTGCATTAAGTTTTGAAAAGTATGGGTATTAGGCTGGCGTCGATCAGGATACTTCATTTTGTAAATTCTTTGAGCAAGAAGGCAATTTTTTTTAGCCTCTCCTATTGTATAAATCATATCTATTAACTCATTCTTTGGAAAATTCATTTTACAATATAAGATGAATGCAAAAAAAACCAAACTACACTACATAAAAACCAAAAGAAGCGATTGTGGTTATAAATTTGACACACAGAAAAATGTTCTTTTACATTGTTTTTGCCATGGCTACTATGATAATGAAGACTATTTCTGTAAAAAAGTATGGAAAATAAGAAAAACTGAAATATCTCAAAAACTATTATAAATAGGTATAGGATATATTGAACAAAACTTTTAGGGTTTTTAATACTCTATTAAATAACATGAAAATATACAGGGTGTACCATTTAAAAAAAAAAGATATTTATTCATTTAAACTTGTTCAAATTTGAGCCGATGTGTTCAACACCCTGTAGCTTTTATTGCAAATATTAGGTAAAAATTATGTTAACTTGTCCTTGGCCTTGCTAAATTCCAAATTTGAATATATTTGTCACAAAATTGAAAACGTTATTTAGGATTGAATTGATGCTTGAAAATGTGACTTTTTTTCTTTAAACTTAATTATCTCAGAAACTATAAAGTTTTGTTATAGTAAACCCTCAATAAAAAAGATTTAAAATTATAAGCTAAATCGAAAATACGATTCGTATATAGGGTGTTCTATTTAAAAAAATACAACTTTATGTTGTCCTAGTTTTTTGGCTCACCCTGTAGAGTCCTAAATATTTTTAAAATCTGCGTAAAAATAAACTGTATCAAACAATAAATATAGTTTCTTTGTAAATTTCACCGAAAAGGCACAAACTTACTTCATCCAATCGTTGACTCACCCTGTACATATACAGAATTGTTCCTTATAGTTTAATTCAAGCAATGCCCGTTAACTGCATATCATTTTCATACAATTCAAGCAGTTTTGGATTTGGATAATATTATCGAAATCTTTTAAATTAAAATGTACTAGAATGTGGTTTAATTTTATTCAGTGACAATTTTGTTTATTTGCATCATTACTATGCTACTTTCTATGCTATTTTAATCGTATTTCAATTACATTTTAACAATGGTAAATCACGATGAACAGCTACTTTTTTTATATAATACATATAGTAATAATGACGAGGCAAATAGAGAAATGACTAAAGCGCATTGAAATAAGCAAAAAAGTCTTACTTACAGAAAATAACATAACAGCAGAACATTTGCTAGTGAACCAATCATCGTTGATTAACTGATGTAACACTGGCAATATAAATTCCTCTACTTGTTGAGTGTTTAATTCCTTTCCGATATAAATTAATGTTTCGACAGCCTTTTCTCGAACTATATTTTCGTCTGTGTTGCAAAGTCTCGTCAAAATTTCAAAAATAATCTGCGAATGTTCCAGCCCGCCAACCAATGGTACAAAATGTTTAAGCTGTTCGGATAAGTTTAAGAGAAGTTCGTCGTGTAGATCAATGTTGACTTTAATAAATGGTAGAAGTTCCTCTCTTGTAACTTGCTCTCCTAGGGCACTGGCGAGGGATTCTAGTTTTTTTACTATGTCTATTTGTACCTAAAACAAACAAGATTTGTATAATATTGAGACTGGTCGTAATAAGTCTCATGTCATAGACAAGAGCTTTTAGAATACTTCTTCTATGTCGAAGTATCGTTAATATTACAGTAGAACTATATTAATCAGTAGATTCACTCGGGTCCGTGCCAGCCAAAGTTTTTGCTGATTTCTTTAAAGTCTAATTCCAATGCTAACCTAAGATTAGTTCAGTGTTGTAGCTAAAGTCCCGACAATAAGTTCGACTATTGCATCGATTTACATTTCATATTAAGAAAAAAAGATAAACGTTTTTTGCATATCAAATATTTAATTATACTACGTAATTCTTAGTTTCATATAATAAAAAGGGTTTAACGATAAAACTCTCAAATCTGAATAAGTTTGATACTTGATACTAACGTTCTGGGTCAATCAATTTAATTATGCCTGCAGTCGAAGTCTATCAGTGTCGCGTATTTTTTAAAAGAAGTTGAAACTTGATTATCATGCCTATAAAATTTCTTACTAAAGAAGGTTTAATACCTATGCTATTCAAAGAACGTATGAAGGCTGTAAATGGCGAATTTTGCTCATGTAAGAGAACAAAAGTTCAGTACTTATATATTGTTACGATTTTATCTCTTAAAAAATCGCTCACTGCGTCCGCAAAATAAAACACAACACCTTTCACTAATACTTCCAATATTAATTACATCTTAACAGAGCTAAAATACAACTATCGTATTACTACTTCTTAATATCTTCACTATTCAAATGCCACTATACGACTAACTTAAAACTCTTATCCTATCCCTTTTTATATACCTACAGAATTTCCTATACAAATCTAGAACTTACTAACATAAAAGTTGACATCAATCTAGAAATATGACTCATCAATACTATATTCCTTTCGGTGCATTATAATAAAGATGACTCATCGCATCGGGATATTTGTATACGACGGTGTTTAGGTTTCATTACTTTTTAGTTTAATTTTATTCGCGTTTAGCGTGAAGGATAGTCAATCACGTGACACATTTACTGGCGCATTTTGGACAAATGTAAAAAGGAACAGATAGTAGTGATCGTATAGTATAGTACTCGACCTATTGCACGTCCCTCGCCTTATCGAAAAGGTTTATTGTTTTGCTCTTAAACGTATTAGCTCTAGCCTCAAAACTACTCCAAAATATAGTGACAGTGTCCCCGACTTCTGGTTCCTACCTTGTTATCCTGGTGGACACCAAGAAGAAATTAGTGAAGTGACTTTGACTACAAGGTAGGCCATTTTAGTAGTTGTACCACGTTGTCGCCGTATTTTGTATTCGCATATTATTTGTATAATTTCTCATCTCCGCAACCTACCTATATACAGTCCACTAATTACTCTTTGTCTCAATTCCCTACAGAGGGTGTAGCAATAAGTTTCTCTTAGTCGTTCGTGACAATATTTATTTTATGCTGATTAACTTAAAGTATATTCCACTTATGAAAAAATTCCAGATATGAAAAGGAATAAAGCAGCGGAAAATGACAAAGTCTTAATAGAACTTATTATATTTAGGGATCTTATTCAACAGATGTCTTGTCGAAGGTAGGATACCCAGTGGATGGAACAACGCTAACACAATTTTGATATATATATATATATATATATATATATATATATATATATATATATATATATATATATATATATATATAAAAAGGCGATCCGGCGACTCTGGACAATTATAGGCCTATATCCCTTCTCTCCCAGTTATACAAAACCTTCATGTCTTGTTCAAATCATTAAATTGGGAAAATAAAGGGATAAACATTAATGGTAGATTCCTAAATCATCTGAGATATGCAGATGATATACTCTTGATCGCATCCGATTGGGAAGAGCTGCAGTCAATGATAAACGACCTCCATGAAACATCGCTCCAACGAGGATTAAAGATGACTCTCAGAAAAACAAAAGTAATGTCAAACTCAGACGAACAACAAGTTATAACAGTAAATGCAACCGAAATAGAACAGTTGAATGAATATATATACTTAGGCCAGGCCATAAGAGCGAGTAAGGACAACCAGACAGCCGAAATATCACGAAGAACTCGATTGGGATGGACGGCGTTCGGAAAACTCTCCTATGTTTTGAAAAATCGGAAAATTCCCTTATACTTAAGAACCAAATTATTTGATTGCTGTATATTGCCGTTTTTAACATACGGAGTGCAGACGTGAATTTTTACAAAATCAAATTTGGACAGAATCCACAAAACTCCAAGGGCTATGGAACGACACATGTTAGGAATATCACCCAGAGATAAAAAAAAAACGAAATGAGTGGATAAGAAGAAAAACCAACGCAGTTGACGCTATAGAAAGAGCAGCATCACTAAAATGGAATTGGGCAGGCCATAATGAACGAATAAAACACAACCGTTGGAATTCATAAATTGGAAAATGGCTTCCATATGAAGGAAAAATATCCAGAGGCAGGCCACAGATGAGATGGAAAGATGACATAGTCAGACATGCCGGCTTGATGTAGCAAAGAAGAGCCCAGAATAGAGAGATTTGGAAACAAATAGGGGAGGCCTATATCCAGTTTTGGAAGGATGAGAACTAGGCTAAAATGA
Source organism: Diaprepes abbreviatus (assembly GCA_034092305.1). Classification (NCBI taxonomy): domain Eukaryota; kingdom Metazoa; phylum Arthropoda; class Insecta; order Coleoptera; family Curculionidae; genus Diaprepes; species Diaprepes abbreviatus. The sequence continues at coordinate 3,172,984 of JASJET010000185.1, forward strand.
ATGTATATTCCACTAAACAAGGAATTATTTTGGGTCATAACGTATATGGATTCGAACCATTACAATGTATATTTTACGTTTCTACCCAAAACCGTCACCCATAAAGGAAAATAAATAAGCTATACAACTTAAGCAAAGATTATGTTTTATTTTTTTTTTTTTTGAGGTTGTTAATGTTTTCTAAAAGAAATATAAACTCATACAATTTGGGGAGACATAATACCAAAATAAATATGTCAAAGAAAATCTATATTTCTTTCTAATCAACATGTGGTTGGTGTTACCAAGGGAGCATTCTTTGTAAATTGAGCAAATTTTCCCATCATAAGGAAACAAAATATGTAAATAGAATCGCTATAATACAATATGATTATTTGTTTAAATGTACATATCTCTGGGCTACTTACCATTTTTTTACCTATTGTACAAAAATAAGAGCAAGTATAATGTGAGAATTGACTAAAAGAGTGAGTAGGGTTTTTTGTATGGTCGCAGACAGAATCTTTTATTATAGGAAGACGTAGAATAGTTCAGGTTAGTTCAGGTTGTGGCTGAACAGTGACAACACTGCACAATAATTTTAACAATTTGTTAAAAAGTTCGTTTTCCTCACTTGCCTAACATTGTTTTGTGTAGGTTAGTTCAGGTTATCGTCCGAATTTTCTCGGTCATCTACAGATTTACACTACGTTCCGGGAAATATAAAGTAATTCTTTCGAACGTCAGAGTATTTTGATAATTTGCAAAAACATTTATTAAAACAGAATTTTAAGTCAGGCAGTTTTTGCCTTATTAATTTTATCGATAGGAAACGAATAAAAAGGATTGTATAATGCAAACAAAAATAACTTCAGTGTTACAAGGTTTATTTTCTATATTGGGTCGCGTCTGGCTTCTTTGTTTCAGAAATTTGAAGAAACAAATCGCGCGCCAAGAATGGTATGCGCCATTTTGTTTAAATTGGTTTAACTATAAGTGACAATCAAGTGAAATTTCATGACATTACGATGTGTAATGTAAACAAACTACAATGGTTTTTCTTGGACATTCTTTGTATTTCGTAGCTATTTTTATCTATGCCTAAAACCATTTGAACAAATAATTTGCATTAAATTTTGTGTTTTTTCTTTGGTAATGTAAAATACGGCCTATCTATCGAAGACAACATTAATGTTTTTTGTTAAATCTTGATTAGTTTCATTTGTGTTTGTAAATTTAAGAATGAGTCATATTCTATATTTCGTAGACCCCATTTTACGTATATTTCGAAACATGAACATCTTATCAAAGTAAAGATAACAGGTTTTATTGTTTTAGGATTTCATAGTCATTTATATACGTAATTAGGTACGAATCAAGTGGACACGTCTAAGGAATCCAAGGTTTTGTTATTGACGCAACAGTAAAATTTAAAAAGCTTTGCGTTTATCAATTTAGATAATTTTTAATTGATAAACCATATTGGGTTGGTACATTTGCTATATTTAGATTTGACATGTAAATTAACAGAAACTCTAAATTTTTAAACATTGAGTCTGAACTTAAAGAGGCTAGTTGTCTACACGATATTTAGGATTCTTACCTAGGAATTAGAAACACGTATCTAGATCCTTGATCAGAATCCTAAAACAGTCGGAAAGTGAAGATCGAACGTATGAGAACTTCTTCTAACATATGCTGAAGTTTTCTTTTCTTTATTTGCCTTTTTCGTGCGTTACCGACAACGATACCTTAGCTCGCGTCGCTTTATAGAGATATTGTAAATAAGAGAATTATATTATATTTACTTGTAAAACAATAATTAGGTAGAATCTTCAATACTTTACATGAAAAATTACATATAAAGAAACAATTTATCACACGTAAGCTGGAACCTCGAACATTGGACTGTGAGGCAAATAATTTAGTTACTTGACCACCGTTATCATTACTGAATAAACTTTTGAAACCTATATATCAGCTGAGATCCAGGGTCCAGTTGTTTGGATTTAATCATGGTTTAAGTTGATTTGGTGGTTTTGTCGGTGTACTTATGTTTTATATTAATTCATAATATTAATGATTATTGTATTTCCGATGGTTTAATAGTCCATATTATCTCTTTATGACAATCAGTGTTGTGTTTGCACCGTGCGCTTATGAGAGGAGAGCCTTGTACTGCTCATGTGTTGAAGAGAGATAGAGAAAGATGTCCTATTCTCTCTTTCTATTGGCGTAACATTTGAACTTGTATGCGGCCGTACTCTATCTTTGATAGCTGTATAATCACTCGCTGCTTCGACTAATTATCCTAAATGATGTTACACTACACTAAGAAAATAAGGAAGATCGGCATTGCCCGGCTGTCCTAATTAGATTCCTAGCTGTCGTAAATGCTATTATATCACACTGAATTCAGTTCCTAATTAAGTTAGGAAGACTGAATATCAGATCTAATTGACTCTGAAATACTAAATCTGTAAAAATATATCTCCAAGGATTAGTTATTGAGATTCTAAAATAGATAATTTTTATTTTTACATGTTCAAATATGGGTAAAAATAATCATTGTTCGAATTTGCCATGTAATTGTTGATTGAAACCTTCATCTCGACATGTAGACACGTAGTATTTCGCAAAAGACCGGTAGAAAACATATTCCCAGCGTCATCTAGAAGAAAATACTCAAATTTATACCACAACGGCAATCAAAAAACTATTATGTCTGTGAAACTACGAGTGATATCTCAGCTAAACTTTTTGACAGTTCAATATCATAAACCAGGTATTATTACTGACAGGATTACAAACCAGCTGCTTAAATAAGCAGCATTTCAGAGATATTTTAGCACTTCGGATCACCGATTGACAATGAAAATGCTAATAGAAAAACAATCGACTATAATATCGATTTTAACATGGCGTTGGAGGATAATGAAAAGATGTTTCTGAACACTGGGCCAATGGAACTTAATGATCTTATACTACTTTAATAAAAAAATATATACATCCAAGCTACACACAACAAAAATTATAAATAGTATGCAATCTGGTTTTCGGGGTAAGCATAGCTGTGAAACTGTAGTGTAGTATGTCCTTAATGACTGGACACACAGTTGCGATCAAAATTTTATTACGGGGGCTATGTTTCTGGATTTGAGGAAGGCTTTTGAAACTTTGGATAGAGAAAGACTACTTAAAAAATTAGAAATTGTCGGTATAAGGGGTGAAGTGTTGCAATTTATGAATAATTACTTAGTTAATAGAAAAGAAAGATTGAAATTAAATGATGTGGTATCTGAAGGTACTGAGAGCAGCATGGATGTTCCACAGAGTAGTGTGCTGGATCCATTGTTATTTCTTTTATACCTTGACGATATAGTGAATACATCTGGTGATTGTTGTATACATCTTTTTGCAGATGATGTTCTTTTATATTTTGCATGTTCTGATGGTATTCAATTGGTTGATACACTTAATTTTACATTACAAAATTTATATTGGTGGTGTTCTTGTAACCAATTAAAAATAAATGTGGAAAAAAACAAATTTATGATAATCAGCAATGATAATGATTACGGAACTTTTTCTTTTGGGGATTCAGTGGCATAAATAACGACCCCGCAGGCCCAGCGATGCGGGAGGGCGCAGCCAATCCAGGGGCGCCCTCAAATATCAAAGTATAAATACGAAGGATCAAGACGGGTACCATTCCGCTCGTAATCATACACTTTATGCAACCATTTTTGAAGTTTCGAGACTATGGTCTGACTGTTCCTTTACTCATAACTGTAGAATCATTAATTAGGCATAACTCCCGTTGAATTTCGGCAGCCGAAGATCCTTTGGCATACAAAAATTGAATCACAGCGGTACTTCACAACTGGCGGGATTAACGATTGTCGCAGACATTCACCAACAAGCAAATGACTACTATATCAGAACCAAGATATCAGTGGCTTCGGAAACAATCAATAGATGGCACTGCATTCGTGCAACTGTGTTCAGACTTATCAATATAGCACTTACTTTTCATATACGCCTCGTATTAAAAAACAAAGCGATTGGTCTGCATTTGAGTGGGATCCAAGGTATAGAACCTTATAAAAGAGATAATAACAAAAATACAAGTCACAAGGAAGCTATGGTGAGATTAATACTGGATTTTACACTAAGACACAGAGTTCGAAGATAGTAGATGGGACGATAAAAGGCTACAATGAAGACTATTGTGGAGCAGGAAAAACAGGAAAAAATTGGTGACAAAGTAGCGCAGAATTTTAATATCTCAGGGTCGCATAGGATGGAGAAAATCGGAGACAACTAAAGAAAACATATGCTTAAAGTTAGACGCAAGTTGTTATTATATATCAAATTGTTTTATTTTCATTTGTTGTTCAAAGAATATAAATTATGAAGGATAGCCGTTCTTAAAAAAATATAGACTTGGCAATAGGCTCGTTAATATCTGTTATATTTCGTTGTTTATTTATTTACTTACACTAAAAAAGTTATTTATAACTTATATTGTTTATTACATCTACTTAATTAATTTTCGAAGATTTTAAGGACGTAAATTGGAATGTAGTGAATAAATTATAACTTTTGTATCACTTTGTATACTTGGATTTATTTGTATTTGTGGCTTTTTTATTTTAATCCTCACCACAGACAGGGAGAAATGTAAAAACATTCTTATTTAGAGGCATATTTACTATGTTTATATTGAAGACTATCTATCCCAACGAATAATCTTGTAAAACGATAAATAAAGTGGGATAATAACCAAGTGGAAAGAGGGTAAAACAACGGTAAAGTCATTTTCGAGCAGGTTGAGGTGTGGCGTTATAAACGTAGTTATTTATTATTGAATTGTAGCATGAAACTTAGAAAAATATATTATCCTATGCTTAATATCATAAATACTTTTATAATCAATCTAAATATATTATTGAGGATATTTCAAAAACTTACAGCCAAATTTTCTTCAACCATGGCCTCCTTAAATATTTCGAAATCTTCAACTGATATATTTTCAGGCATTTTGACAAAAATTACGGTTTCTAAACACAGAAAATTTTAAAATATTAACTAATAAACTTGTATGAAATTTTATTGTAGTGTTTAATAAACATAGATAACTTATCTTTAGAAATAAAGGTTAATCTTTAAAGATATTTTATCTTAAAGGCCTGATTTAAAAAATCGAACTGAATTATCATCAATCTTATGTTTAGGATCTTTTAATTTTGTTTAAAATATATTAGAGGAAACACTGTATCAAGTATTGAATTATTTAAATTATTTATTATGGTAACTGTAATAATTTACGACTAATTTGTTAACTAATTTAGAAATTATAGATTTTTATGGAGTACAAAATGAAATTTGATCAGAGGCGAAATGAATATAATCGAAGTAAAGTATATTGAAAAACAAATATCGATGCATTATTTACAATCCCTCTACACTGAACAAAAAAAAGCTGCTACAGCGAATTCCACTCCGTAATGAACAAGTAAACATCGAGCGGAAGCCCTCAAGAAACGGGAAAAATACAACATCGGCAGAGAAAGGCAACTTACCCAGTGAGTGATCGTAAATATCTGGATTATTGTTGATCTTCCAGCATGAAAACCGCATTGGTAGTCGCCGATAATATCTTCCGCATAAGGCATCAGTCTGTTTAGTAGAGTAATTGCCAGGATTTTGTATGTTGTGTTGATAAGAGATATACCTCTATAATTTCGAAATTGTTCCTTGTTTCCTTTCTTATGTATAGGTATTATGACACTTCCATTCCATTCCTCAGGCATTTTCTGTTGTTCCCATATTTTCAAAATGATTTCATATATTTTTTGATGTAGACCGTTTCCTCCCTTTTTTAGCAGCTCTTCATTTATACCATCGCTTTCAATACTTAGTAAATGCTGAAAATATCTATTATATTATTAACTCTACTGTTTCTTTTCTCATGGCTTTCGTTTCTCCAACATTTCCACCCCGTCTCACAGTCTTTACTTCCCTAAAAAATTTCCTTACTTGGTTCATGTTCCTATTTCTGTCTATTTCCTGCATCTGATGCTCCAGGTAGCTCTTCTTTTTGGTTCTAAGTAATCTTGTCTGTACTCTTATTCTGTGAAATTCTTCTTTGTTCTCCTCAGTAGGATTTTTTAGCATTTTCAGTCTTTATCGAGTTTTTACTTCTAGCATTTCATCGCATTCATTGTCAAACCACTTTCTTCTTGGGTGTTTCTTCTTTCTACCAATGGTCTCCGTCGCTGCTTCTTCTATGATTGTTGCCAACTGTTGTCATGTTTTCTCCAGCTCTATATTATCATCCTCATGTTCTAAACATTGGAATTTGTTACTTATGGCTATGTATACTGTCTTAAATGTCAAATTTTACAATGGATGTCAGATAGCACCTAGCAATAACAGTGTTGCCAATTCCCGAAATATAAACGGTTACTTTAGTAATATAAAAAAATAGCAAATGTCAGTAATTTATCCTTTATAGGCCTTTTTGTCATATTTTATGATTTATCCTAAGCTTTACTTTACCTATATTTTATACAAAATACAATATCGATGTCTACTGGTAAAATGCTCAATAATAAAAATGGGGTTTGGTGAATTATTCACTCAAACCTGCGTTTGTCACGAAAATAGATCCCGACACGCAAAGAATGACGTAATCCTTCCGTTTTTCCTTATTTCATTGCTATTTTTATATATAACTAGAAATTCTTGTAAAGCCAAAATATTTTTTGGGTTTCCGGCGAAAGTATTTTTAAAATGTACTGTGTGTCAAATTAACTGATGCCCATGTGTTACATTCTTTGTCGCAGCGTCATTTAAAAATTTGCAAATCTGTTTGCATATAATTTATTTGGGAAAATACATGTTTCTACGATCGCTTTAAAGTTTTTAAAAAATGTCGACAAATTAAGGAAAATTTAAAAATGTAATTTGCTGTTTTTTTTTAAAAATTTTAGTCATTATTTTGTCAGGAATTACAGATTTTTTAAACTTGCAATTAGGTTGTTTAAAAATTAACCCCTGAATTCACGAACATAGTCTAACCTTAAAACCATCCTAAATTGGCAGTAGACGGCTTAAACTGACAAAAGCAACAATAAGTCAAGCAAGTTTTAAACCCTAAAAATACAAGCATAAAAAATCGTTTTCTTTTATTACTGTCCGGCAAAAATTGAGAACTTTATATATTTTCCGGATAAAGCTATTTCGCTTACCTATTTCAAGGCTTTATCTCTGGGTTATCGTTAATATACCCGTATAAGCTTGTATTTGTTGACATATGTAACGTAAATTATTACGATATCATATGCAAAACGAGACTGGCCGACTAAAAAGATCTATTTTTCATGGCAACTAGATCGAGTTTAAAACAAATATTCTTAATGAATATGGCTGTAAGATTTCAGTAAAAAATATATCATTCTATTTACTGTCGTGTTTAAGTAGTTGCCTAGTAGTTAAAGGAAAGGATATAGAAACTGTTTCTCTATATTCTTTCGTTTAACTGCCTGAAAGGAGAATAAATATAGGCAACTAGTTTGTTTAGATTTGCGTTGATTATCTGGTTTGCATTCGTTGTTTATTACTGATAAATTGATGAGTTATATCAATATCCTATAAAACCTGTAAAAACAAAGGAAGTTAGAGGGAGAATACCGTAAAATGCATTCGGTCAGGTATGTAAACCTGTATTCTCTTGCAATTTTAAAAACAAATTTACTATGGAATTTTTTTCTGCGCAGAATTTATACCGCCCCTTTATGTCAATTTATAACATTTATTTTTTGTACGTAAGGATAATTTTTTGAGTCATCAGTCTAATTCTGCAGCTTTCCTTAGTAAAGACTACCTGTATCCAAAGTAGGGGATTACCAATGTGGACTTAGACCTAATCGCTCAACTGTTGACCAGATATTTGCCATAAAACAGATAATGGAGAAAAGCTTGGAATTCGATCGTGAACTACATCAGATATTTATCGATTTTAAACAGGCATTTGATAGAGTCTGCAGAACGAGACTATGGACAGCAATGCAGGAGCTTGGCTTTCCCAGAAAACTGGTCAGCCTAATAAGGATGTGTATGGAGGGGTTGAAGTGCAAAGTGAAAGTGGGACAGTACTACTCTGAAATGTTTGAAATAAACAACGGTCTTAAGCAGGGAGATGCGCTCTCACGACAACTTTTTAACATAGCGCTGGAATATATAATCAGAAATTCGAAAATTGAAGCACCGACATTTATATTCCATCAAGATGGACCAAATCTACTGTTGGCATTTGCAGATGATGTCGATATGATTGGTAGTAGTAGAATAAAAATAAAAGAAACTCTAATACGGTTCGAAAGGGAAGCAAAGAAGATGGGACTTCAAATCAACGAAGACAAAACTAAATACATGTTCATGAGTCGGAATGGCCGAAACAGAGACAGAATAGGTCAAAACATCACCATCGATGAATATAACTTTGAACAAGTCAAAGAATTTAAATACCTAGGAACAACAATATGCGAAGATAACAACCGATCACAGGAAATAAACAATAGAATACAAGCAGAAAATAGATGCCTGTACGCACTGCAAGATCTGATGAAATCCAAACCCTCACAAGACAAACAAAGATGGACCTATACAAAATAGTTATAAGATCGATAGTTATATATGGTTGCGAAACATGGACGCTAACGGTAGCGAACGAAGAGAGACTACGAGTCTTTGAAAGAAAAATCTTGAGGAAAATCTCGGGACCAACGATAGATGAAACGACAGGACAATACAGAACAAGAACTAACAAGGAACTAGAAGAACTATTCCCAGATACAGATGTAGTAAAAGAAATAAAGGCCAGAAGACTCCAGTGGGCAGGACATATCAGAAGGCTTGGGAGGAAGCACCGACTGGGAGAAGGTCACTGGGACGACCACGACTCCGGTGGAGAGATAATATAACAAAAGATCTCAAAACTATGGGCATCGAACACTGGATGGAGGTTGCGAGAGATCGAAATGAATGGAGGCATGTCGTAAAGTCGGCTAAAACCCACCCAGGGTTGTAACGCCACGAAGTAAGTAAGTAAGTAAGTAAGTAAGTATCCAAAGTATATTGACGAAAGAAGTGGGACTGCAGACTAAATTAAAAAAAAATCGAATAATGTTAATATTCTCCTACATAAGTCTGTTTCGCTCAATCTCTAATTTCATTCTAATTGTCTATCGGAAAAATATTTAAAGTAGAAAAAGAAAGATTTATTAGGTTTTCGGGTTATTGAACAAGCATGAAATTTATTAAGTGTATATGTTGTTGCTGGATCTGGGCTTTGTAAAAAAGGTTTTTGGTTACTTAAGATCACCTCCTTTTTTTTGTCTCTTCCTAATTATAAAGTATGATTAATTTTTTCTGCCTTTTATTAACTTTCATGGTACTTATATCCCCATTCGTTACAGAAATAATTGCATGGTTTTTTTGTTTTTTTACGTATTCTTGATAAAATGGTGAATATACTTAAGAACATTACAAAATTATAAGACAAATTATTGATAATTATGAACTAAAAGCAAAACTGCCTGTTTTAATAAATGTTAACACGATATATAACATTAATAAGATATTATTTAACAAACGGTAGTACTAATGGTTGTTATTATGAATCGAATGAGTAACAGTTATAGCCATGACTGCAAGACCACGATTAAAATAACATACATATTAATTAGCTGTAAAATATGACAAAAAACAAACAGTGAAAAAATTATATACTCACTTAATTTTTGATAATATCTGTTAAATGGGATCTGTAGGCCAAATATATTACTGTGTATCTCAGTGGCGTCTCGTAGAGTAGTGTAACAATGGCATGACGATACTTAATTTTTTCAAAAAATATTTTTTTATTATTATTTTCACTTTTTCGGATAGCACGGTGGAAAGACAAAGATTTAATGAGGCTTATATGTGAAGAAGAAAGGTGAAACTATATGTTAATATTTCCATATGATGCTCTGAAGAAATTAGTGCCAGGCGCTAAATAATTGAAATGATATTAAATGAATCTAACAAAGAATACACTTGTTACAGGGTGAGGAGTCATATTAGTTTTTTTATTTGGAAGTTCATATTTGTTTTGTGTGCATTTCCTGGTTCTTTAGTTTAAGTTATTTATTGTGTTTATGTAATTGGGGTGTTTTTCTGTTTTTTACTAAAAGTTGTTTTATTTGCTGCTATGACTGCGAATAAAGTTTTTTTTTAAAGAACTTCTTAGTGGGATCTTGTTGAAGTAAAAGCTTCGAGTAAAAGGATGGGGACTGTCACTGACTGATTTAAAAACAAATTCAATATAAATATGGTTTGTTTTATGTGTGTGTTATTTGGAGGGAAAGATACTTAGTCCAAAAAAGAAACATATCGTCTTATTTATATATGGGATGAAATAAAGACTTTTGAAAGCTTAAGGTTCACATAAATAATGGTTTTGGTTTTTTTTTATACTTAGCAAGATAAAATAGTTATTTTTTTACTGTGACTGTTGGTAAGGGAATTGTTGTTTTACATGTTTTATAATGATTCTAATTTTTTTCTCACATATTGGCATTACCTGTCACGATCTGCCACTGGTTTATCTGCCATACTGCTTTTATCAATCCATTATGTAAAAAAATAGTCTTTTCATTAAATACTATCAAAAACATAAAAGTAAATACCAGTATGGACTATGAAATATACAGGAAAAACAAATTTAGATTGATAATAGAATTAACAGAAATTAAAAAATTGTGGAACTTTGGCACCTGAGATAATATTTTTTTCGTAGCGTTAATATTTTTCCCAATGATTTAAACTGCTTCCTGTTTGGAAAATAATAAGCAACCACATATAACAATATCCTATCAAGCGTCATAATTCCATTTTTTGCATCATTCATAGTTAACAGAATCAAATGCCTTGAGCAAATCAAGAGATACCATGACAGCCATTTCTTTTCTTGTCTACTTGGATTCGAATTTCTGTTACTAACTCCATTGCTGCCGATGCTGTTCCACTCGATTCACTGAAACCATCTTGACCAAAGAGTTGTTTACAACCCAAATTGCTATGAATGGGCGAAGAAAAAACTCTCCCTCTTCATGTTTCACAACAAAGTCAAGTAATCCACCGCGCACCTCTTCTTTTCGTAAGAGATGGGTGTACCCTGCACACTTATTTATTTATTTATTCCTACAGATTATTCAGTATTTTACCATTGTTCATAATTTAATTCACTTTGTTTCACAAAGACAAACCAATATCATTAAAATAGCACTAAAAATCGATTAAAATTAAAATGAAGTCACGACTAAAAGAAAAATAACTCTCAGTTCTTATAGATTACTACAGCACAATGACTAATAATAAGCAGCATTGCCGGATTGTGCAGTTAATCTGGAGAAGTAAAAATGGTACAAATTCTGGCTATTTGTTCTTCTTCTTTAGGTGCCGTCCTCGTTCCGAAGTTTGGCTAGCATCAAAGCTATGCGTATCTTTGACACTGCAGATCTAAACACTTGGCAGTTGTTGCAATTGTACCATTCTCTTCACTTCTTTAACCATGAATGCCTTCTTCTTCCTATGGATCTTTTGCCTATTATTTTTCCCTGGATAATTAATTGCAGCTACTGGTATTTATCTCCCCTCATAACATGTCCCAAGTATTGCAGTTTGCGTTCTTTAATAGTAAGTACTAATTCTTTCTCTTTCCGCATTCTTCGCAAAACCTCCACATTTGTTACTCTCTCTGTCCACGATATTCTTAATATTCTACGGTACATCTACATCTCAAATGTTTCCATCCTCTTGGTATCAATCTTTTTCAATGTCCACGCTTCCATTCCGTAGTAAAGAACTGACAGCACGTAACATTTCACAAGGCGAATTTTAAGTTTAAGGCTTAAATCTGATTCACAGAACACCTTCTTCATTTTAATAAACGTAGCTCTAGCTTTTTCCACTCTGATTCTGATTTCTTCAGAACTATCGTTATTTTCGTGGATAAGAGTTCCCAGGTAATTATATTTTCTCACAGGTTCAATTCTTTGATCATGCACGGTTATATCAGGGAAGTTTTGTTGTTATTTAGATACCACCATTATTTTTGTTTTACTGATGTTAAGTGATAATCCATATTCTTCACTGCATTCTACTATTCTGTTAATTAGTATTTGAAGATCCTTCGACGTTTCTGCAATTACAACCGTGTCATCGGCATATCTCAAGTTGTTTATTGGGATGCCATTTATTTTAATACCTATATTTTGCTCTGAAAGTGCTCTGTTTACGATGTCCTCTGAGTATAGGTTGAATAAGATTGGTGAAAGTATACATCCCTGTCTTACGCCTTTCTTAATCTCGAGTTCCTCCGTTGTCTCTTGCTCTATTCGAATATTCGCTTTCTGGTTATAGTAAATCTTGGAAATAATCCTGATGTCTCTTTTATTCAAGTTTTTTTCTACCAGCAGTGTCATTAGATGATCTTGACGCACTTTATCGAACGCTTTATTGTAGTCAATGAAGCACATATACATATCTTGGACCATATCTAGACATCTTTGGCACATAACGTTAAGTGCTTCTCTTGTTCCAAGCCCGTTCCGAAATCTGAATTGAGTATCACCAATATCCACATCTAGTTGTCTGTGAATTCTTGTGTGAATCACTTTGAAGAATACTTTTAATGTGTGTCCCATTAGGCTTATTGTGCGATGGTCAGTGCACTGTTTTGCGTTTGCCTTTTTTGGTATGGTGACAAAAGTTGACAGGAGCCATTCTTTTGGTATTTCTCCTGTTTTGTAAATGCAGTTAAAAAGGTCGACAAGAATATTCCCTGATTCACCTTCCACAAGCTTGAGAAGTTCCGATGTAATCCTATCTGGACCCGGTGATTTACCATTCTTCATTGTTCATTGGCTATTTGTTGAACAAACATTATAGATAGAAGCCACGGACTTTTAGGTAAAGTTATTGTTTATGGATCGAAAAACTTACTGTCAATAAAAAAATTTTTAATTTTTTTAAGTCCTTAGAACTTTATCACCTGACGGTTACCATGGCTACACGAGTAAGATATTAAATATTTGCATAAGTCGGGAATTTTGGACAGTTTTTCTTGTCTGTGTTGTCTTTGGTTTAATCTAAAATCCCTTTGATACATACACAATAATTATCATTTGACTTTAGAAATTTGTTACAAACGGAGTATTTAAACTATTTACTAAGAAGCATTTTTGGAAATTATTTTTAAATACTTAATTTTTAGCTCAAAAATAAAAATAATTTATAATTCCATAGATTAATGGTTTATAAGCTAACCCAAATTAAATTTCTTGTTCTGGGTTTATAAGTAGCAAAACCTCCATAAAAAAACCTGTTTATTATATAAACAAGATATCTTTAAATACATTTTTTAAAAATACATTCGAAAAAATAGAAGTTAATCGTTAAAGGCAATATTTCTTCTTTATATGTTGTTTACAATGTATTAAATCTATTTCCATAAAATTTAAGTACCAACTTTGGCAAATAAAATTGAACCAATGGTTCTATAACCAACCTCAAACTCAATAATTTTTATTTGAGAAACACCAGGTCATGATTAACTTGAAAGTGTTAGTTACTCAAACATTGGATGTTATTATCGATTGTGAATCTGGGCCTAACCTTGTTAGAACAGAGTACGTCTGCCCTTAAAGTAAAAGGGTTTTCAGTTGGTTGAGAACTACAGTTTCTCTAATATAAATGTATTTGGAAATAAATCAAAAAAGAACACTTTCTTCGTTCTCAACGATAAAATGTCATTTGTTAAAATAAGTTGATGTTTTCCAAGTGTAATGGAATGACACCAACAGGGAAGTGGACGGAACGACATCCAGAGGAGGATGTCCTCAGGGGGAGTAGCCCCTCCACTCATGTAGAGTTTAATTGTAGACCAACTCCTCTGTGATCTGACTGATCTCGGCATATCTTGTTAGGGCTATGCCGATGAGGAAAATTCGAGAATACCCTCTGTGACATAGTCAAAGAGGTCTTAAATACACTAGAAAATGGTGCCAGATGATGGGACTAAACATCAACCCCACCAAAACCACCCTAGTAGCCTTCACAAGGGAAAGAAGCCTCAATCCGAAAACCATTAAAATGGATGGGAATGTTATTGAGTGGAAGTCAGAGGTTAAATATCTGGGACTGATCCTAGATAACAAACTCCTCTGGAATAAGCATGAACAGGAAGCAATCAGCAAGGCTATAAAAGCCTTGATGGTCTGTAGAAACTTTACGGGGAAAAGATGGGGTACAAACCCAAAAATCCTGCAGGGGGTGTAGAATGCAATAGTGAGATCAATTATCACACATGAGGCCGTGATCTGGAGCAAAAGAACCACTCTGGCTAATACGACAGCTAACCTCTCAAAAGTTCAAAGACTGGCCTGTGCATGTATAACCGGGGCAATGAAAACCTGCCCAACGGCCGCTACGGAAGTAATCCTAAAACTCACACCTCTACATATATTTGTAGAGAACATGGCGAAGAGGATGATAAGATGATGAGAGGTGAGGTCATAAAACGAAGGCCCAATTTCTTATCCAGAAATCAACACATTTGGGACATGCCCCAAAATGAAATCAAAAAGAAATTCAGCTTTGTAAAAAACTTCAGCACAAAGTTGAGTTGCAAGAATGAATGCGACAGAAGCACCATTGAAAAACTCAGCAAGAAATCCATTATATGATATACAGATGTCTCCAAAACAACGGAGGAAACTGAAGTAGGAGTGTATGGATCCGGCACCAGACATTACGAAAGCTTGTGTAAGTTACCAAGCATTTTCCAAGCAGAAATACATGCCATTAGGATATGTGATGAGAAAAACTATCACGGTCAAGAGATTATCATCGTGTCGGATAGTCAAGCAGCCATCAGTGCGTTGAGCTCTCAAGTTATCAGTTCCAAGATGGTCTGAGAATGCTTAGAGGAACTAAATGAAGAGTAATAATAATAAAGTCACCCTCATGTGGGTACCGAGATATACCGGGATAGAGAGGAATGAAATAGTAAACAGCTTGGAAAGGGGCTGAGATACCATTTTCGGAGCCAGAGCCTTTCTGTGAAAACGTAATGCTGGAAGAACTAAAGATAGAAGAAGAAAGGAGATCCAATTATTTAACGGAGTTACAAGGATTGAGACTTCAAAGAATGCATAAGCTTAAGTAAAAACCAACTCCGAGTTCTGACACGGGTATTGACGGGGCATTGCCACCTGAAGGAACACCTCAAGAAACTCGGACTGGTACAAAGGGAAGAGTGCAGATTCTGCGAGGAAGAGGACGAAACCTCTATTCATATCTTTTGAAGGTGCAGCACCCTAGGATGCGGTTCTTGGGAACACACCAAATCGAGGAAGGGGAGCTACCCATCCTGAAGCTGTCTAACATCCTATGATCCCTGAGGGAAATAGGACTGGAGGATCTGCTCTAGCCGATAAGGTAATTCTTACGACTGGGGAGCAGTAGTGGTGCACAAATAGATCTACCAGGTCGCAATGTACAGACCCTCAACTCTACACACATACATACAACAGGGGCACAACTATTTAAGAGTGGCTATACTAAAAATGTAAATCGTTTTTGGTCGCAAAAGCTTTTTATACCGTAAATTAAGCAATTTATAAGAAAGAAAGACATTTATTCAAGTTGTTTACAAAAATGTGTTTAAGTTCGATTTTAGAAAAACTGGTCAATTTAATTGAAAGCATGGGCCTGCAAAATGTCATCACAAAAGATGATCTTTTTGTCGGAAAGCATTCCGATATATCAGTGATTGATACATCCTGTATTGAACTTAAACAATTTTTTTTTGTATTTCATAATGACATGAAATTCCACCCAATATCTATAGAATTAGGATTTTTGCACATGTTACCTTTTTCATATAAGCGATTCATTGAACATCATTATTACGAAAATTCCAGAAATCATTTACCATTTCATTTAGCTGTTTCTATTTTATCATGTTTATTTTTTGTTTTAGGTAAGTGAAAATACCAGCGATTTAAGCTCCATTGAATATGTTCGTAAGTACATTTTTGTCGAACTTTAATATAATACAAATGAACTATGTGAGATTGCGTGCAGTATTTTTTTATATAAAAACGGTGAATTTACATAAAAGTAAAACAAACATCAACAATTTTGTAACAATTAAAACAAATTATGCAACATATTAGTCGACAAAACGCAGAACCATTCTATTTTTAGTATTGACCCACGAAACCGGTTGTTACAACAGAAATAGAGTATAGCTAGAATTAAGAGATTCTGTACACAGTGGCCAAAAAATTATTATCTATATTCTCTATTGTAGCTTTATAAGACTGACAATATCACCTATATAAAATATTTATAATAAAGAATACGGACTGCATCTTTTGTACTTTTTACTTACAGGTTAATCTCTATGCTTCATCCCTGATCTATTGAGAATAAGAACTAGACTAAATCTTTTTCTTATTTTTTCGCATAATTGTCTTCAATCTTTACATACTTTTTTTAATAGTACTTTATCATTTTTATAACTTCCTGGAAAGTAAAACCACCTTAAACTGCTGATTTATAGTAGTAATTACTTCTTATCCTGAAAAGTCTTTACCACTGATAGTTCCTGTTAGTTTTGAAAACATGCGATAGTCTTTCAGGACCAGGTCGTGTAATTAGGATAGGTGGGTCTTGAAGTAGTTCAAATTATGCTTTCGTCATAGCAGCGCTAGCAATACAATATGTGTGACTTGGACGAACACATTTTTTGTTAACTTTTCTAACAAGTTCGATATAATAAGATCATGTTTTTGTGTTTCCATTTCGTATTATGAAATCTGAATTTTAAAGGACCGTAGTAATGAAGCTCTGTTTAGTATTTACGTACTGTTTCAAAAGTACAGAGATGTCAATTCTGACATAAACGCGTGTTTTGGTTAGTTTTCCTTTTATTTTTAAAATAAACTTTGTTAAAAACCTACAAAAAAGAGTTCAATTAACATTGTTCTTAATATATATATATATATATATATATATATATATATATATATATATATATATATATATATATATATATATATATATATATATATATATATATATGTTATTCAGTATTAATCTGGAAATACATCCGTAAGTTTGGTTTCTTGTAGAAATTTGTAGAGGTTTCGCCAAAATCTCATTTGGCATCTTCTGTGCTTGCTGGTTGTAGATCAACTAAAAGGATTTCAAGGTTCAGCATGTTTTATACGCGGTCGCAGATAGTAACGGTTAGTTTGCTTTGACTCCGCCTCCCTCCCGAGCGTTGGTGTCGGTTTAAGCGTAGCATGCGTGTCGCCACAATGGTCCCGCTTAAAGAGAGTTTTCCAAGTAGAAAAAAGATTAAATAGATCGTCTCTCTTATTCAGAGTGCCGTTCTTTTCAATTTCGATGGATTCACGAATCAATATTGCGTTGTAGTGTTCCATATTAGCGACTTGCTGGCAGATGTCAAAATCAATTTTGTATCCTGGTTTGTGCTGGTGTTGAAAAAGTGCCGATGTTGTCTGTTTTTTTCTTATACTCAGTTTATGTTCTTCTAGTCTCGTCGAAGCTTGCAATGACGTAAAATCCCTGTATCCGAGCATATCGATGGATGAAGTACTGGACCAGATCCTTCTAAGAGAGGGTTTTCCAACTCATATTATGGATCTCACCAGACATTGTCTTAAAAACGCATATTTTTTGTTTGATGGCCATGTATATAGGCAGATAGATGGCGCTGACCTGGGCTCTTCACTATCTCCAGCTGTGGCAAATCTATTCATGACCTATTTCGAAACAAAAGCTCTTAAAAAATTCCATCTCAAAGCCAAACTCAGGTGTCGCTACGTTGACGATGTATTTGTATTATGGCGTCATGGCAAACAACAGTTCACCTGCTTCCACGAGTTTCTTAATTCTATCCACACAGAGATATAGTTTACTCTGGAACTTGAGGAAAATAATCAGCTTCCATTTCTAGACGTCTTCGTAACCAAAACAATGGCTTGCGATATATCGAAGTATATCGAAAACCAATCCACATAGATAGATACCTGAATGCTGATTCTCACCAGAACCCCTCACAAATACAGAACTTAGCCAATACCCTAATATCAAGATCCGCTCGCCTAACTGATGACCAGGGAAAAGAAAAGGAAATGTCACACATAAAAAGGGCCCTCAAACAAAACAGCTACAGACAGACACCAACCATAAATAAGGCAATAAAAATGCAACAAAAATCAACGCAAGAAACAAGTCCACCTGCCAAGAGTAGACAAATCACCATACTTCCTTACATAAAAGGCACAACAAACAAAATTGGCAGATTGCTCCGGAAACATAACATATCTACAGCCTATCTACCATACAAAACAATAGGCTCTTCTTTAAGAAATCCAAAAGACAAAATCAATCTAGAAAATCAAGGCGTATATAAAATCGCATGTGGCACCTGCAATAAAACATTCATAGGCCAGACCAACAGAAGAATATCAGCGAGACTAGAAGAATATATACTCAGTATAAGAAGCAAACATTGGCACTTTTTCAACACCACTTCTACAAGAAACCAATATATATATATATATATATATATATATATATATATATATATATATATATATATATATATATATATAACAATTTTTGTAAAGATACTGGTAAAAATTGTATATCAAAATATATTCAATGCTGTAAAAAATTTAATTATTGAAGAACAGCATGAATTCTGTCCTCATTAATTTTTTGAAACTAACTTGCTTTCTTACTCTCACGATGTTTGTGAAGTAATTGAGGGCTGGGATCAGATGTATTGCGTATACATCGACTTCATTAAGGCATTCGACACGATGATCGAGGGGCTTGCTGAGGTGGGTATTTGCGCTTGACTTTTGTGGTTGGTTCGGTTCTATGTTTGTCATCGGGTGCAGATAGTTACAGTGAATAATTATCACTCTGCTCGTTTGCTCGTTTCTAGGCTATATCTGGAATACCCCAATGAAGTTATATATATATATATATATATATATATATATATATATATATATATATATATATATATATATAGATATATTGCTGTAAAATTTTTACCCGGATAACATTGTTAACAAATTTCTTTACAGCAGTAAATATAATATTCCAGAAAACATATTTGAAACTCCTTCTCAACCTCCTCTTCTCAATACTCAATCTTCAAATTTAACAAACACTATTTCAAATACAATAGTTCAAGTTTCTTTTTTTCCTGAGACTTTCTATGTGAAGTATATACATTGAAAGTCTCACTGATAAATTGATTAAAATTTTCAAGTATGCAGATACTTAAATAGCAAAAAGACAATATTAACTCTCTTCAAAATTTATTCTAAAACTAAAACACCTTTACAGTTGAAGGAGACGTCCTGTATCGTTTACAAAGTTCTTTATGCCAACTGTCAGTTAGTTTACATAGGCCAAACGTCCAGAAGCTTCAAGGTAGGCTCACCTCCCATCGCAGTGATATCAATAGAGGTTTGACCTCTTGTGCTCTGACTGAATATGTCCTTGATCTTGATCATTCTATTGTTGATTTTTCTCTGAGTGATTACAGAATCAACTATAGAGTTCTGATCCCTCGTAGTGAAGAAAGTGTATTTATACTGTGGTTTATGTGGGAATCATGTATTATTTATACCTAGCTCTTTTAATATATACCGGGTGTCAACAAATCTATTAGACAAGTCATAATTTCTAGAGTATTATGTGTATCAAAATGAGAATTGGTACAGGTAAATGTTATGTGAAGAGGAGAGTTTTCGCATATTTTCCACTTTCCGGTCACTTCCGGTTTCACCGGAAATGGCCCCGGTTTTGAATTCTTAAATAGAACACCCTGTATATTTTAACATCTTTGGATTTCTGAGACAATTCTAGAACATAATGTGACATTTTAAAAACTTTTTACGTCTACTTCATTTTTTTAGAGCCACTTTTAAAATTGCATCTAGATGGCCATGATCGGACGCAAACTAATCTAACGGCCTTAGGTGATTTCAAAAAAATACAATCGCAAAGTTTTAGTGACTAGTATGAAAGACAGGAATTGGATTAAAAATTTAACAAAATTAACAAAAAACTAACAAAATAAACTAATAACTTAGACGACGTACTGAAAATATTTGAAAGTACAGTAGCTGAATTTGTTAAAAAGTTTAGTGTAGTAAATGTTCAAAGTGCATTCCTTCTTTTTCACGACACATTTCAGCTCGTTCAATTGTTTCTCTCAACACGTTTTGTAGCATTTGGGGCGTTATACTTCTAAATGCCCGTAAAATTCTTTCTTCTAATATTTCAAGAGTAGCTGGGGCTGCTCCATAGTAAACCCTTTCTTTAACATATCCCCAGACAAAGAAATCGAGCACAGTAAGATCCGGTGAGCGGGCTGGCCACCGTACCGGACCATTGGTTGCAATAATTCGATTATTAAAATGCTCTATTAAATAATTAAGAACTTCTCTAGTATTGTGAGGCGATGCTCCATCTTGTTGAAAGTAAATTCGCCGTAAAACTGCTAAAGCTATTTCATTGAGATGATTTTCGATTTCATTTTGAAGAAAACCTAAGTATCTAACCCCTGTTAACTGACCTTGAAACAATATTGGCCCAATTATTCTGTTTCCAACGATACCAGCCCAGACATTGACGCCAAATCTTTCTTGAAAATTGCCCTCTCTCATTTCATGTTGATTTTGTTGGGCCCACTACCGAGTATTTTGCTTACTGAACATACCATTATTTGTAAATCGGGATTCGTCGGAAAATAGAATAAAATCGATAAAATTTGGGTTAACTCTATGATTTTGAAGCAGCCAATCACAAAACACTACCCGTCTATCGCCATCCTCAGTATACAAATGTTGATGTAACTGATATTTAAATGCTCGATATCCATGCTTTTTCAGTATTTTTCTTGCTGATTCATAACTTATCTGCAGTTCTTGACTAATTTTTCTTAACGAAACTGTTGTATCAACCTCAACCATAGCAAGTACGTTAATCTCAGTCTCTTCATTTATGATAAACTTCTGTTCCGCCTCTTGATTTCCTATTTGCCTAAAACGAGTCTCGACATACGGAAAATACTGATGGGCTGGATGTTGCCGATTCGGATATCTATGAGCATACAACTCGGCAGCATTCCTTGAATTTATATGACACTCTCCAAATATCAATAACATATCCACTTTTTCACTTTGAGTAAACGTTATTTTAACGAAAATTTAAACTAAACTTAAAGAAAATTAAGAAACTTTTACGTCTGTTCTTAAAGCATATGTCACTGTCATTATCTACTTAAGTGAGTGCTTTGTTTTCCAAAGAAGAATTGATAAAAACAGTTGCAAATTTTTATGCATCATGGCTGTCCATGGCGCACTTGTCATAAGTAAATAAATTATCCAGTATTTTGCTTAATAATATTTAATTTCTGTTCTTATGTCTAATCCACTCGCAAATAAATTAGTACCGTTAGATTCGCCAAAGAAGGCTTTTATCGAAAAGTAGTTGTCAAAAAGGGGTCGCCATTTGAAAATTAATAGTTAGAAATGAAAACGTAATTTTGTCAACTTGTCTTATTCCTGTCTTTCATACTAGTAACTAAAACTTTGCGATTGTATTTTTTTGACATCACCTAAGGCCCTTAGATTAGTTTGCGTCCGATCATGGCCACCTAGATGCAATTTTATAAGTGGTTCTAAAAAAATGAAGTAGACGTAAAAAGTTTTTAAAATGTCACATTCTGATCTAGAATTGTCTCAGAAATCCAAAAATGTTAAATTATACAGGGTGTTCCATTTAAAAATTCAAAACCGGGGCCATTTCCGGTGAAACCGGAAGTGGCCGGAAAGTGGAAAATATGCGAAAACTCTCCCCTTCATATACCATTTACCTGTACCAGTTCTCATTTTGATACACATAATACTCTAGAAATTATGACTTGTCTAATAGATTCGTTGACACCCGGTATTCGCCGGATGTTTTCATGACAGTTGGGATTGCATTATTGCTTATTCCAGAGTTAGGGTCACCCATTATAAAGCCTCGCCCTTTTTTCTTCTCGGGGCTTACTCATATTTGATGCGTATGAGCTCATAAAATGCATGTTGCTGTTTTTAAGTGTAATGTATATGATATTTTCGTTTATATATGCCACCTCTCCGAAGATGTTCTTTATTTTTGGTGCACTATTATGCCAACTCCATTATTTGCTCTATTTTCTTTATCGACTCCACTATAAAACAGGATATAGCCATAGAATTGTGTTGTCTTTCCCTTTTCTTTTTGTCTAGGAGAGCTTTATTTTATGCCTACTATTGCCTACAGCTTTGTAATGGTATGTTAGAGTTCGAGTAAAAATAATATTTTCCAAATTCATTAAAGAAATCTAATATTTTTTTCTTAATTGTTATTAAAAAAATATTTCCCATATTCCTGTGAATGATTTTCTATGAGTTGAAAATGTTTTTATGTTTTTTTAGTGCGCTACTCGTAGAAAAGTTTGGAATTTATGGTGATTTCTAAAAAAATTATTACTTACAAAAATGTATATAATTCTACAAAAACCAGAACTTATATGCAATATTCTTCTCGATAACATTCCATTCTCATAAAACTTTTATGGCAACAATTTAATGTAAATAAAAACACAATATACGCTGGTAATAAGATTAAAATAAAATACATATACGTTGTAAATAGAAGAATTAATTGTTTATCATTTAAAAATAAGGTTTTAACATACATAATACTCTTGTGACCTCATCTTTATTTTTATTTTTAGTATACACGGCTATAATTTGTTTAACCGCATACATTTAAAAAATTTAACTTAAAACCCACACTTTTCTATTAGTAAAAGTTAAATAAGAGATGATTCTACTAAAATATATAAATAAGTATCAGTACGTTTATGTCGATGACTTGAAGCCGGTTTGAGCTCAAGCAGGTTTTGAAAGCCATAGAAAATACCCAAATAAATGTACTAAAAAGTGACTCTAAATAACTCAAGTCAAGTCTAAAATAAAATGAAGTTGACTTTACCATACTTATTCTATGACTTTACCAAAGCGACTTCAAAATACGACATCAAAGGTTCAAGCTGGATTTAATGATTGCTAACTTCAAATCGGTGATCATGAGAATATGATTTTGAAATTTCGGTTAAGGTTATGAATGAAATATTTATTGATTTATTCTTGTGTATTATAAAAATTAAAGAAGCTGTTATTACTTTAAGTTCAATCTATTTAAAGTATGTGACACAAAATTTTCAAAATATTTTACAAGTAGTATTTATGGGTGTTAGATACATACGCATGTGGAATAAATGGTTTAAAAATTGCTTGAAATTAATTTTCAACCCAGATTCAAATGTTCGAAATGAAAGGATCGATTAAAATTAGTTATAAAGCCTCCTCACCTTCAATTCGCCTGGAAGCTATCGATGTAAACGTACTGTATAATTATCTTAGACTTATTATACATTTTAAGAAGTACCTAATTATTTAAGATTAAATTGCAAAAAAAGATTTTGCTTTCATATTCAGTAAAGATTATTAAAATTTAGATGTGGAAAATATATTCCGTTTATCACTTAAATTCAATTCAAAGAAGAGCATTACAGTAATAAAATTAATAAGATTTTTCTTTAATCATTTATATATATATATATATATATATATATATATATATATATATATATATATATACGAACCCAACTTTACCAGACGGTCTTCTTCCTCATTCCCGCGAATGCCCGAGTGACCCGGGACCCATTCGAGTCTGTCTGTACAGCCTTCCCTTGTCATACCATTTAGTACATCCGTGCACTCAGACACCAGTCGCGAAATTACGACACTGGACTCCAGTGCCAATATCGCAGCCTTACTATCTGAACATATATTTATTACTTCATTCCTGTCTATGTCTCTCTCACAGAGACGGGCACACTGCAGAATAGCATAAATTTTCGCTGTGAAAATTGTCACACGTTGTCCGAGAGGGCAGTACTCTCTGACTTCTGTGCTCCAGCTCTTTCATCTTGTCGAGATCCATCAGTATACCACCAGGATCCATTTTTCGGAAGATTTTGTTCTCCCTCCCAAAACTCGCTACTTGGCAGAAATATCTCCAGGGATAGGTTGGATTTTAAAAGCGGCGTCATGTAATCAGTCCGCATGGGGAGTGATGGACACCTCTCCACCGCTCTTTCCCAGACACCTGAGTAGCAGCTCGTTCCAATTTCAACATGTCCCAAGCAACTGAGACGATAAACAGTCTTCAGGCCTTCGTTCTCTATGTATAAGTTAAGAGGAGGCAGGTCACCAGGATTTCCAGAGCCCTGGTGGGAGCAGTTCTCATCGCACTCAATATTCTCACACAAACCATTCTCTGAACTTTGTCAAGCTGAAGAATGTGTTTGCGCTTTATTGTACTACGCCACCATATAATAGCGGCGTACGTTATCATGGGGCGGATCACCAGAGTATATATCCAAAATGGCACTTTAGGTGTCAGTCCCCATATAAACCCAAAGGCTCGTTTACAAGCCCAGACAGCACATATGGCTTTCTTGGTTCGAGCCTCAATATGATCATTCCAGCTCAGTCGTGAGTCCAGAATTACTCCCAGGTATTTAACTGTATCCTTAATTTTGCATATACACCTCCACTAAGTGTAAAGGTACTGCCGGATTCTAACCGGCTAAAACCCTCAGGGTACGACGATTCTGTAGTCCTTACTGATTGTGGTTAGGCCATGATCCGCAATGACTCGCAATGAAAGTTCTTTGGGTTGCTGTGCCGGTTGATCTTTTCAAACATCTGTCCTTCACAGCATTGGTGTTTTTGCTCCAGGAGCGGGTGCACCCACTGCTTAGCACTCTCTTATATTTCGCATACAATGTAAGGTTTGTTTCTTAAGTATTTCATTATTATTTTATTAATAGGGAAATGTCTTTTACCTGTGTTTGTAGTAATATGATCCTGGTCCTGGATCCTACGCGTCATTTTGGTGCTTCGCCGAAGGAGAGTGCCCTGAATGGGACTAGAATGACTTCTCTGGGTATCTGTTCTTTCATCCTTGGCAAGCTGGTTCCTGCTTCTTGTTCCAGCACAGTTTCTGGCTCCTGTTGCCTAGAACTGGTATCGTGGTTTTTTGTATTTCCTGTTATCCATTGCAGGGGCGTAATCTACCGCTTGCCTGATGAGAGCTTATAAGAAGATTTTAGCGGCCTTCTGCCTCAGAACCTCCTTTATGTATTTGCTTGTCCTTGATGAACCACGGGGCGTTTAGAGCCATCCTCGGTACTATGTTTTCCTGAGCTTCTAGTCTCTTAAGGTGTGTCGTTGCTGCGCAATCCCAAGCTGCAGATCCGTAAAACAGAATGAGCTTTAGTACAGCCTTAATTGTTAGTTTATTCTTAGGGCTTATTTTGCTCGTTCTGTTTAGCAGCGGGTAGCGCTGTCTTCTACAAATTTGAATTTATTGAACAGAGATACGCTTGTCCCATTTCAGGCCATCAATATTTATGGTTTCGCTCGTGTCGTTTCTTCTCCTTTCCAGGAGACGAACCAGATCCTTTTTCTCCTGTAAATATCTGCTGATCAGTTTCGGTTGTGTTAATCTTGCCATTATGGCAGTGTCGTTAGCGAACAGGACCATTTTCGTGTTTGCTGTCATGGGGATATCGTGAGTGAATCTATTGTAGAGGCGTCGTCAGAGTACGGTTCCCTATGGTACTCCAGCCTCTGGAATTGTGATATTTCCGGCTCAACCTGTTCGGTGAACTCACATTGTTATAAATGTGAATCTACAATTTCGCAGATCCACGACGGGTAGCCAGCGCTCTGGAGCTTGTAGATTAGACTCGTAATTTAGTAATTAATAAAGTGCAGTGAAGATATAATATCATTAAGCATTTACTTTTAGTCCGACATATTTTATCTTGAATAATAAGTTTGAAGAAACTAAATATTCTTAATTTACGCCTCAATAACCCCAATATTAATTTGAAGAAAATCGGAAAAATGTTAAATTTTTAGGCTCCCATATTGTATCTGCCATATTAAATTGCAAAAAAATAATTTCAGATTCGTAACCTACGATTCCGAAAACCTCCTAATACCGTTTTTGAAAAAATACGAATAATGTAAGATTTTTCAACCGATCTTGTTAAATCCGCCATATTCAATTTCAAAAAAATAATTTTAAACTTTTAATCTAATCTTAATCAGCACCCTCGAAATTGAATTTTAAATTCGTTATTTACACATTCAGGAACCTCCCAGTACTAACTTGGAACAAATCGAAAGATGGTAAATTTGAAGTCCGCCATATTGAATTTTTTAAAAGTAGTTCTAGATTCGTAATTTACATCCCCCTGCTTACCAATTTTGAATAAAATCGTGACATCTTCAAAAATCCTTCATTATTTTAGAAGTCAGCAAATACATAACAAGAATGTAATATATTTTTCTATTAGAATAACAAAAATTTCATAGATTCATGTTAAATAGGGCACAGTGTATACGTATATAATAATAAACATTTTTAAATCTAACATTTGTACCGTATAAAAACAATGGAAGATTTACATTGAGTCACCATATGTTCAAATTATTTTTGCCGTGACTTCCCTGTGCACCAAACTCCGACATAATGTGTTTCAATGGCCATTTTATTGATTTTACAATGAAATGATCTCATCACTCGGGTGGGGTTCGCGGACTTCGCGGTCCCTCTCACTGGCTACATGGAAATATTATTGACCCACTAACCAAAATGCACCGTGTTGTAATCAATAATGTCTGGACGATGGTCAGCACGTAGATGTTTTTTGTTTGTATTTTACTTAAGGTTAAAATAGAAAATAAAGCGTTAGAATCAATACTGTTACGTATATATACGCCTAGGGTCAGATAATTTTGTTGTAAAATAAGAGTGAAAACGAAAAAAATCCGTATTGGGAAAAGATCTTTAATACAATTTTAATATTTTATGTATACACTGTCGTACCAAAATAAAGTACCATTTCCGAAAGATGTAAAAATTCGGATGTGATAATATACTAAATGCATGATAACTCTAGAGCTATGGACAATTTTTAGTACCAACATTAGAGTTCCTTGGCATAAGTTATTTTGATTTCATTATAAAAATTACAATATAAATAAAATATATAAAATAATAATCAGTTGCTTTTATTTAACAACCAATTAAGAAACACGATAACTTACTTACAAAATGAAACTGAAGATTTTAATTGTGACTGATGATAGATGCATCCAAATAACTTGCAATAAGTGACATTCGTAGGTAATTCACATAATGAAATTAAAAAATCAGGTTTACCAGTGGAAATTATCAGCAGCGACTTCAAATGCTCAGCAGTTAATTTAAATATGTAACACTGTGGCTGCGCAGCACGGCTTAAACTTCAGGTTTAATTGATGTACAATTAATAACTAAAAAAAGCAATTATTCTATTTTTAAAACCAAATAAGACTGTTAAAAAGTGACGTTATAAATTAAACAGGGTATCCAGAAATATTTCCATCATTTTCTGCTACTCTGTATGTACACCCTTCATTTTTGCATTGAGCCATATTGTCTATAAATCAAAGAATACGTATACTATATATATGAAAACTAACCGTTTTCACGAATTTTTTAATAATTAAATTAATTATTTTGAAGAGGATAATCAGTTGAAAAGGGAAATTAATGCTTATTTTGAAGGTCAACAGAAAACTTCTAAGTATTTTGTTTCGTTTAGATGAAAAAAACCTTGCTGATGTCTCTTATGAATTAAATGAAAAAAAAAACCGTTACTGCCAATGACATTTTAGCAAAACCCAATGGCGTTTTAATAAAACGTCATTAAATACTACTGACATTTTAATAAATTTCATTAACTATTTTCCACTTAAAATTATGAATATAAATACTCATTATTTTAAAACAAATATTAATATTCCGAGCTACTGCTACCAGAATTAGCACTAGTATGTAATATTTATCGATTATTTTATTATATTTACATTTACAAATTTGACTCCTGTGATGTAAGACCGGATGTTCAACTCATCTGACTTGTTTTATTTAATTTGCATAACTATTGCACGTATATTACGTATTTCTAAAAATAGGTCAGTAATTTCAATACTGTTCAATTTCGAAGCTATTAAATTTCCTAAAATTATCTAGGGGAAATTCGGTGACTCTTCATAAGGGGAGAATTGGTGGTGGAATGTATGCTATAAACAGTTCTGTACGTACAATAGGGGTGGCTTAAAATATGGGTCAAGTTTTCAAGCAGGTTCTGTAACTTACGTTCAAACGACGTTTGCATTTATGTTTGTAGTTTTAATGAGAACTTGTTATTTTCACTAAACTATATACCTGTCAGAAAAATGCTTTATTTGTTCAGGTAATCCTGATTTATTCCCAGCTGTACCACTTTAATTTTTATTTGTTATAATGTTTTATTGATATTATTAATTGTTCATAACGTTTTTAGATTTAATATGCAAGCAAATTCATTCATTGAAGAAGATATATATATATATATATATATATATATATATATATATATATATATATATATATATATATATATATATTTATATATATATATATATATATATATATATATATATATATATATATATATATATATATATATATAAATAAGTAGATAAGTTTTTGTCCGTGTAATTTAAAATAAGATAGAATAAAATATTGGCGAAGCGGACGTGAAAATTTGTCAATCTACATGATTCTCGTGTTAAAAAGTGCGGAGCACTCCAAAATATGGAAAAACTCCGGGTTCGACAGATGGCGACAGCGCTGTTTCGTCCTAATATGGGACTCGTGTGGTTCTTGTATTATCAAGTGGACCATCGAGATGTCGCCTTTGTCGTCTTATTTGCTGTGTTTTGATTATAAATTCAGCTTTATACGATACAATGGCGAGATGATGGTTTGTACCGGCTGCGGTGGCCTGACGAGTCCCATATTAGGACGAAACAGCGCTGTCGCCATCTGTCGGACCCGGAGTTTTTCCATATTTTGGAGTGCTCCGCACTTTTTAACACGAGAATCATGTAGACTGACAAATTTTCACGTCCGCTTCGCCAATATTTTATTCTATTTTTATTTTAAATTACACGAAAAAAACTTATGTACTTATTTATTTACTTGTTTTGGCTTTGAAACACGCTAAACGATGCTCTCATGGTGGGATCGTTTGGTGCGGCACGTGGCTTTGGCTGCTAAAATAAGCGGTAGGCTTGCTTGCCAGTACCGAAAAATGCGACCCCTATCCTTTGGGCAGCGCGTTTCGTGTACTCGATTTTACATATTTCTGTTTTAATTCACCGTCGCGCCACCATATGACGGTTCTTTTACAAACTTTGTTAATCTGTGTGGTTCTTGTATTATCAAGTGGACCATCGAGATGTCGCCTTTGTCGTCTTATTTGCTGTGTTTTGATTATAAATTCAGCTTTATACGATGCAATGGCGAGATGATGGTTTGTACCGACTGCGGTGGCCTGACGAGTCCCATATTAGGACGAAACAGCGCTGTCGCCATCTGTCGGACCCAGAGTTTTTCCATATTTTGGAGTGCTCCGCACTTTTTAACACGAGAATCATGTAGATTGACAAATTTTCACGCCCGCTTCGCCAATATTTTATTCTATTTTATTATATATATATATATATATATATATATATATATATATATATATATATATATATATATATATATATATATATGTAATCGAAGGTTTTCGGGCATCCCGTGATGTGCTGAGTCCCTCTCAGGACTGTAAGGCAGCTGACATTTCGGTGAAATCTCATTCACCATTTTCAAAGCTCACTGTATGGCGTCTACGAGAGAACTACAGTTTGCACAGGCAACACTATATACGTGTCATTATGGTCTACTATAGACATTCTAGCTCAATTCAGAGCCGAAACAGATTTCTCAATAAGAACAGAGACAGAAAAGAAAAATTATCTGATTAAAAGAGTCATCAAAAGCACCATTAAAGAAACAACCAACGGAGGAGCCAGAAGTCGTACACAACTTATCTGACAAAGTTTTGACACCAGACGTCAAAAGTGTTTTAACCAAAGGTTTTAATTTTGCGATAGCACCATCACGTATCCCAACCGATAACATAATATGTGGAGTTGAAACAGCTCTAACCAACGTAAACAACGATACAGCAGAAACTATCCGCCAAGAAATTTCAGCCGTTTTGCGCAAAGCAAGACCTCCAAAAAGTAATCTATCTGCAGAAGAACATCGAGCCTTACAAGACCTGCGCAAAGATATCTCGATCGTAATACTTCCAGAGATCAAATCACTTATCTAGAAAAGACCACCAAAACATTGATCAGAGCATCTCCACTTACCGAAGAAATAAAGAAGAAGATCACACCAAGAGAAAAATCATCCATGTGTCCTAAATTTTATAGCTTACCCAAAATACACGAGCTCGGAGCCCCCTTGAGACCAATTGTAAGCTCTGTTGGCTCTCCAACTCAGATCCTAGCAAAACATCTAGCCACCATTCTTCAACCTTTCGTCGAAAAAACGGCCTCCTACGTTAAAAACTCGTAACATTTTTGCGAAATAATCAAAAACATACAAGAAAAAGAATGTCTAGTTAGTTTCGACCTAATATCACTTTTCACGCAAATATAAGTGAAAGAAACTCTTTCTGTAATAGAAGACAAATATAATCTGCCAAAATATATCATCGAATTAGCTAGACACTGTCTTGATGACACCTATTTTACTTATGAGGGCCGACGATTTAAACAAGTCGAAGGAGTCCCGATGGGATCGCCGCTATATCCTGCACTCGCTAACTTATTTATGGAAGACTTTGAATCAAAAGCTTTGGAGACCTCTTCACACAAACCACGACTGTGGCTGCGTTACGTAGATGACGCATTCGTTATCTGATAACATGGGGAAGAAAATCTCAAAAGTTTCCTAAATCACATGAACAGTATACATCCAAAAATCAAATTCACCATGGAGACAGGATAGAAAACTACCATTTCTAGATATCCTACTGAAAAGAAGGGAGGATGGCTTGCTTTCGCACACTGTCTACAGAAAGCCCACTAACACCAACAGATACCTCAACTCCGATTCACATCACCACCCCGCCCAATTATTTGCAGTAGTGAAATCACTTGCGTTTCGATCGCAGTCCCTTATAGATCAAGAAAATTACCACAAAGAGATAAACATACTGCAAGACGCCCTAACAAACAATGGTTATAAAAAAGAACATATAGACAAGGCTCTAAAAAACAAACACTTGGCCCCAAAAAATGGCGAAAACCAGCTCCAAAGCTTTTATTCCTTATATAAGAGGCACCACAGACAGGATCGCAAAAATTCTCAGGAGACACAACATTGAAACCATTTTCACCACAGACCATAAAGTAAAAGATCTCTTGCCAACATCTAAAGAAAGAATTCCTCGAGAAAACCAGGGATTGTACGAAATTTCATGCGGAGAGTACAGCTCATCTTATGTAGGCCAGACCAACTGTAAAATAAGCGAGAGACGAACATATAAACGCTGTCAAGCAAAAAACAACTTCTTCTGCTCGTGCCCAACACTGGTTAAACACAGGACATAAGATAAATTTCTCAAGAACAAAAATGCTATCGAGATGTGAAAAACCTGTCCACAAGAGTTATA
Source organism: Diaprepes abbreviatus (assembly GCA_034092305.1). Classification (NCBI taxonomy): domain Eukaryota; kingdom Metazoa; phylum Arthropoda; class Insecta; order Coleoptera; family Curculionidae; genus Diaprepes; species Diaprepes abbreviatus. Next base: position 3,204,860 of record JASJET010000185.1, read on the forward strand.
AGGGAAGCAGTTGAAATTGCAAAGAGGCCAAAAACTTAAATAGCAAAGATGATAGCCAGGGCGTGCCTAATACTTGGAAAAATCTGCATAAAAAACATCAACCAGTACCACTTGGTAATGAAACAGATTATAACTCGGCAACGCAACCCCAAACACTGGCAACAGAGCCGATGTCGCGCAGCAGGTCTCGCAACCTGATTGGCCAGAACCATTTAGAAAACGAACGCGTCCGACATACACACGGGACCGACAGCACCCGAGTAGCAGGCGTCAGCTGCCTTACTGTCATGAGAAGGACTCAGCACATACACGGGATGCCCGAAAATCTTCGATTACTTATCGTAAGTATTCACGGATGGTTGAATGCACACTGGTGTTTTTCCGATTTCAATCCATTTGCCAGTAGAAAAAGCGTCACAACGTTTGTCCTTGGCTTGGAAAGCCGAGCAGTCGTCGAGGAAGCATCACTAGAAAATGCCAACTGAGATGTTAGAGAAACGTCATGACGATTTTTCTACTGATGAACGGATTGAAAACCGGAAAAACACCAGTGCACATTCCAGCATTCGTGAAAAGCTACGTTCAGGCAGAGGAAAAGAAAAGAAACAGTTTATTTCCTGCACATGCAACTCCGGTTCTTTCTCCATACGCATTTCGACCACCTTCTGGTCTCGTCGGTGGAGCTGTATCGAATCGCAGGAAACAACTGCATAGATGTCTCTTCGACTCGCGATATTTCTCGTCTGACATCGAAGTCACCAGGTTTTTAATATCCTGTCGACATGCCTCGGAATTTATATTTTATATAGCAGTTGTTTCCTGTGAATATTGCACACGTATGGAGAAAGGTCCAAAGTTGTGTTTGGAGGAAATAAACTGTTTCTAGATATTATTTTCTTTTTCTTTGCCTTAAAGGAGGACAATATATAGGCAAATACAGTGTAGAGTTTATCGAGGAGCGTCCATGCCAGTCAATAACATCTTGCATCTCTCCATAGCTCCGTCATTTCAAATATTAGGTTATACATCGATTTAAATTGATCAGTGTTGTCCAAGCTACCTATTTATCTTAATAAATATTCTGCGATGGCAGACTTAACATTTTTTTCATAACTCTTGTTCTTTGTTCAGTTACATGACAGATGAAAATAAATTTTATGAAAAATACACTTGCAGGAAATTTTAACCTAAGTGCAAAGAACCAATATGTTTGTAAAAGAGTGCTAGGCACAACATGGAGAATAAAACTATACATTCTACACAGCACTGAGAAAACCCATGATAACCTCACTCAGAGATCAGCTATTCTGAAGCACATTGACATCAGCCATAGACAGTCTCCTTATTCTCTCTCTCCCGAGAATGGGGGCATTTAAACTGGAACAAAACATTGTTTAAAGGACTAGACCTGCTCTCAGACACATCAGCATCAAAAGCATAATCACAAATTCATTTTCGGAGATGAATTCTCTCTTTTTTTCGACAAAAAAACAGCTTGACTTTACAAGGTAATATGCAGACTTACAGTAACTTTATTCTACTGAAGAACTCACGAAAAGCCCAAAGCTAAAAACTCACAAATATCTCAAAGGGCTTTATCTTCAAAACATGAGGTAAAATTGAAAATTTCAGACTATGTTAAAAGCCCTCTTTGCGTCATTGCGGTTATATTGAGATTTTTAAAACAACTTGCAACAGGAAACTGCTCAAAATATTATCTTTCCAGTAAAATGAAAATAAATAATAAAGAAAATAAGGCCTTGATTTTAGCATCAAAACAGCAAGAAGGTTAAAACCGTTACTACAGATCGAACGAAAATAGTGAATTAAATTAAACGAAGTTCCCACAATATATTTTTCTTTCTATATTTAATGAATGATCGTTCAGGTAGTCAGATTTTATTTTAAAATTTATTTTTATTAGATAACCTGGCAAGTTGACAAATGCGATGAATTTTTTAACATTGGTGTTTTTCTTTTTCGGCAGAATGCCGGTACACGTGCCACGGTAATGATTCTTGATTGTTCTAGATTTTCTAATATATTCGAAAATATCGAAAATTTATAATAAGATTATGTTATGTTTTTATGTTTCAGCTAGACGCGGGTCTAAGGGGGGAGGGCGATCGCCCATCCTTTCAAGAGCTTCGAATTAGGAAAGATAGACTCACTCCTGCCTGTCGCATTGTGAACGTGAATGTCGCTGGCACTCCCCCTCCTCCGTCAACAACTCGCGTTCGCTTGCCATACTGTACTCTTGTGGTATCGACTCCTCCCCCGAGCTGTACTAAATTTATGAAATAGGGATACTAATTGTATTCAAATAAAAATATAATGCCGCGAAACAGTAGTTTGCATAATATAAATCCTAAAAAATACATTATTTTTCTTTATTTTTAAGGAATTTATTTTATTTAATAATTAAAGTCACCTGCCAACCAATACCAATCAAAGTGCATGACGTCAGTTGCTGGCAAACATTATCGCTGTCAAAGGCTACGTTGTTAGGTTAAGGGGGGAGGGCGATCGCCTATTCTCTCAAGAGGTTCGAATTAAGAAAGATAGACTCACTCCTGCCTGTCGCATTGTGAACGTGAATGTCGCTGGCACTCCCCCTCCTCCGTCGACAACTCGCGTTCGCTTGCCATACTGTACTCTTGTGGTATCGTTTCCTCCCCCGAGTTGTACTAAATTTGTGGATTAGGGATACTAATTGTATTCAAATAAAAATATAATACCGCGAAACAGTAGTTTGCATAAAAGAAATCATAAAAATACAATATTTTTCTTGATTTTTAAGGAATTTATTTTATTTAATAATCAAAGTCACCTGACAACCACTACCAATCAAAGTACACGACGTCACTTGCTGGCAAACATTATCGCTGTCAAAGGCTAACATTATTTTAAAGTTATTTCCGTGCAATTTCTTTGAAATTTGCTTACTACTTCCTTTGAAAACGAGTCTAAGAAGTTTTCCCATAATAAAAAGTGGATTTATTAAGGCAAATAGTTTGGATTTGCCTAGAACTGATTGTTTTACGGGAGCCAATTTCTTCGCAACAAATAGTAACTTCTGCTTTGTGGAATTTAGAATGGTGAAAACCTCCAAGTAATATACCAAAAATTGTTATTTCCATAACTGATAATGAATACATAATACTAATCATAGGTAATTATAAGCTCAAAATTAAAATAAAACAGGTACAAAATTTTTTTATCCAACGTTGATTACTTTATTTCTAACCCCAAAACTGTCATCTTTGAAAACTTAAAAAATAATAATTTTTAATATAAGAAAAATAAACTTACATTAAAATGATCACAAAAATACATTTTAGATTGTTTAGACACAAATGCTGGATTCCTGCGGGTTAGCTAAATTTTCCTATTACTTTTCGAACGTAGAACTCGAATAATTCGCAAATGCGATCGGTCTCGAATGAGGTAAACGGCCCAATGAGGCCTAAGGATTGATGATCAAATATCACCACTTTGTTCATTCATTCATTCAAGTACATCCTAATTAGAAAAGCAAAATACTGTGTAGTTTAATAGCGATGTCCAGGTCTAAAAAATGGTTAATTGATTTTATCCAATTAGATCAGTTAAAATACTGTGTCTAGAAAGATATTTTTTAAAAACTAACCGCTCTATGCACTGCGAAGGGAAATGACGAGCTATTAAGAATATTTATGAGGACAAAAATTTATTTCCATTTCATTTCTCGGGGGAGTTTTAGGAATTATCAATTTTCCTTTGAACCAATATGTTTATTTCAGTTCAAAGATGTTTAAAAAATGATTTATTATTCCTTGAGGCCATGCAAACTGTCGTTATCCTATAAAAATGTTGTTTTTTTGTAACTAACTGTATTTCTTTAAATTCTGAATGACCTATAAAATTTATATAACATGTGTTATACCAAAACAACCTTAACAAGAATGCATGTGTAATATATATTAATAATACGTTAAATGAAACTGTTGGTCATGCTTTCAACGAGTGCTGAGCACTCAATGGATTGAGGCAGAGACATTTCGGAGATACTATAGTAGCACCACAAATAGTCAATCCAATTCAGTTATAGGCTACTTGGGATGTAAAGTGCTCAACCACTCTTATTCATTCATTCATTCAAAACATTGAATTGGTTATATTAAAAAATGTATATAATAAATTTATCTTTATCCGTATTTCCTTCGTCTGCGTTAATTTTATATCCAGGAGCATGGATTTGCCATTATATAAAAATAATCATTATTTTTATAGGTTATAATATAGTGAATGAAATAAAAATATACCCTTAATAAAAACGCAAGTTTTTTCATCTACCTATTTTTGGAATTAACTATTATAAAAACGCTATAACAAAGAAATATTTGGCAAGGTTAATATTGTGGGGGAGGCGCCAATGTAATAATTTTATTAATGAAGGTTGCCAAGTTATTTTTGCTAGCGTAAAAGTGAGGAACCCAATTACGGTAAAATAAGAACAACTGAAAAATATTAAACATGTCATCCGAGTTTCCTGAAGGCTTTTCCTTCACAAGGAAGTTAGTTTTTTATACCGAAAGCTGGTGCATACAAAAAGTTTAGTAATGTTATACATAAGTTTTAAGGTCAGCTCAATCAGACCATTTTGAACTTCTGCTTGAAATTTCAACATCAGAAAAATTTAGACACTTACACATACACATTGTCAAATTCGGAGAGTTTTTTAATATATAAAGAAGCGAAAGAAATCTGAAAATTAAAACATTACTACTTTTTTAACCCCACATCCTGGTATATAGATTTTCTCCAGATCAGACTATATATATCAGCGCTTTAAGGTTATGTGGTTTTATGCTTTACCCATTGGAAGAAAAAAGAATTTTTTTTATCTCTCAGACTGTGGCAACGATTGGTATTGGGGACGCGCAGCCTATATATCCTATATCTGTGGGGGAGAATAAATTTAAAGGTTAAGACACTGAGAGTGGATCCACACGATAAGAAAAATTTGGGCGTAGGCGTATTATGCGCTTTTTGTGTTAAAAATGTCTCATCCACACGAGATATTTCGTTACCCGGTCATAAGGGAATTGATTTTTTTGTCTTAACCTAACTTTTATCAGGATTTTTGTTTATATTTTATCTAAAAATTAAAATGAAGCAAAATAAAACATTAATTGCGGCAGTATTTTAATCTAGAAGATATTTTTTAATAAAAAAAAACAGGAAAGTCGTCGCTACTGGGTCCGGTCTGTATTTGAGGAAAACATTGGAGAAAAGCTTGGACATACTAATAATTTAATTCAAGAAATGTGAGAAAATGATCCTGATTTTTTAAAAATATTTTCCTATTAGTATTGGTGAATTTGAAGAGCTCTTCGCTGTTGTTGGACCAATAATTAGGAAACACGATATGGAAATGTGTAGAGCTATACCCTTATTACTTGGTTGGAAATAACATTGTGATATTTAGCTAATGAAATCAGCGTCTGAAGGCAACAGTGCGAATTCAAAGTCGGTAAATAGTGTTTCTGAAATTATTCAGGTTACTTGTGCGGTAATATGGGACTCTTTAAAAGAAGTTTTATTTCCAAAGTTTCCCACTTCTACCTGGTAAAGAATTGCCAAGGAGTTTAAAGACGAGAATTTGAATATAACAGTGTAATTTTAACAATCGTTTTAATAATTACAATTGTTTGTAGTTTTTTGAAGATTACATTACATATGATACTAATTTCTGTTATTAAATTTCCATTAATGTCAATTTTTACTTTTTAATTATTTATAATAGGTTTATATAAAGTTTGCTAAGGGTACGGTTACCAGGCGACAGGAATTTTCCTGACATGTCTCAAATTTTAGCCCCCTTAAGGAAACAGGAAAAAACTGCAATTTGCAGTATTTTTTTATATTAAAAGAGGAAAATATACGTAATAAAAAAATATTTATTAATCATTCTGGTAAGAAAAAATAAATTAATTAAACGTTCACAAAATAGGTGAATTGTTAATTTAGTAGGATATTAATAAATTTAATTTCGTACTTATTATTGCTTGATGTTTCTTTTGGCAAATGCTGGTCTTTTATAACCATTTCATAACATTCTTCACATGATATGTTCTTTAAGTTTAATTGTGTCTAGAGTAGAACCTTAACAGAAGATGTTGTAAACCAACTATTACTACAAATTATTAATTATTAAATTACTATATATAAATATTTTTAAGTTACTCTTATGGATTAATAGATAATTATAGTCTAATATTTAATACTCTCTTAAGAAGATGTTATATCTTAAGTAAATTTATATTCTAATAGGCTCAAACAAAAGCATGCCTTAATCTGCGACACTCTAAAACTTTACTTTTTACAGAGACCATTAGCTTTGTTCATATTGTCATCGTCCTATAAATACACACTTTTTCATTTTAGTTATCATGTAAATAAATAGTTATATTATATTTGTTAGTACGCCTATGACCGTAAAACAATAATTTAGATACAGAAATAGAATATAACTAGGACATGAACATAGAGACGAGGGGAACTAAAATTAAAAAACTACAATAGTGACATTAAATTAGTTAGTAAGTTAAAGAGAAAAGATAATACTTTCAGGTCTTCGTACTGGTTTCGTGAAAAAAAATTTTCATGATATAATACATAACCTCAAATATATCGAAAAACAGTGTTTTTTGCCATTTTAGTTTAGGATATCTCAAAAACCTGACATGATAGAGCAGTTCTGAAGCCAGATTCGATTTTAGTGCACTAAAATGCTTCGGAAAAGAATATTAGAGTTTATGTTACTAAAAATCAGTCAAATTTTGTTGGCTTGTGTAATTCGTTAGGCAGTGATCAAAATTACTACCGGATGGAGATCAGCTGAACATGCCTGTAGTCTATGACCGGCTTTAAAATAAGTTGGTTAATGCATACGTAGAAAAAATATCGTTGGCATAGAATTGGTGACCAGTCAATATTCGATTCAATCAAATTTTGAGCAAGAAGGGCAGCGCAAATTGACCTCTTTCTAACGCAGACTTGTGTGGGCGATATCTAAATTAATAAAATCGCTCAAGTATTTAAATGTTGGATGCACTGATTTTAAAATGAAAAAAATGTTGAGTTAGTTCCAACATTGCCTCGACTATTATAAGCTGGTAAACAAAATCTGATGTCATAGTTCACTTGACCGCGAACTTGCTAAATTTATTACATTGTAACATGACGGTTACAACGAGGCAAATAACAATAATTATTTTTTCGCCTGTTACAGTTCACTCTTATTATTCTCGAATTAAATTAAAAATTTCATTACTGTTTAATGGCGAGACTACTTGCGCAATTCATTCATTGTTTCGATTTTGTTTTTGATCACCGAGCGTAACTGGAGAACCTTTTTTTCACTTCCCAGCGTTGATTTAATTTTGTTACACCACCAGGTGCAAAAAATACGATTTCAAGGGAAATAAGTGAATTATAATGTTTGTTTCTTAATCCACTATAATAGGAAACCTCAACAATATCTTCTTTTAGAATCTCTTTATCACCATTTAGTATTTCATTGGAGTAGGGTAGTTTAGGTTAAGGTAGTTCATTGGCTAATCGAGTAAACAGGGTGTGCAGAAAATATGTGTACAACGTTTGATGACTCTTAACGTCAAGTCAAGTTATATCCGATACTGCTTCATTTAGGCGGTAGAAGACGTCAAAGTTTTAAGGAAATATAGATCTTTCCCAAATTTCTTGAAAACGTGATAACTGATTGATTTATTTTTGTGTGGTCCAACACTATAATATGACGTTTTCTAGTGGTATAGCGATTACACTAAAGCAATAACGTATCAAACGAAGAATAAAAATGCATATTTCACAGTTCATCTAAGAAAACTACTCTTGGATAAGAACTATTGACATTTTCCATACACTTTCGAAGGAAAGGAACTCTTGCAGAAGAAACACATGTCCTTTCAATTAATGCTCTTCTTCTATCAGCCTTTTTGTATTTGAATCTCAGCTCTTTATGCAGAATACTTAAAAACGATTTATCCAGAAACACATTATCTTTGTTGTTGAGTTCAGTATTTACGCTTTTTAGAGTAACATGATTTTCTAAAAATTAAAAAGCATTAAGATTATTAAAGATAAACCAAGTAATTTCAAGGTTAGCTTATATTATAACAGAGATTATACTCTTACTTCTTTGATACAACTTCCAGTATGGTTCTTTCGGAAAGATCTATGGTTTTTCTTTTCGACTACATCTATTTTTTCCAGGAGAGGAAATAATTGAATTGTTTTCATGCCTTTTTCTTATAGGTTTTTTCCTTGAAATTTTAATTAAAATAATACCTAATCGAAAATAAAATTATTTTTTTACCTGTTGGACAAATGAAACAGATTCAACGTCCTTTCATTATTTCCATATAAATTAAAATGAACAAGTCTCAAAAGTGTCTCTCACTGGACCAACTGTACTGTTTATACTATGTAACTATATCCTTTTGAGAATTCGGCTTGTTCTATGGGTTGGTAGAAATTGGGTTTCTTTGTAAGCCAGTTAGTTAGCATCCTTGTAAATAATTTATAGAGGTGGGATAACAAGATCTCATAAATCTCCATATTTACTATGTCCTTTTTACTCTCTTTTCCTGTATATTAGGCTTGTTTTGACATATGAAAGAATAGATTTGATAGTATAAACTATGCCCTATTTGAGTAATTTCGTTTATGTCATATTATCACTCCATGGTTATTTCCCGTCTTTTAAACGCAGATTATCATCTTACAGATGCGACAGCTTTGGTGGTGTCTTTGAAGTTAAAGCGTCCAATTTTCGTAACTTTGCTTACCTCGCGACCCGTCATTATACTGGGAGAAAGTTATAAACTTACAGAGATTCAGAAAGAACAAAACATTCCATTCTGGTAAAACAAATTATTTTTTGTTTGATTTTCTTGTTGTGTTTAGGTTACGAATGACATGAGATAACTATATATATATATATATATATATATATATATATATATATATATATATATATATATATATATATATATATATATATATATTTAAAAATGTGGGTAACAAGATTTTATGAGATAGTTTCATATCTTATTAGATACATTTTTTTGTTAGTCATTGAGACAAATATTTTTTCACTAAATTACAGTTACACATAGGATGCTGTTATGTTATAGGAAGCTACGTTACTGGCTTTACGTCCCCTGGCTTCCGGCTCCTCATTTAGCGCCCGTGCCTGAGGAAGCAGCTTGACTATACACTTGAAAATTTTTGTAGTGTTTCGTCCCGGTGCCAGGCGTAGTACTTATCAGTGGAATTCCGACTGACACCTTTCCAGACACTCGCTTGCCGTACTAATATATTGTTGGATCTTATATTTAAAGTGAAATGTCCTCGGAGAAAGGCGGTGAGAAACGTCTTTCTACGACAATACTTATTTGTTAATTTGGAGCATCACTGTTTTTTATTCTTATTATTTCTGACAATATTAAAATGTTTACCTTAAGAGATTTTTAGGAAATTTAAGTCATCTTTTTCCAGTTTTCGACATGCAGTCATGACAAGCGTAATTTGACACACAGACCATAAACCACGAAGAGAAAAATGACACAAGAAAACGTAAACAATAAAGTGAGCTTCAATCCAGTAGGATTTTGCAGTCTTCATCTGAATAAGATGAAGTAATCTGTGGCGATATTCTTTCGAATTTAAGACTTTGTCATATTTTGTCGCATCTGTAATATGCAATAATCTATGGGGGTTAATGCCAGGGATATCTAGATCAAAATTTATTATTATAATATCTTTTTTGAATTGAAGATATATGATAACTCTTGTTTAAAATTTGCTTAAGGCTATTTTCCACAAATAATAGGTAGGATGTCCAACTAACAACAACTATAAAAAATCGTTTTTCTGATTACAGAGAGTAGAAAAAATACATAAATTTGATAATTTATTTGAAGAAAAGAAAGAAGTTCTAGAATTTATCTAATTTTAAACATGAATGACTTTAAAACAGGGTATATATCATTTTTGCTCTTAATGCAAGCTAGCCGGTCATATCCAGTTCATTCACACCATTTTTTTATGCATTAATTATTAGTTCTGCTTGTAAATTTTTCGGATTTGCATTATCATTAACAAAACTTTATTCCGCTGATTTAATTTTAATTATTGCATAATTTTTGGAACTACGAACTACTTAATGATAACATGAAATTAGATCATTGCCGAAAACTTAATTTTGTTCTATTATTATAATTTAGAAAACAAAATAATCACATCCAAATTTGGTTTTGAGATCAATTTGTCATATAGCGTCATCGATAAACAAGGAAAATAACCTTTTTCGAAAAGATGTAATATGAAATAGCCAATGGGATTATTTTAATTTATTTATTTTAGGGCATAGATGGAGTTAATTAATGACTGCGTTAAATATAAAACTATGTCAGAAAACCAAACATTAACATAAACTAGTCCATATTTTAAACTTAAAAATATATAGTGTATTCGAAATTAGTGATTACAGCATTGCAATCTCAAAATTATAAAGTTTAAAAAGGCAATTAAATGGGGAAATTTTTAGGCAACTATGTCAATAAAATACTGGTTCTTGTGAGTCGGTTCTAGTTTACTGCGTTCTGGGTGATATTAATGAAAAAAGAAGAATCTTGCATCTAACATTTTTATTTCCCATTATTTTTTAAGTCTGTAAATATTTTTGTATGGCGACTTTTTACACAAAATACGTCCATTTAGTCAAATTTTAGGTGCAACGTTTCAGTTTTCTGGAACCATCATTAACTTTGTTTTTCCTTATGACTGCATATTCGATTTTTTGCTTATCGAAAAGTAAGTAATTTCTTTTATAATACTATGTGAAACACTAATGCAAATAAAAAACCTTATAACCCAACTATAATTAAAAAAATTTGTATAAGGACTTAAAGAAGGTGAATTTGATAGGACAGTCGTTTTTGTAACTGGTATGTTGGCAAATGTATTTTCCAATAAAGTTTTATGACTCGATGAAACACATTTTAGTAACTGCGGAGTTTTTATTAAGAAGAATCACCACTACTGGGCTCTTGAAAACCCGCAATTAGGCAAACCACGAAGATTGCAAGTATGATTTGATTTTAAACATAGTGCGGAATGATCCGTAAGAAATATTTTATTTATATTTAAATAATTAGCATTTTTATGAAATGCTTCAGTTATTTATTTTCAAAATGTATTTATTATTATTATAATAATTACACGTCGTAGACAAGTTAGGGGCGTGCGAAGAACAGCAGGGCTTCCGGAATAACCGCTCTACTATCGACGGTATATTTATTATCAGACAGTTGGTTGAAAAATCTATCGAATACGATAAACCGCTGTTCATTTGTTTTGTGGACTTTACACAAGCTTTCGACCGAGTCAAACTGGAACACATAACAGAATTACTGCGAAGAAAACAAGTAGACGAAGCAATCATACGCACAATATACGAACTGAATTCCAAAAACACCATGGTAATTAAAACAAATAACACTCAAACAGAGGAAATCCCTCTATCCATAGGAATAAGACAGGGTGATAGCCTAAGTCCAACACTTTTCAATGTAATCATGGACGAAATCATTGATGAGGTAAAAAGCACAAATATTGGGTACCCAATGGGACATAACACCGTTCAGATTATATGCTTTGCAGACGATGTTGCCTTGACAGCAGATAGCGCGGACAACTTACAAAGAATGATTTTCCATCTCAATCGAACAGCCAAACAGTATAATATGAAGATATCTGTGGAGAAAACCAAAGCAATGGTAATAGCAAATGAATCGGTAAGATGCAAACTAATGGTTGATGACAAACGTATCGAACAGGTTTGGAAGTTTAAATACCTGGGAGCACATATAACAAGTAACAGGGCAGTAACGGAAGAAGTACGCACACAAGCCAACAAAGCGCCCATGATATCAGGCCAACTAAGAGACATAATCTGGAACAATAAACATATGACGGTTGAGAGCAAAGCAAGAATCTACAAGGTCTGTGTAAGACCGATACTGACCTACGGCGCAAAAACAAGAAATGAAACAACAAAGACAAAACAAATTATGAGAACCACAGAAATGAAAACGCTGAGAATGATCACGGGAACAAGTTTAAGAGATAGAATAAGAAACGCAAAAATATGCGAGGACAGCGGAGTGGGGGATGTTGTGAAGTGGGTTCGAAACCGTCGTAGGCAGTGGAGAGATTACGTGGAACGAATGGACGATGACAGACTAGCAAAAACCGTGATGAGAGAGAAACCAAACACCAAACGGCCGCCTGGACGGCCCCCCAAAAGATGGAAAGACAGCTGGATTTCGACGTCACACGAGGATCGATGAGGCATTGTATAGATAACAGAACTTGGTTCTACCTAGAAGAAGAAGAAGAAGATAATAATAATAATTACGATTTATCTTTTTTAATATTCTTCATTACTTTTAGCAAATCGTCTGACCCGTTTATTTATGACTAAACATTGACAGGTCAAATAAATCTTGCAATATCACAATATCAAATTACTCCTGCCTTTCTAGAAGTTCTGTCAAATGCTCAGTTTGATAATGTGTAGTTTCAGCAAGACATAATTCCAGGAAAGTATAAACATTTTTAATGGAGACTATACTTCACTTAAATTTTAATACTCATATCACGGTTCTATACTTTCTTATATAAATTTTAGGGAAACCTTAGCTCGAATCATTATATCTCACAACACTACAATATTTATTTTTTTTATACAAGGTGTCCCAAATTGTTTTTTAAATATCTATTTCTTCAGTTCTATTTTGCGCTTTATCTTTAAATTAGACAACCTATATCTAGTAGCATGTATCGATAGAGTATTCATTTATTTTCAAATTAATACTAACATGTTTGCTTTTATCTCCAAGAGTTTTCTTAAAATTTTCCTAAAAAGATAGAATAAGCATTTATTATTTAATTAATACTCCGGCAATGAATTGCGGCTAGGTCATTAAATCGCAGAAATTTAGTATGGTTAAAGAAAGTACATTTTAAAAACAGTTTAGCTTCAACAGGGTGTCCCAAAATAGCATGGCGCATATTTTTTGGCGACTTATATATGTTTATCAAAGTTAGAGTCTCATTGAATGCCTCTTGATGATAAAATTTTTATTTCTTTAAATACCATGTCAGACTGAAATTTTTAAATATTTTAAGCCCAAATCAGCATTTCACTAAAATTTTAATACCCGTACCACCATTCTTTCGTTTTTTGTAAAAATGTATGAGTAATCTTCATTGCAACAATTTTATCTTTCAATCGTCCAGTATTTTGTTATTTTTTCTACATTTTTACGTCATTTTTTTGAAGGATTATTAAACATTTCTATTCTCGTAAAAATAGTAATGCATTGGTAGTTTAATGTCAATAGTTGGGAAAATTGTTGGAAATAAAGGCAAACATTATGGTATTAATTCGAAGATAAATAAATACTCCGTCAATACATGTCACTAGATACAGGGTATTCCATAAAAAAATGACTTAAAACGGAATCGTAAAAAATAATATTTAAATAACAATTTTGGACACTCTATATAAAAAGAAACTAAAATGAAACAATTGTAAAATAAAATCATCCCAGTAAAGACTTGTCATAAATTTTCATAACAGAGTAAAAAAGGGTAGTATGATAGGGTTACTAGATCAAATAATGAGATTTCCTGACAATGTCACTGACTTTTCAGTAAATTTCCTGACATTTTATTTGAATATTGTTAAGGATGCGTTATTTTATTTTTTTTGCCAGAATGATTAACAAATATGTATATTTTTTTAATTATATTTTCCTCTTTCAATTTCAAAAAAATCCTGACAATTACAGTTTTTTTCCGTTTCCTAATAAGGGACCAAAATTCCGGACATATCAGGAAAATTCCTGTTATTTGGTAACTCTAGGTATAAGTATTAAAATTTAAGGGAAGTACTGATTTCGACCAAAAATATTTAAAAATTAATATTTTAGCAACATCGCATTTTAATGTAAACATATTTTATGGTTGAAGAGACGATTTAAGGAGATTTAAACTTCCAAAAAAAATTTTGATCGTTACATTAAAAAAATGAAGATTATGTGCCACGCTTTGTTAAGAAATTTTTTTTAAATGTACCCTCTTATCCCGCTTAACAAATTTTTTATCTATTTAACGATTTAGCGGTATGGAATATCGAAGAATTAAATTGACATATCAATAGAAATTTCTAAGAAATTTATTAAAATAATGTGTTTTTAATATATTATGTCTACATTACTTATTACTTACAAACTAAGAGTAAGGTAAGGTTATAAATTACTAGCACAATAATTTTTTGCACAATTCTTTTAAACAGAATTAGCAGAGATTTAACAGAAAGCAACAATTTTTATAATTATTTTCATACACAATTTATCGGATTTAAAATTATTTAGCTTTTTTTAGATTGTACGTACTTGACCTCCTTTATCTGTTTGTATAATTTACATCCTGGAGTTTAATAATAAGGAAAATATACTAATAAATTGGATTTATATTATATGATGGTACTACATGTGTAAACTGCATTATAGGTATTGATTCTCTGAAAGTTTTGGCAATAATTAAGCCGGTGGCGTACTGTAAAATAGACTCAAGACATACAAAACTTTTGAAGAACATATACAACGAAGCTATCCGTGTTTTTTTTTTAATCAATGCACTTTACCCTTAAGCAAAAATGAAATTTTTGCTCCCATACTGTATTTGGTTGATTTATTTCAAAACTGAATAAATAATTTTTCATAAGGTCCAATGGTCACTAATATATATCTCTTATATTCGTATAATCTTCGTGATTTTCCAGAAAGAAGACTGGTAGAAAGCAACCAGTCGAAACTGTGGGCATTCAGTAATGTGTGCCAATTGATTAGCGCTTTTTTGTTATAAAATAGCAGCACCGCCTTGCAAGGTGAAAGTCATAACGAATGCATTTTGTGGTACGTGTATTGTCTAAGCTATGTAGGTTTCGTATGCATGATTTGGCTTAAAATAAGGGTACCTACATATAGATACATGGTGTCCGGTAAGTATATATCATATGTTTACCAGACAGCCTATATAAATAAATCAGAAAACAACTATTTCGTGTAAATCGTAAATATTTCCTTAAAGTAAATAATAATAATAAAGACTTTTATTTATTAAAATATTTTACAACTATATTTTCAAAAGTAGTGGGGAAGTCTCAGTTTGTCTTAGACGCGTGAAGTCCTTTTAGCTAACCCACCAAACTAGATATAATGAAAAATAAAGAAAATTGAAAATTAAACGAAATAAATGATAAAATAACAATATTTAAGTTATTGAAAAATTAGTTAATAACATAAATATTAATTTCAAGACAAAAATATTTTCCTTTTCAAAAATACAAATTTTTAATGAATTTTAAATAGAAGAATGAAACAGAAGTGCAAAAACATACACAAAGAAAACACACAAGATTCACTCAGGCACCCAAGATGCTCTCCAAAACCATGGTCCCAAATCATTTTTTCTACTCCGATCCACTCAAAAAACTAATGGCATTTTTATTCAAATATTTGGTAACATTATAGAAAAACGACTACTTGAACAACTTTAATAAATGGGGGGAATGGTAAGCTTTCCCTTAAACCGAACATTGATATTATAAAGGGTGTTTTTTATAGAGGTATAAAACTTTCAGTTGGCAACACTTTTTTAACTGGCGGCCATTTTGTCAGCTGTCAAGTGATTTATGTTTAGTTTGGTTTAGCATTTCAACATGAATAGACTGACGCCGGAACAACGCTTCCAAATTGTGCAAATTTATTTTGAAAATCATGGTTCTGTTCGAAATACGTATCGCGCACTACGTCCATTTTACGGTCAACATAATCGTCCATCAGAGCAATTAATTCGATTAACTATGGAACGTTTTCGCATCACGTTTACTCTAAATGATAATACGCATCCACAGAGACGTCGTACAGTGCGTACAGAAGAAATCATTGCTGCTGTAGGGCGTAGCGTAGAGGAAGACCCGAATCAGTCTATCCGCCATCGTGCACAGGAATTGGATATGTGTCCATTCACTTTATGGAAGATTTTGTGGAAAGAACTTGGTTTGCGTGCTTACAAAATCCAACTCGTGCAAGAATTGAAGCCACACGATCACCTAGCAAGGCGTAGATTCGGTGAATGGGCCCAAAACAAGATTGCCGTTGATCCCGATTTTCATAAGCGAATTTTGTTTAGCGATGAAGCTCACTTTTGTTTGAATGGATACGTCAATAAACAAAACTGCCGTATTTGGAGTGATGATAGTCCTCAAGTGTATGTTGAGACACCGTTACATCCAGAAAAACTGACTGTTTGGTGTGCTTTATGGGCTGATGGAATCATTGGTCCGTACTTCTTTAAAAACGATGCTGGTCAGAACGTTACAGTCAATGGTGACCGCTATAGAGTCATGATTACTGGCTTTTTCGTTCATCAATTGAACAACCATGATGTGCAGGAGCTGTGGTTTCAACAAGACGGCGCAACATGTGACACAGCTCGTGCCACAATTGATTTATTGAAAGAAACGTTTGGTAACCGCATAGTTTCACGTTTCGGACTCGTGAATTGGCCTCCAAGATCGTGCGACTTAACTCCGCTAGACTATTTTCTGTGGGGATAAGTGAAGTCGCTAGTCTACGCCGATAAGCCCGAAACGATTGATCACTTGGAGGACAACATTCGCCGCGTTATTGCCGATATACGGCCACAAATGTTGGAAAAAGTCATCGAAAATTGGACCTCCAGATTAGACTACGTCCGAGCCAGCCGTGGCGGTCATATGCCAGAAGTCATATTTAAATTATGATGCCACAAGGTTATCTTTCGAATAAAGTAAATTTCATGTCAATTTAAAAAATTCATCTTTGTTTTATTCCATTTAAAAGTTCTATACCTCTATAAAAAACACCTTTTACAAATATGGAGGAGTTTTTTGATTTATTATGGAGAAAAACTGACAAGTAGAGTGTAATTGTCACCTTTTCCATAAATTAGTCTTAAACAAGAATTTTGTATTCGTTTAGTGTCCAAGGCAGAGAGAAATGGGCCACAGATAGTATCACAATAATAGAGATGCAAGAGCACTAAGCTGTCGCAAAGCAAAGTCCTAAGTTTCCTATTTAGAAAATGACGATTTTGGAAACTAAGTTTTATGTTTATATAAGCCTTTTTTTTATCAACTGTGAGATGTGGTAAGAAAATATTATATCTTGATCTATGTAAAGACCGAGATCTTTAATTATATGTCTAAAGGTCATGTGAAGATTGTTAACCTTTATAAGCTCGCTGTAGTTGTGTATAAAATTATTCCTATCATTTTTCTTACCAAATAAAACCGCCGTTGTTTTTTTGTTTTTAATTTTAAAGAATGACCACAAGAAAATTGAACCAAGTTACATAAATCAAAATTTATAGTAAATACTATTTGTGGACATTTATCAGGCTAAAAGGACAATACAGTGGTACATTACATCATCAGCGTAGTAGTACTGTTTACCGGGTTTAAAGACTCTGAAAAAGATAGAAATATATATATATATATATATATATATATATATATATATATATATATATAGAGAGAGAGAGAGAGAGAGAGAGAGAGAGAGAGAGAGAGAGAGGCGATACAATGCATTCATGCGGAAAACAAGCAGCAATGTCTAAAAAGGATATCTGTTTTTCCTTATAAACAACGGCCTGTGTTCATCCCGATAACAAGTAGCAATGCCTAAAAAGGATAAGCTGATTCCAATAAGCCAATATAGTAAAAAATAGCCTTTATAACCCCAGATTGCAGAGAATCAAAGGCTCTATATTAGTCGAATAGCATAAGCAAAGTCAACTGGTCCCCATCGCTAACCTCAAAAATGTCGTCAGTAATATCCAACAGTGCTGTACTGCAACTATGACCCTACCTCAACCCAGACTGATAAATTTGTAATATTTTATTTATTTCGGCATTCTCGGAGTTGAATTTCAATAATTTTTTTCAATATTCTTGAAAGCGTGGGTCAGATACTAATTGGTTTAGTATCACTGAGATTTTCAGGATTTGGTGTTTTCAGGGACCGAATGTAATATGCAATAATTAACAATATGCTTAATATGCGGCATTAAAAAAGGAAGAGAAAGATTAATACTATCCAGTCCCGTTGCATTACCTTAAATATTTGAAATTATCTAAAATACTTCTAATTCTGAAACGGTTCCGAAACTAAAGTTTGATGACACCAGGAGAGTATTTTGATAATACATTACTTGATCATGATGTGGGGCTATATTTCTATGGAATTTATGAAGTGAGAGTTGATTTGTTCTACATTTGATAAGTGATCAAGTAAATTGGAATTATTTAGATTAGCCCACAAATATTTTTTGTTTTTTTCAGCATGTATCTAATTAACGCATGCTTTTTTTTTCGCCTTGCAGTAAAAAGGTTTCGTAATAATTTGTAGTTATTCTAATCGTTCCGCAACTCCCGCAAATGTATTTATACCTTCTCATAGCTCTATCTATGTCCTTCTTCAACGCACGTAATCCTCCAGCAGAAGCATAAGGCCTAATATTTCGAAGTGTTACAAAAGGGACGTGTATATCCAAAAGAGTAATAATATTTTGATTTAAAAATTCAAGCCTACTATCAATGGTATCCGAATTGAAAATATTATTCCAAGAAATAGAGCGTAAATTATATTCAAACTAAAATTATTATTCATGTTTTTAAAAGTTAAAGTGATTCGTTACTCAATATATCTGCTACGCAGAAAACCAGTTCATTAGTCTAGTTCACAAGTGCCATTTTACCGAACATCTGTCCTCCAAGTCCAAAAATTATGGTTGAGGTGTCATTCGATTCGTAATGGCATCTATAAAGTTTATGAAAATTTTGGAGAGGGGCCGGAGATTATCGTAAAAGTTATAAACAATTTTTTTTGCAAATATCTCAAAGACTATTTGAGATATCTGAAATTTGAAAAAAGATCCTTAAAGAGCAGGAAATTTCCTAATAAAAAAAATCCCAACAAATAAAAAATTAAAAAAAAAAAATTTTTAGATTGCTTTATTTACATTTGTATTTTTTTGATGCCTTCAATTGTTAATAAAAAAGTGTAAAATTAAAGTTTTTAAATTTTTCCAACTGGAATCTTTTCTAAAGCCTTCAAAGAATAGCTCCAAGAAGTGAAAAAAATCTCAGGGTTTTAGTTTACAAATTATTTGGGTTTTTATGTATGTTAACTTTCAATAGCAAAAATGAACTAGTTAACAAACATAGTTAACTGAAAAATTGAGGTAAAAATTTTTTTCCAACGAATTATCGTTGATTCATATGTCTAGATAATACACAATTCTTCTTTCCTTAATATTCATATTGAATCGGTTAAAATAATTTTTATTGTTAAAGTGACTCAATCGATCAACCTGCGCGGGAGCGTCAGTACCTACTTTAAGTCTAATTTTCACCTCAAAATTAAAATCTTTTTTTAAATTTAAGATATCTCAAATAGTTTCTGAGATATTTGGAAAAATTTGCAAAAAACCAAAGCACTTTTTTTACTAAATTATTTATAACTGTTACCATTTTCGCCGGCCCCTCTCCAAAATTTTCATAACCTTTCTAGATGCCATTACTAACCGAATGACGCCTCAACCATAATTTTTGGACTTGGAGGACAGGTTTTCGGCAAAATGGCACTTGTGAACTAGATATATATATATATATATATATATATATATATATATATATATATATATATATATATATATATATATATATATATATAGTCATATTCTACGGTGGGATTTGGAATTCATATTAGAGTTGGAGAAAATAATTATTTAGATGAAAGAGTCATATTCTAGCAACAAAAGATGCTTTTGCAACTATTCTATTTCTATTCACACAATATAAAACTTATAGTACAGTCGATGAAGTGTTATATGAGGCTACGTGTCCCGGTTTCGACTCCCTACCCTTTTTTCGGTTCCTCATTTGGCTCCCGTGCCTGAGGATGCAACTTTCATATATACAAACTTGAAAAATTTTGGAGTGTTTCGTCCCGGTGCCAGCCGTAGGACTCATCAGTGGGATTCCGACTGACATCTTCCCAGACACTCGCTTGCCGTACTAATACATTTTTGGATGTTACATTTGTAGTGAAATGTCCTCGGAGAAAGACGGTAAGAAACGTCTTTCTACGACAGAAGGCTTTCCCTTCAGAAAAATTTGAACCCTCATCGATTTGCGTGAAAATTGGTGAATAGTTAGTGGGTGCCTCAAATAACAAAAGTGACATGGTGTCGACTTGTGCTTTTACCCTAGGGGGTGGATGCCACCCCTTCTTGGAGGTGGAAATCATTTTAACAAAAATAACTCCAAAAATCGATAAAGGGACAAATTCTAAGCAAAATATTGTCTATAAAGTTTTTTTGATAAGTCAATATTTTTTGAGTTATTAGTGGTTAAAAATGTTGATTTTTCATGAAAAAATTGCATGTTTTCAAACTGTTTTTTATAAATAACTCCAAAACTATGCGTTTTTTCAAAAATATTGTTCTTATCAGAATTGAAGCAAATAAGAAAGCAAAGAGGTTGTTTTTTTTATGAATATTATAAGTTGAATCCAAAGCGACTTATAGGTAGTTAAAGTAATCATTTTTTTTGGTGAATAATCGAATCTAAGTGTTCGAGGTTAAATAACGGGAAATCGATACATTTTTCGGAAAATACATATGGGAAACTTTTCAAAGTACTTGAAAAGACCTTTTAAATAAACTTTAAGTGGAGTCTATTGTATTAGAACTCAGCGAGTTATGAAGAAAATAAGATGGGACTCTTTAATTTTTTAAGACAAAGTGAGAAATAAAACCTACGCCATTTCCACCAAAATTGAAATTTATAGTAATCCCTGTAGGATTTACTTTATTTTAATAAAAGTAATGAGCTCAAAAATTTTGACCGGTTTAAAACGCTTATTTTTGAAAAAAGTACGATTTAAAAAATAAAGAAATTTCCAAATTTCTCTAAAAATTTCTTTTTTTTTTATAATAACTCTAAAACCACTAAATACACGTGAAAAATGGCTGATAATCAAAATTTAGATTTTTTTCTTAACAAGATTTTTGGTATTTTTTTTTTATTTCTGTAGGATAAAAACAACCGAGATATCAACGTTAGAAGTGTAAATTTTATTACGAGGATCATGTGACCCGAGCCCTTTAACCCTTTAACTTTAAAAAATGATGGATTTTAAAAAGTGTAGATGTGATTGATCTTATAGCTCTTGAAATTACCTTTAAAATGGTTTTTGGATGAACCCGATAGCATAAAAAATAACGGAGTTATCGTAAAAAAAGCAATCGCATTTTTCTAGAGAAATTTTAGGAGCACACATTTTATATCTGTAACTAGCATTCCCCGTCGCGTCTTCGTATTACATATTATATATATATATATATATATATATATATATATATATATATATATAATATTACTGTATATTTAAGATATATCTAGATACTGCACATCATTATTATACTGACTCGCAAAAGATGTACAGTTAAAGAAAATGAGTCGTATCGAGAACTTGTCAGCACATCTTGAACAGCGTTATGAATCATTTAACAAAACCACCACTAAAAATACTGTAGTGAAACTGTCATCTCTTGTTCTAATAGTTGGTGCACTAGATAAACATATTACGAGGGTTTTTTTACAAACCCAGATATGGCTTGGCTATAAAAATATTTATCTAGTTGACAGGGGATGGTTTCTTTTGAAGGATCATTACAGCCAATTAAAACTGCAAAGCCACCAGAAAAATTTCTTAAAATGATATTTTGCAACTGCAAAAAAGGGTGCGGTGCCTCTTGCGGTTGCCGATGAATTGGACTCTTTTGCAATGCAACATGTGGAACATGCATCGGTGACAATTATCAGAATTGCCCTCCAATGGACCAAGAAGAGCAGGTTGATTGTAATTATAGCTCTGATGAAGAGTAGTTTTAAAATTCTCAAAAGTACGCTATGATCATTTTTATTCATTATATAACTTGGCGAAAAATAAATAAAAAAACTTTTGAATTTTCATATGTAATAATGCTTACTTTAATAATATTTAGATTTAATGTTTTCCTCTTTTACTCAATTAATAAATTATATTTTAGGAGCCACAAATACACTAGTAAAATGTTTCAAAACACTTTGGGTGTTAAAAAATTTGAAATAAAATATTTCGTAAGCAGTGAAAAAGATTTTAATCAATTGAAGCTGCCAAACCTGCTCCAAAATATATTTTTTTATTAATTTCACGACAAGGGGTAGTTTCTAAGGGTTGAAATTTCACAATAAATAAATAATATTTTTATATTCAGTAAAAACGATTTTAATTTATAAATGCACAATTAAAACGATTAAAGCTGCTAAAAAATATTTTTTTCTTTGATTTCAGAATAAGGGGTGGTTTTTAAGGGTTGAAGATTCACAGTACATCAATAAATTATATTATAAGCAGTAAACAAATGTTTTGTGCACTGTTGATGTGCGATTTTATTTAACATTTTAAAAACAATTTTTCCATGATTTTCGACTTAAGGGATGGTTTCTCAGGGTTGAAAAATTGATGAAAATCATAAATCATGCTTCAAAATGTTAAAGAATATTTATTTTACTTAACGAAATAAGATTTCCACCGATAGAATGCTTAAGTTTGCATTTTTTTTTCAATTTCTTGCATAAAGGGTGGATTTCATCACTAAAATGCAAAAAGCGCAAGTCGAGCATATGTCACATTTGAAGTTAAAAGTAAAAATAAGCTTGATCTTAAATTTTCATGAAAATCGATGGAGGTTCAAATAATTTTAAGGTAATAGCCTATTTTTACCTTCAGTGATTGTACTACTATTACTAGATACAAAACACTTAACATAAAATTTGCATAAATTTGCTTTAAATAATACACCAAAAAAGAAACGCTCAAAGAAAAAAGGAAATGAAATTTTTTAGATGCAACAGAAGAAAATTTATTAAATTATCTCTCAACTAAACAACAAACTAGTTTATGAGTAATTTTTAAAAAATATCCTCTTATCTTAATCGACTTTACTCTTTAATAAAATATTACTAAAAGTAAAATGAGATTTAACTAAATTAATTGAGAACATAGTAAGAGCCATTCCCTTCACAGAACTTCTTCATTTCTTTCTCTTTCTCCCGGACTAGAAGTTGTCCTGCGTCGAAATGATAAGCTGAATACGCTCCCTCCATGGCATGCCATCGACTTCTCCTTTCCACCACGTCCGCGCCGAGCTCCAGTATCGAACGGAACGCGAACGACACAAAATCGAGATACGCAATTCATTCGCAAGTTGGCAGATGCGACGTCTTTTTGCTACGGTTCTAATACCATGACAGCATGAGTGCACCCCAAAAAGATCCGGGGGACGATCCTAAAAGGCCCCCCGATTCGCCAAAAAATCCCGCGAGTAAGAAACTCCGGGAAACGGTCAGCTTCTTTGAAAAGGTGTGGACGGGCACTAAGTCTACCGGCACCCATGGAGAGGGGGTCCAGCTGGATGTTGATCAATTAGAAAAGAGGCTGGCCGAAGAGAGAGCCCGTCATTTGGAGGCAGTTGCTTTGGAGTCGCTACCGTTGAAGCGAACCTCGCCGGTGTCTTCGCCAAAACATGAGGTTCTTCACACGCAAGGGTTTGGTCCAGACGGCAGCTTCCAGGCACGCATATTTTTATTTTTTACCATTGTTTAATTCAAATAATTGTTTTATTGATAAATTTTAACTTGCAATGAGGGTATTTATGCATTAAGGTCTAAAACTAACTTAAGAGTAACGTATTTACTATATACGAAATTTTAAACAAAAGTTTTATGTTACGTAGTAAAGGTAAAGAATATAAAAAAACATTACCATTAATATAAGAATGTTACACATTAATATATCATATATTTTTGAAAAAATTTTCATCATTAACAGGACCCAATAAAGGAAATTAAAAATTTGACATAATAAAATGACCGGTTGGTGAACGATTTCTTAAAAATTTCTCATACCATTTGAAAAATCTGACAAAGACATTTTGAACATATACAAAACAGATGCCGATAACTTGCGGAGCAACGTTGTTCGCTCTTGAACCCCTTTTACGTCTTTTACAAAATTGCAACCATCTAAACCGCCTCGCTTGTAAGATACAGGGTGATTCGTCGGGAACTTTATCGATCGATTGTGGGAAAACTATAATTAGGAAGAATTTGGAAATTTGACAGTGTACTAACGTGCATGGGGGACAGCCGGTTAAAATATTTTCAAGATGACGGCACTTCCGGTTATACCGGAAGTAGACGTTAACTTGCTTATTTTAAATGGAACACCCTATATATTATTGCATTTTTTATTTCTATGTAACATTTTAGATATATTTCATGTGTAATGTTCTATACTTAAGTCTTACCGTTTTGGACATATATAAATTTTTATATCAAAAATTACCTTTGCGAACCAAAACCTAACTATAAATTTTTCTTATAAGAAAGTCTTTATTATTTAATTTGGATTCGTTTTCTTGTCGACGAAGATCGACTTTAGTAGTCTTTTTATGATATTGTAAAAATTATTGGTACAAAGTGGTCAAAAAAGAAGAATAAAAATTATATTTAAAAAATCGTAAAAAATCAATTTTTTCAAATAGAAAGCACCTATTTTTATAATTTTATCATATTAAGCATTAAAAATAAGGCTAACTTTGTATAAAGTTGTCTATTCCAAAAATTTGTAGTTTTCAAAATATTGGCAATTCAACATTTTTCTATTGTAAAAATGCTACACGGGTTTTAAGTTTTGTTATTAGTTGGCCATGACGGCGAGGCGTGGCGAAAATAAAACAATCGAACCCTACAGAATCGTCGCTATTTCTTGCCATTTAACATTCATTTATATTACTGATGCCGGGGCGATTAAATTACATGCACGAAAATTATTTAAACTTATTTATTATTTATGAAGAATGTGATAGAGTTGTTTCAAGAACATGCGATACATTCGCGATCCGATATCCGAAGAAACAGAAACCAACACTACCAACTCTTAAAAAGAATATAAAAAACTTCAACAATTTTGGATCTATGGTGGTCCCGTATTGTCGTATTTTTTTGGCCGACATTGAGTCCGACAAATCCAAGATGACACTAATAATATGGCGGACAAAATATTAATTTTGTCGGATTTTTTCCAAAATTGGAATGGGGGAGTTTTCAGGGTCGTACATAACGAATCTAAAATTATTTTTTTTAAATTCAATATGGTGGATCCAATACGGCGGACTAAAAATTTTACATCTCTCAATTCTGTCCATAAATTGGTATAGGGAAATTTTTGAAAGTGTAGATTACGAATTTCAACTTATTTTAAAAAAATTCAGTATGGCAGATCTAATACGGCGAACCGGAAATTTAACATCTCTCGATTGTGTCCAAAATTAGTATAGAGGGTTTTTGAGAGTGGAAATTATGAATTTAAAATTATTTTTAAAAAATCAATATCGCGGTTCTAATATGGCAGACTAAAAATTCAACATATCTCGATTTGGTTCAAAATTGATACTGGGTTTTTTTGAGAGTGTAAATAACGAATTCAAAATTGTTTTTAAAAAAAATCGGTATGGCAGGTGCAATATGGCGGTCTAAAATTTTTTTTTTTTTGGATTATGTCTAAAATTGGTATTGACAGATTTTCGAAGGTGTAAATTAGGATTAGAATAAGTTTTAAAATTCTTTTTTTGAAATTCAATATGGCGGGTTCCATATAGTGGTAGAAAATTTTACGTTCTTCACATTTTTTCAAAACTGATATGGGGTTTTCGAAATAGTAAGCTACGAATCTGAAATTCATTTTATACAATTTCAGATGGCAAATGCAATACGAGAACTAAAAATTTTACATTTTTCCGATTTTGTCCTAATTGATATTGAGGACTAAATGTCAAAAAATAGAATTTTTATAAAAAAATTGAACCAACTTATAAAAATGCGCTAAAAAGCGAAATATAACAATATATAAATTTTTATATGAAATTGGAATGAAACAAATAACTACTAATATAAGATACATAAATACATATAAGCTACGGCAAGACAGCAATTACAAATAAAGTATTTCTTAACCTTTTTATGTGAATCACCCATTTCTCAGTTAAATTTTTTATAAAAACTTTATGTTTATAACTATCTACTACTACTCTCTACAAAAGAGAATTGTGTAGAGCGGCAAAGCCGTAATGCATAGGTAAAAATCGGCAATTTTTGGTTTATTAAAAATTTTTGAGAAGACTGTTAAAGATAAAGGCCACAGTGAAGTACTAGTTTGAAGATAAATAAATACTCTGTCGACTCATGACATTAGATAAAGGGCGTTTCAGTTTAAAAATTTGCATAAAACGGAAATATCGATATTTATATGATAATTTTGGACACCCTGTTTAAGAAAAATTTCGAAATAAATATAGGTCATTACCTTTAAGAAAAAATATATAAAAATTATGCAGCACGTTTCATTGGTACACCCTGTATAGACTAAACTTTTTTAAAATGTACTTTCAACCCCATTAAGTTTTTCATTGATTGTAAAAGTCGACTGAATTTGAATCTTTATTTGGAAAAACTGAGAAAATAAGTGTTATCAAGAGACCCACAAATAAAAATGGAAAATTGGTTAAAATTCGAAAAAGTAAGTTTGCAAAACTCCATTTGGTAATTTAATATATTCGATGTAAATTATAACAACATAATAAGCAAAACAAAATCGTCCCGTTAGCAAGTCTGACTTCTTTGACAGCAAAATCGATTTAAAATTTAGTTCATCGAGCTGTAAAGTGACTCGAAGACTGAGATTGAATTGAATAAGTTCATGCATTTTTTCTTGCTGATTGTGGGCCCACCCAAAGATACATGGTATTTTCTGAGAAATATAAATATTAAATGTCATATTTTACACGTTTTTATTTCATGTATTAATCTTAAATTTTCACTACATGGCAAAAGTCCATACGCCTTTCGAAATAACCGCCAGGTAATCCTTCCTGGTGCAATTGCATGTGGTAAAATTACGATTTATATGTCTTTGTTGTTCGATTTGCCGTTAACGGTGACGTTTCACGTAATGTAGGCCAATTAGGATTGTTGGCTTGGGTTTTGTCTTGAACATGAGAGCTATAAAACTAATAAATAAACTAAAAAAGTAATTTTATGAAAACTTAGCACACGCCTGACAAAAGTTAAAAGATTTTTAATAATCTATAAAACAAAATATACAGAGTGAACCAAAAAAGTTGATATTTTTAATTTGAGAAATTTCAAATCTATAACTCTTATCGTAAATAATTTTTAAATCTTTAGAAAACCTTTGGAATATCTTCACACCAAATTTCAGGGTTTTTCACAAAATTAAAAGTAGTATTTATAAGCAAATAAGTGCAAAAAATTCGATTTTTTTCTTCAAACTTCATTACCTAAAACATATACAGCCGGATTCACAAACGTGATTTAAATTTAAAACTGACCTAAATTGAGAGCAGAGGGTTTAAACTGACAAGAGCAACAATAAGTCAAGCAAATTTTGAACCCTAAAAATACAAAAGTAAAAAATCATTTTGTTTTACTAGTGAACCGGCAAAAGTGGAGACCTTTTTTATTTTCTAGATACAACTATTGTTTTTGACATATTGCAAAGCTTTATCATAAGCTTGTTATCCTTAATAACCCTTTATAAGCATTTATTTATTGACATATGTAATATAAATTATGACAATATCATAATCATATAATAACATAAGCGAAACAAAAACTGGCCGACTATAAATTTTAAATTTCATGCCAACTAGATCGGGTCTAAATCTTAAATCTTCTTAATGAATCTGGCTGATAGGGTTTCGTTTTGTAGCCAATTTTATGTTTGGTATATTGATAATAAAGTTTTTGATTGTATCATAGGAATTAGAACTTTAGATCGTCAGTTGTGTGCTTATTATATTATTGTTCTTTATCTTATTGTTGATTCATCATTTTAGATTCATAACTGTGACTTAGTTAACTGACAGCTATGAATATATGGTTGTCACAATTTTGACACCTTTAAGGAACTCGAAAGATTTTTTTGCAATTTTCCACAAAAAAAAATCAACTTTTTCTTGTTTTTATTACTTTTTAAAGTTTTTATGATTACTTTCGAGCGTAAACTAACCCAGATTTGCAGCAGCTCCAATCCTAGAAGATTTGTCAATCATCTTTTGCATAATATTAATATAAAATAAATATTTTTAATAACTTAATCTACATTCGTCGTCTTGTGGTTGTTTGAACCACAAGTTTATCTTAATTTTTAAATTTGTATTCATATATTACACTGAAATTGCACGTTCACAAGCCGTACTTTCTATGGTTCGTCATCATCATGTGTTGTTTCCAGGTCTTTATTTTAATCAGCACTGATTCAGCACGCGTTGCGGCATTGACATATTCCACACTACAGCTGAAAGTAAAATCTCTTTAATTTTTTATAGTTTTTTTTTTCAAAATTTTCGCTCATGCCACACTTCTTGTTCTAATGATATTATTTGGAAATTTGGATGAGCAATTTAGGTAATATTTTTTCTTAGTGATTATTCTGCAAGTTGGTTTTAGTTTTTTTTTTATTTTTGAGACTACTTTGCTTATCGATTTTCAATCATTTAAGACAGAGGTCTCCAAACTAAGGCCCTCGCGCCAGTACCAGCCCGCAAGCACCACCAATCCGGCCCGCGATTGTAAAATTTGCAATATAAAAAAAGGGTGCGTATAAATATGGCGAGCCGAACGCGTGACGCGCTCATGACGAGCGTGCCTCGAACTTGGGGCGAACATTTTTTGATGTTTACTAGTTCGATTTAACCCTTGTGCTTTCGGCGGCTGATGTCATCAACGGTGTAAACCAACAAATCTTAAAAATAAATAAATATATATTAATAGTTGTAGACTGAAATATTTATCAGTATTTGTAATTTTGATAATTTGAAATAGGTTGCGTTTTCGCACTAAATATGTTTTGTATCACGAATACTCAAATTTGTTATCCAGTAAATATCGTAGTAGATTTTTACAAAGAATTTTGATAAAAGAAATGACTAGATTTAAAGTTATTTCTTTTTTTAAATCAGACTTATTGATGACGAAGAATAAAAGGCAGCCTTGTTTCGGTTGAAGTGGCACACCATTTCTCACGAACGTTTTAGTTAATACAAAGTGAACGAAGAAGAAGGTAGACCTGCCCTGTCATGTCTGATGACGAAGAATAAACGTCTGCTTTGTTAGTTTTATACAGTGGAATTTTACTGTTCAAAAGTTCATTTAATAAAAAACGAAAACTTCGGCGATAATAGTGTACTACGTTGCATAAAAAAAAGTCAAGATTGGAAATTTTGGCAAATTTATAGTTCCAACATAGCGGACTATTGAGAAATTTCACCAAAATCGCTTCGTTAGATTTTGAATATTTGTTAAACAAAATAGAACCAGTCATTTCCAAAAGAAGAGTATATTTTCGTTTTACAGACACTCAAAATTTTCTTTTCGCTGGTTTCTGCAAAATTTTTGACTCAATTTTATTTCACACATCCACTTTTCTTTTTTAAAATTTTTGTCCACAACTCACAAATTTTGGAATTATTTGCAGGTTTCCTCTAAATTCAACATATTTTCTAATTTTTTCGAAAGAGCTTGTCATAAACCCGTCCCACTAGATAAAAAAAAATCCTTCGAGTTCGCACCAAAAAACCGATAGAAAATGGATGACTGCGAGTCTTGGTCGAGCTACTCGCAAACAATAGAACCATAAAAATATTCACTTCTTGTAACCCAAATGCATTTATTACCTCCTTTGACACCTGCTGCCGTAGGCCCATGACATCAATAGAAATCGGCAAAATTAAAAGGAGTCTCGTTGTAAGTTCGCAGCATACTCGTCACGGGTGCGGCAAGCGCTCGGCTCGCCATATTTATACGCATCTTAAGTAATTTATACAAAATAATACCCAGATCAAAATGAAATATGAATATGAAAACGAACATTTTAACTGATATTAATGATACTAGGTTTATCCTAAAAACTACAATAAGTGACAACCATAGGGAATTCATATAATGAAATTACATATTAAAATTATTATTAATGGGATTTATGTAGCCATATTTATACAAATTCACCCAAATGGACGTAAATTCAAATTAAAATTATACAAATTAATACTATTAGCAGGGGTTCTTAGTAAAAGAAATGCACTGGATTTATCTTTACGCTACTTTTAATTAAATTAAACACTCACAATTAAACACACTGTATTCTCACTAAGAAACTATAGTCATAAAACATATTGATCGCAATTGTCACTTCGAATCCAAACTTTGGAACTTTCCAACCCTTGGTTGTCTTCTGTGTTTGTACCACGTGTTCTCGGTGTGTAGAATGTATTCGAAAACTCCCGAAAGTACTCGAATCTTCCAGACAAGGTATCACACAGCAGATCTTTTCACAGACGCTCTAGCTCTGCTACTCTCTACAAAATGGCGTTGTATACTTCTACTAATCAAGCATAAACTCTTGTAGCTTTACCATGTTCTATAATTAATTTCTCCATTCTCCATAAGTTTCTCACTACTATACATTTAGGATGGTCGTAAGTAGTCAAAACAGTACATAACTCACAGCAGAAACATCGGCTATTTCCGCCGCAATGAAATGTCCTTAACACTTGCCTGTAAGTACCAACCGAAATTTCGAAGGGAGCGAGATCCACCCTAGCTAGGACTTAGTGAATAAGCCAGTATGGTCAAATTTTTGTCATACTACGCTCTTTGTGCCTACATTTATTTTCAGTACCAAAGTCACAGTTTGAAACATTTCCTTATAATTACAAATTGTAGGCAATTTTTGCCACAAAAATATTCAAAATATAAAATTTCTTGAAAATTATAACACCATTTATCATCTTTTTGAAATGTATCGTAATTTTTGTTTAAATAACATTTGGATTTACATTATGAGACAAAAGTAAAGCAACAAAGTTCTTTTATTTCTTTGAATTAAAAAAATGAATAGCTTGTAATACCTAGCCTACTTGGACCAAAGGACCGTACAATCTTAGTAATACTTCGCTTTTATAAACTTTAAACTAACATCACAACATTGAGGCAGTCAAATTTAGAACAATATTTTTGGAAACATTTGTTCAAACTTTACTGATTTTGTTTACCATTAGTATACAAATTAATGTTTAAAGCTTCCTGTATAAAAATTACTTTTTTTCACCCAGAAATTGTTATTGACTTTACCCTAGCATAGATTTATCCAACCATTACTAAGAGATTAATTGCTTATAAATAAATAGAAATAAATAGTATGTCACTAGTAGTAACGATTGTAGGTAAATGTAGGTATACCTTTCAAGCAAATAACGATAATACTGATAATAAGCATTCCCATTATAAAAAATAAAACTAATCATTATTAATTTATTATTTATCAGTAGAAAGGTAACGGGAAGAGTTCTCCGCAAAAACGAGTTGTGAAAACAGTAAAAAATATTAATAATTAGAGCAGATACTTATTTCGACAATCGTCAAAAAACTAGGTCATCAGCTTTATTTAGATATAGTTATTTGATAAGCTGAAGTGCCTTCCTATTTTCAAGATGGGATGTATACCGAGTACGATTAATAGTTGTTAATGTTAACAATTGCACAATATAAGGTGGAGTCGTTTACATGATATCATGTATTTTGATCTTAAAAAACATATAGTGTGATCTTTGAAACTGTTATCCTTTGTTATTAGATTTTATTTCCCACCGATATTGTACCTGATACCATTTTTGGTAACAACATAGCAAGTGCACTTTTTAGCGGTAGCAGTAGGAATTTTTAAAATGTATTTTAGCGATTTTCTTTTGGCCATATTTATTGGGAATTTTTTCATTTTAAAGCAGTAAAATGTATCTTTTTTAAGATGTAGCCAATCGTCAGCCTATATATATATATATATATATATATATATATATATATATATATATATATATATATATATATATATATATATATTTGGATGGGTCGAAAATTGTCAGGAGGCCCTTGATGCGCTCACCTCCTGCCAAAAGTTGGTAATTGGCACAAAACTTACTACCGCATTGTTTGTATAAGTATAGAAATACGGAGGGTTTTCCGATCGTACCTAACCTCAAAAGGCTAAAAATCATTTTAGTGGCATAAAGCGAAGGCTTCGAACATACCTCTATAGAATTAGCATAACGTCAGAACTAGGGCCCGATTGTTTGAACGCTGAATAAGGTAATAATATTTTTATTTATATTTGAAAAAGTGTTGATAAACAGTAGATATTTAATTTCTTGTACGTCAAATCTGAATACATAAAGTATGAATATATGGTTGCCTAAATTATTGTTATTGTTATTTTCAATGTGTAAACAATATTTAATATAACAATAAGTTTTTAAATCCTCTTTTTGTTAATATTAATTGTAAACTTCGCATTTATAGTAATTTCTAACACTTAAAAACACCGAAAAAAGTCACGACAAGCAATTAAACTGAAAGAAAAGATACGTAAACATGTTTATGTCTGTCAAATATCAAAAAAGTGACCATAAACAGCCTTCAAACAAATCTATTGTTGTTTAAATCTAGGGTAAGATCGAAGAACAAAGGAAAGGATTCTATATACCCTAAGAGGTTTTTGGGGTCGCTGAATTCAAATTCGATGTCCATTTTCAGAAATTCAAGATGACGGTTGCTAAAATGAGGCTCTATCTGTAAAAACTATTAAATGTTAGTCACAAAGAGGTACTAAAATGCCAATAAAAATAAATCTATCTCGACCTAGGAGTTAGATGATATAATCTAGTACATACCTCCTAGAATCGAACCTAAAAAATAAAAATCGTTCTCCCAGAGGCATAAAAGGAAGTCAACGACACTCTATACTCTACAAAAGTGTTTGTGGGATAGTTGAATTTTAATACGTTATCTGTTTTCAGAATTTCTAGTTCGCAGCTCCAAAATGGGGAATATGCAAGTGAAAATTATCAACTAACAAACACGAAGAGTGCATAAGCTCTAAACACTAAACTCTTTAACCCCTATGCCACTGATCCTTGACTTTTCGCCCCGAAATCCTTGAGCCTTGAACCTTTGAAGGTTAATTCGTATCGCCCTAAGTTCTTACACCATAAAACCCTAAGACTTTGAACTTTAGACCCTTTAACCATAAACACTTGAACCCAAAATTCGTTTAACTTTATAATCTTAAATATCCCCGGTTCTAATTGGATAGCAGAATATTTAAACTGACAATACCACCAATAAGTAAGCAAGTTTTAAACCTTAAAAATACAAGTACAAAAAAATTATTTTCTTTTATTACTGACCCGGTAAAAATGGAGAATTTTATTTATTTTAGGGATAGAACTATTTCTCTTATATATTCCAAGGTTTTATCGCTTAGTTTTTATCCTTAATATCCTTATATAAGCGTTTGTAGACATATGTAATATAAATTATGACAATATAATAAGCCAAACATAACTAGAAGATCTATTTTTCATGGCAACTAGACCGGGTTTAAGTCTTAAACCTTCTTAGTGAATCTGACTGTTAAAGTCTTGAACCCATAAAGCATGGAACACTAAATCCTTAAACCATATGGGTTATGTTCAAAAGCTTAAGAGTTTAGGATTGTACGGTTAAAGGTTAACTTTAGGTAGTGTTAATTTTAACGGTTCCGGGTTTTACAGTCTGTAGTGCAGTTATTTAGAGTTTAACAGCTATGCACATAGACCTTGGATTTATAGAATCTACGTCCATAGACCTTGATTCTATACACCCTAAACACGTAGACACTAAATTTATGGATTTTTCATTTACAGACCCGTTCACCTTGATCTTTACTGGGGCCTTTTCACTCTAGGTTTTTGAACCCTGTTCTGGTAGGCCCTAAAACTGATAGAGCCTTGACCCACAAATAATAGGCCCTATTGTTATTTGACAATTTTCACCTGCATATCCGCCATTTTGAAGCTGCCATCTGGTTTTTCTGAAAACAAACACTGTATCTGAATTCAGCTACCCCAAAAACTTTTTTATACAGTATATAGTGTCGTTGAGTTCATATTTTGCCTATGGGGAACGATTTTTGTTTTTTTAGGTTAGGTTCTAGTAGTTATTTTCTAAACACCTACATCGAGACAGATTGATTTTTATTGACATTTTAATATCTCTTTGTAACTTACATTTAAGGCTTTTTACGTACACAACCTCAATTTTGGATCCGCCATCGTGGGTTTCTGGGAAATGACATCACATTTGAATTCAGCTACCCCAAAAATCTCTTAGTAGGCTGCCACTTGCCAACTTTTAGCAGGGGCACGCACAGCAAGCGCTTCCAGGAAATTTTCGACCCATCCTAATATGTACCTATATATACATATATATATATATATATATATATATATATATATATATATATATATATATATATATATATATATATATATATATATATGACACTAAATGAAGTAATTTGGTCTAATAGAAAGAAAAGTTGGTACAGCAAGCGCTTCCAGGAAATGTTCGACCCATCCTAATATGTACCTATATATACATATATATATATATATATATATATATATATATATATATATATATATATATATATATATGACACTAAATGAAGTAATTTGGTCTAATAGAAAGAAAAGTTGAATATATAGAGTAGTGAAATTAACGGTATGAGAACTTAGTTCAATTTTGTATTTGAAATGGTAGTGTTTGTCTCTGAATTTTAAATACAAAATTAAAAATTTCGTGACTAAAACGCTAGTTCCTAAGATCAGGGGAGGGGGGAAAGGAATTATAAGCTGTAATTAGTATGGTTTCAGCTTGTAATTTATTAAAAAAAAAACATTACAATAACAAACGTTCTTACGTAATGTTTACGGAAAATTTCAAATATTTTTTTAGATAGAGTCATAAAATTAGCGAGCAATATTTTTAATTTTTATTAAAAAGAAAATAAATGCAAAAATATATTTTATATAATAGCAAATTACAAATGAAATTATTTCCCATCTAATAATAAGTAAGGCAGGCACACAGTTTATTACATTTAATAATGAAATTATAAAACTCATTTAATTTTTATACCTACAAAGACAGAATTCTGGAGAATAGAGAAGCATGACAACCTATTTTTGTAGATCAAATTTAACTGTTTTTCGTGTCTGTCATTGACTTGACGTGTTCTTTGGGGTAACTTTTTATATTACCCTTTGTCTGGGAAAACTCAATCATATAATTTAGCAATTTGGCATTTTTTAGTGAACTTGATGATAATATGATAAATCTTACCTTGATTAACTACACTGCACGAAAAAAATTAAGGGTATAGATATTTTTCCTATCAGAATCTTACATATTAAAACTAAATTTTATTTGCAAAAATATAACAAATTTTTACTTTTACTTCATCTTTGTTATTTGTTGACTGAATATTTAAAACCTTCAAGAGTTACTGGGTATTTTAAGGTACTGAATATAGCGCATATAATGTTCTTTAAAATATATCCCATATAGTCTTTAATTAATTAGGATTAAAAGGTATTCCGTGTGTGGAGAATTGTGAGATTTCTTACCTTTTTATGTCTAGTTCAATGGTTCCCAACTTTTTTAATTGCTATTCTTTTTCGAATTTTTAAAAATATTGGCAACCCACTTTTTTCATCCGCCATATTTGATTAATAAAACTACAAATGATGCATAGCTGATGTTTCATCGGTGTACACTTCATACGGTTGGGAACCAATGGTTTAGACGATAATGATAAACAGCTAAACTAATTTATTGCAGTGCCAAAGGAAAAATTCATATTCCAGACTTTTTATGCTCAGTGTGTTAACTACTTTTAAAGAAAGCTGAGTTTGAAATATATGGGAAAGAAAGGCTCCTAATTTACATCAGATCTTAAATTGATCACCTAAAAATTAATGAGTTTTTATGAATTAATTTTTTTTAACATCGAATAATAATAACTGCTATAATAATTATCCGAGAAAGAATTGCTTTCATTTCAATTCGCTATATAGATAATAGAGGAAAGTAAATGGGCTCCTCTCATAATTCTAGTATTTGTAAGTATAAATACCAAAATTTTATTTGAAAAATGTTAAGAACAAGAGAACATTTCCAAAGTTATTTACACAAAAGAAAAATTAACAACTGACAGTAATATATTATATGCTTCAAACTGGCTTAAACTTGATGAAATTTTATCACCTTTTCTCCGATTTTGTTTATTTAATAAATAAAATTAGCGTAAATATTTTATTGTTTAATACTCATTATCAAAGTAATTCAGTTTTATATCACGACCAAATAAGGATTTAATTATCAGTGGAGTAAATATTTTTAATAAAAATATTTGGTGGCGCCTGATGTGTCTCCAGAGGAACACATCATGTTAATTTTGTACCATGATTTTTAGAAAATACAAACCAATAGTAAACTAATACTCGTATATGGTAATCATGTTATCATCAGATGATATGATGACAATAATAGTTGATGACAAGTTACTTAATGTCATATACGTGCAAATTTTGGTCAGTTCTGATCTTCTTCTTCTTCCTTTTTGTTCTGAGGTCTGGTACTGCCACATAAGACTCGTGCTATTTCTCATTTCATCTGTTACTTTTCTTTTTTCTCGTATTTTTTTATTTCTTATTTTATTTCTCCATGTGATTCCCAATATATTTTAGTTCTCTCCATGGCTTTTTAAGCAACTTTAA
This sequence comes from Diaprepes abbreviatus, assembly GCA_034092305.1. Lineage (NCBI taxonomy): Eukaryota > Metazoa > Arthropoda > Insecta > Coleoptera > Curculionidae > Diaprepes > Diaprepes abbreviatus. The sequence goes on from JASJET010000185.1 coordinate 3,241,886, forward strand.
AGTTTTCTATCCTTATTTTTGTTCATTGTTGCTAACACATATGTTAATGTCGGGAAAAAACAGTTGTCAAAAATTTATGTTTTTTAAAACATGTATAATAATGCCTTCAAAACATTTTTTTAGAGGAGTTGTTCATTTTTCCGTAAAACATTGCCAAAATATCGCCTTAAAATAGGCCCTCAAAACTGTCAGTCTCCCTTAAGTGCTAGTACTACTGCACAGCGTTCCTCTTTTGGAGTTATTAACTTATATTTTGTAGTAATAAACAAAGGTTATGTCACGAATTTTACCAGGTAAATTTATCGTTATTTTTTTCGTAAATTTTGCCCTTGTCTTTATAAATAAAGGTGTCCTTTTATCTTCAAAAATAAAATCAGGTTTACCAAATTTATTCTTTTTTTAAATTCCGTCATATGTTTTTTTTCTATATACAGGGTGTTCGTAAAATCCGTTTGTATACTTTGAAGGGATATTCTACATATGAAAACATAACAAAAATTTCATCAACATAGGTTTGCAAATGCGTCGTAAACGAGCCATGGCCGTTTAAACTTGGCCCACGGATTTTTATTTAATATCTTTTTTTTAAATTTAAATTTTTAATATAAACTGTGATTCATTATTATTTTGACATTAACCACAAGCTACTTAATATTTTTTACTTCAAATTTATAGTCGTAATAAGCTTATTTTGATGTTTAGTTCAAACCCAAATCAGAGTTTACGCATTTATCTAATTAAAGCAGGTTTTCTTCTAAACTATTAGTGTAGTAATTTTTTACAAAAATATCTATTTTATTTAAATAGTTTGGCGGAATCGTAATTTTGACTAAATTAAAAAAACTTATATTAGAAAATAACATTTATTGATTTTAGTTCGAATACTAGAAGACACATCGGTGCTTCAAGGTAGTCCAAAGATATTAAATAAAAACCCGTGTTCAAGTGCCACTTTTAAACGGCTCTAGCTTCTATACGAACGGAATTTTCGAACATATATATATATATATATATATATATATATATATATATATATATATATATATATATATATATATATATATATATATATATGTATATATATACCCCTGGGTCTACTTTCTATATGTTGAACCTTATATTTGTACTCAATTTTGATCGGAACATACCGGTAAGATATACCGATATGTCCGTTTCTACAACATGCCTCCCTCCCCCGCTCTAAGGCAGTCGCTCTCGCTTATTGAGACTCCACAATCTCGATATAGAAAGCGGATGACTGAAGTAAACGTAGGAACGGACATCCCGAGTGGTTCCCAGATCCTGGCGCTGCATTAGCTGCCATGGTGCCAGCAACCCTATGCTGTGCACCGTCCTCTCACGGTCGCCATGTCGTATTTCGAGGGTCGGATACCGCGAAATACGCGCTAATAAAGCCCACTAAAATAGGATGTTTCGTCCTCGGCGTCGACGGTAGGATTCATCAGTGGGTCCGTCGACGCCTTATCCAGACACCCTCGACACCCCTGGGTCTACTTTCTATATGTTGAACCTTATATTTGTACTCAATTTCGATCGGAACATACCGGTAAGATATACCGATATGTCCATTTCCACAACTATATATATATATATATATATATATATATATATATATATATATATATATATATATAAAGAGAAGTTAACGTCCGTATAATTTTAAAATAAAATGCGGACAAAGACCGTTGATAAATATTATTATCATGCTAAAAAGTGCGGAGATCTCCAAAGAACATGGAAAAACTCCGGGTCTAAGCGCTATTCGTCCTAGTATGGAATTCGTCAGGCTATTGCATTCAGTACAAATCATCATCTCGTATCTGTGTCATATAAACAGACTTCACAGTTGAAAAATAGTAAATAAGACACAGTGGCGAGATCTCGATGGCTCACTCAATAACATAAGAATAACACAAATCAACAAATGTTGTATAAAACCGCCATGTGGTGGCGCGACGGTAAATTAAAAAATAAATACACTCGATACACGAAGTTGCTACTCTAAGGATAGAAGTTGCATTATTTCGGCATCGGCAACCAAACTAACCATGAATTCCACAGTTGAAATTCAGTATCGCACGAACGATCTCCCTAAGAGACCTATTGTATATGTTTTAAGCCAACAAATATAAAAATAATGATTGATTTGTGTTATGTAAATATATATATATATATATATATATATATATATATATATATATATATATATATACAAATAGGGGCGGATCCAGCCTGTCTCTTTGAAGATAGAGCGATATCACAAGAGTTCAGTAAGGTAAACGAAAGCGAGTTGCCGACCGGGGCGGGAGGGGGGGGGTTACCAGCCACATTCACGTTCCTAATGATGTAACAGGCCGAGACGAATCTATTTTTCTAAATTTGAAACTCTTGAGGGGGGGGGGGGCGATCATACAAGCAAAAGCGAGCTGTCGACAAGGCAGACGCGTCTTTTTTTCTGCGGCGTTCGCACGCCTCTGGATCCGCGCCTGATCCTTATCCTCTTGGAAATCCATCTTGCTCTATTAACTCATACCAATTTAATTTTGCTTTCGCTCCATTTGTTATAATTCGTGTTAGCAGCTAGTTTCTATATCACCCTTTTTATGAAGTAGACTTACCTCTACGTTCTTTCAAGATTCAAGCATCTTTCTCTCCAATAAACATTTATTAAGCGGGATGTTCAATGTTTCTGGAGTGTATTGCCTCCATCTTAAGAATTTCTGCACTAGGGCTGCTTCAATTTTTCATTTATTAAATAGCGTATCTACTTTCTTCTCGAGTTATTGTAGGTAGCTTTTCTTATCCAATATTTAAAACATATTCCTGGATGTTTTCTGCAGGGTTATCTGTAGTTGAGATATATAGACTTTCGTAAAAAAATTTATTTCCTTTTACTCAGGCCGATGAAAATTAATATTTATATTCTTGTATACGTGCTCCGATACAGTAATACATGTGCACGTTAAACAGAAAGGTTTTCTCAACTTGTGTAATATCCTTAAGTGACCCCGCAATCACACAATCTAACATAAAACACATTTCGACATTAATGGGGTTGGACGACAATGAATAATTAAATACGACTCTAAAAGAAGGCGCAATTAACGAGAACGCGATATCCAAATAATGCATAAGTTGGTTCACCCCAATTTTACTGTTCCTAACGGGATTTTCCTCTGTGCAAACTTTGTTTACATTGTCCACTTTTGTCGCCACTTATTGATCCAGTCTAAAAATTCTCTTGAAGGGTACTTGTATGTCTTTATTAATAAATTAAATCGTTTGTGGGTTGAAGACTGACGAATAATATTGGGCTTCGAAGGTTATCTCAATTAATGAATATCACTACATAGTATAAAACAAAGTCGCATTCTCTGTCCCTATGTCCCTTTGTATGCTTAAATCTTTAAAACTACGCACCGGATTTTGATGCGGTTTTTTTCAATAGATAGAGTGATTCAAGAGGAAGGTTTATATGTATAATAACATCCATTAAATAGTGGAGAAATACTATTATTTTTGAGGTTTCTAATGTGATGTCGTTAATTATCATATTTTTTTCCGCTTACATTGCAAACGCAGGCTGAACCCTACGAGATTTATCAAAATAATGTACTAATGATTTGTACACATTGAAAAGGTCTACAGAAAACTCCGCGATGGTATATGTCTATCTCTCATGGATATCCCACAATAACATTTTTTTGTCATTTACTTTTTACGACAAATAATGGCAAATTTTGAAGCGATTTTAACCAATACAGCATTAATCCTTATCCAATTAAATAGCTTAAATACATTGTTGATTTAATATAGATCTATATGGTCCTTTACAGCACAAGATTTAAATGAATATTTTCGAAGATATTACAGATTTAAAATTGCGGGAAGTAGCGCTTGCGGCGGTACTGGCCGACCGGGGCGGCGGCAGCGTGCCTATAAATAGCGCGTCGGAGGCCGATGTAATAATTGTTGTAAAAATAAAATAAATGGTCACAGTTTTTCTGTAGTGTATTTAGTATCAGCATTGCACCCGTGCGAAGCCGGGGCGGGTCGCTAGTAAAATATATAAGTATAAGAAAAATACTTCTCTTAAACTTCATAACTTTAAATCACGATGACTGAAATTAGCACTAAAATCATTTTTTTTTAAACGGTACCTACTTCATGGAAAGAAATTGGATCGAAAAAGAGCTGTTTTGTTAACAAAAATGTTTTTTTACTGGAACGTGTTCATTTCGGCATCCTATAAAATATTTCTCGATGGTAACTCTGAAAGACCTGTACGAAAAAAAAATGGCGGACCAAAAATGGCCACGATTTTTGGTTTTTTGAGTTTATCTCGAAAAGTAAATGTTGTATCGAAAAATTTTTTAAACAAAAGTTGTAGAGAATTAAAAAATCTATTGATTCATACAACATGAGTTATAGGTGGCGCCACTATTTATCGATATATTTTTTTTTCGACAAAATTTACGGTTTTTGTTTTTTTTAAAAAAGAGACATTTATTAACAAATTACCGATTTAAAATTTAACATAAATATAGGTATTATCATTCTAAAAACGCGTGTCAAACCCGAAATCTGTGAGTTTTTTATTTTCCGAAAAATTCGATGTCAAAGTTGAAAATTCAACCCCAATTTTCTGCTTGCTTAATTAAGATACAATGCTCAATTTTAATGGAAATTGTTTGTATTGTTTTATATTTCAAATATCAATTAGAAAAATAATCTTTTTTCAATTGTGGACCGAGAAATTTTGCAAAAACCAATTTTTGCACCAAAAAAATTGCGATAACTTTTCACCGCATTGAGATTAATTTTTTTTAATGCGTGCATTGGATTTAGATGTATCATTTCCGATCTCAAAAAAAAAATAATAATCTTGGATGAAAAAAACGTTTTTTTTTCAAAAATTCATAATGGCTTGGCAAATGAATATTAAGGGCTCAAATTTGCAGAAGATGCTTTTTAATACTTGTACTTTACCTGTGAACTTTTTGGATCCAAGAAATACACTTCCATACGATCTGTGAACCTTCGAAAATTGGGCCGAATCTAATCGAAAATAGCTGCTGCAGGCCGCTGTCGGCGGGTTGCCATGGTTCAGGCGCATTATTCATTGACGCTTCAAAGAAACTTATGAATCACACGTAATATTTATAATATTGATGTTGTTTTATTAATTTATATGATAGTAACAATTTGTTTAGTCATATTAATTATTAATTTGTTTATTAAAAAAAGTTTTACAAAAAATTATAGAGAAAATCATTTTTCCTTTATATATATATATATATATATATATATATATATATATATATATATATATATATATATATATATATATATATATAAATTGTTGTATTCGCACGAAAGTCCCTGTACCCGGCGATATACAATCTGATATTAATTATTGACCTAAAATTTGGGTCCGCCGACGCCTTACCCAGACACCCTGTGTTGACGTACTTATATATCGTTGGAATTGATATTTGTACTTATTTTCGGGTGGAACGTGTCGATAGGATATTGATTATATGTGGTATTGCTTATCGACTAGACATCGTGAATTTAATTATTTTTTTTTGTCCGTAGTACTACGACACGCCCCCCTTCAAGCAACCACTTTCCATATTGTTCCGTGATCTGTGTCTTGTTCACGAATCAAGATGAAAAGCTGGGTGCCTAAGAATTCAACGACGCGCTGCAAATTTCAGCCCAATTACGCGGATCCAGTCGCTAGTAAGGCAGACTCAATGCGGAGGTAACTCCATGTCAGGAATCTAGCGGGTCCCTCCCCTAAGAATTCCCGAGTCATTGTATCAGAATTGGGTCTTCTAGACGGCTCTAGCGGGTCCCTACCCTAAGAAACCGTCGAGTCCCATTGTCTCCGAACCCTTCCGGGTCCCTCCCCTAAAGATTCAGAGCTATTCCGACAACCCCGCAAAGGTCCCATGTCCAGGGATGCCATATTGTATTCGCAGGAAAGTCCCTGTACTCGGCGGATATACAATCTGATATTAATTATTGACCTAAAATTTTTACAGCGGTGTTTCGTCCTCGACGTCGACGGTAGGATTCATCAGTGGGTCCGTCGACGCGTTACCCAGACACCCTGTGTTGACGTACTTATATATCATTGGAATTGATATTTATACTTATTTTCGGGCGGAACGTGTCGGTAGGATATTGATTATATGTGGTATTGCTTATCGACCAGACATCGTGAATTTTTTAATTTTTTATCCGTAGTACTACGACAATATATATATATATATATATATATATATATATATATATATATATATATATATATATATATAAAAGCAAGGTTTTTGAAAAAAGTTTTTTTGTAATATCAGATATAAATATATATATATATATATATATATATATATATATATATATATATATATATATATATATATATATATATATATAAAAGCAAGGTTTTTGAAAAAAGTTTTTTTGTAATATCAGATAATCCAAATGGCTTTAGAAAAGGGAAATTAACAGTAAGAGCTTTGTACCAAGCACTTACATAAATTCTATAATCAGTAAATAAAAAAAGCAAGTATTGGCCATGTGCCTGGATCTGTCTAAAGCCTTTGATGCTGTGGATCATAAAACTTTATTGTTAAAACTTCAAATGTATGGTATAAAGGGTAATGCTCAGGAATTAATAATATCGCATTTGACGGACGGGACTCAGTGTGTGGAGGAGTCTGATCTCCATGGTAGTGCTATAGTGTCTAAGAGGGTTAATACTTGGACCTCTTTTGTATACTCTTTATACAAATGATTTACCCGAAATCTCTGAAGAGCAGACTGTACTATATGCCGATGATACATCGCTTATATTCAGTGAAAGCACGGCGGAGTTGCTATCGATGAAGGTTCAATCTGTGATGGACATTCTCGATGGGTACTTTCGGTCCAACATTCTATCGATAAATATTTCCAAGACAGTATTTCCACACAACATATTAAATAATAAATTTACATTAACATGTGAGGATGCAACAATAACATCAGTTGAGAGCGCTAGTGTTTTGGGACTAAACGAGGTTTGATTCTGCAAAAAAGATGTTTACGATGTATTTTTGCAATGAAACAACAAGACAGTAGAAATATCTTTATTAGTAACAATATTTTGATGGTTATAGGCATGTATATTTTGGATTCGGATGTTTATTATTGATAACAAGGATCTTTTTGAGGATGCATCTATTAAACCTAACTATATTACTAGAAATAAAACAAATCTGCTTCCTGATAAATATAACTTTAGTTAGTTGCAGAAAAATGTCTAGTTTTCTATAATAAAAGTTTTTAATTCTTTACCTGAAAATGTACATTTACTACCGAGAAATAGATTAAAGTGTGTCCTAAAAATCTTTTTGTGTAAAAAGGCGTTCTATATATTGGAAGAGTTTTATGAGTGTGATAAAGGCAGCATTGTCTCGAAGCAGAATTTTTGTTATTTACTGTTTCATTAAATTTTAAATGTGTGTAAGTTCCCTTGTTATTTAAATTTTTTCCATTTATAATATTGCCATTTATCTTGTTCTTACTACATTAATTTGATGGAATTATTCAAGAAAGATATTTAAATCTGTATAAATATTGTTGAGATTTTTTTCCTTTTCATTTTTTTTCTACAGCTGAGAATAAACTATAATTTTTATTATGATATTTATTACAGTAATGATATTTTTTTGACATTATTCCATGCCCTTATGGATTTTTTGTAGGTGATACTTATTGGAATAAATAAAGACATTTATTTATCTATCTATCTAGAACCGAAAGTGGCACCATCGTGAAAATATTTTAGCTCTCGCTCCCATCGACATTAGTATATTATCAAATTTTCAAAATTTTCCTATATATAGGTGTCCATATATGGATCGAATTGGTTCCCGTTGGGACACCCTATATGTTAAGCTTTGAAACTGCTTATGTCTCGACTGCTTATTTATTACAAATTTCAATGTCATATTTTATTGCCTTAACCATTATGTAAATTTTTATTTCGAAATCGTCCAATTTCGTAACCAGCTTTTTGTAGTCAAACCTCTTTATCGGGATTATAATTTATTTTTGCAAAACGCTCCTAAATGTAGTGTCCAACGGCGCGGTCACTTTTTGAAAGTCATCGACCTGTCTGGAGATCGTAAAAGAGACGATTAGCTAAACTAGTTTTGACTAAAGCATATGATTTTCACTTTTTAAATTAAGTTTATTTATTAGGTGGAAAGAAATTTTCAATTTTTTAAAAGGAAAAAATTTTGTCATTGATTGAATTTTATATGAAAATATAAAAATAGCTAATGTAGTTTCAACTTAATGAATATATATCTAAAAGTGGAATTTCACGAACTATGAGTCTATCGATTTAAAAATAGGGGTTTTCATGTGATTAACACGATGTGACCTTCAAATGATTTCGGACGTGAAGGTCACGGCCGCCAGCTTTTTACCATAACTTAGATGCCAACTTTTATTTTTTCCACTATAAAATTCATGAAACAATCTGGACATCAAAATGATCTTGAAAATCTAAGATCAAGGTCAAGTTAGGTCAGATACTCGATAATCATCATCCTATAAGTTATCTATGTAATTGGAAGCGCAATTCTTCCTACTTTCTATTTATGCCATAAAAAGAGGATTTTAAAAAATACTTGCGCTTGAAATAATGTTCAAGTCCGCTCTCTGTGTCTACCATTTCGAAATCGAACAATTTTTATTGGGGTCATTTTTTATGAAAACACGCTATGTATATTTTATATGTACGCTTTTTACCATAACTTAGATGCCAACGTCTATTTTTTTCCGCTAGGAAATACATGAAACAATCTGGACATCAAGATGATCTTGAAAATCAAAGATCAAGATCAAGTTAGGTCAGATACTCGATAATCATCATCCTATAAATTATCTATGTAATTGGAAGCGCAATTCTTCCTACTTTCTATTTATGCCATAAAAAGAGGATTTAAAAAAATACTTGCGCTTGAAATAATGTTCAAGTCCGCTTTCTGTGTCTACCATTTCGAAATCCAACAGTTTTTATTGGGGTCATTTTTTTTATGAAAACACGCTATGTATATTATATATGTACGTCGATTACTTTGGAACAGTGGCACTGATTTGAATGATATTTTTTGCAATAGGTTCAGGAATTTGCCGCGGTGGTCCCATATTATTTTGACCGAAATTGGTTCAGTAAAATCTAAGATGGCGAACAAAATAAGTAATTTTGTTTCATTTGCTTCAAAATTGGTATGGGGAGTTTTCGGAATCGTACATAACGAATCTAAAATTGCAAATATATATGTATTCTCCTTTCAAGCAGATAAAAAAACGAATATATAAAAACAGATTATTTCTTGCAAATACAATACTGGACCTTTCTCTGTATGCGTTTCGACCACATTATGGTCTCATCAGTGGAGCTGTATTGAACCGAGAGCAACATTTGCAGGAAACAATTGTCTATATAAAATATAAATTCCAAAGTATGTCGGTAGGATAATAAAAACCTGCCGACTTTTCGATGTCAGATTAAAAAATATCGCCAGTCAAAAGACATCTATACATTCACCGGAAACCGGAAAATTTAGATTTCAGTAATTAATAAATAAATATATTTTTCTCCTGTAAATATATATATATATATATATATATATATATATATATATATATATATATATATATATATATATATATATATATATATATAATGTAGTAGTCACGTGATTAGCATTATATGTTTTTTACAAAAAAAAAATCAAAAGTGGGATTATATCTCGAAATATCGAAAAAAGTTAATTTAGATTTTTTTCCCATTTTTTGTAAATTACACCACTGTTGCAAAATAAGACTCAACGCAACCTACATAAAACTTCTTAGTTTTAACAGTGCTTCATCCCAGACATATCTTGTTTAGAGTAGCGCCATATTAAATGTGTATTTTTCTACATGATCCAAATAGGGCTAATACAATTTGGTCACATGTGACTCAAAGTTTTTTATTTTTGACTCTATATAAGGTAACTTTATAAAATAACCAGTTTTGAAAACGTTGTTTGTGTCTAAAAGTAATACATATTATAATTGAGACAAACAAGTACACAGTGTCATCAGTAAAGTCTGCATTAGGTGGAAAATAAATTTTTATTTAACTTACTACGTAAAGTCTATCTAGTTTAAACGATTTAACTTAAAACTACATTATTAAAATTTTTTATGAAACTATGTTTTTAAACTAGTTAGAGTAGTATTTTGTTATTTATATGCAGTGTTCAAAAAATTAATTAGTATTGTACCTTACGATGATGCATCAAAAACAAGTTGGCTATAAAATAAATGATAAAAAAAGGTCATCAAGCATTTGCTTTAATAATGACAGCCAAATCGCTTTCTGTTTGTCATAGTGGTTTTTACTTAAACTTGCGTATAAAATAATATACAGGAAAAAATTGAAATTGTATTAATATATGGTGAAAATACAAGTCATCGTGTAGCAGCCAACATTTTTAATGAAAGGCATCCAGGCAAAAATGTGCAACAATCTACTGTGAGTAGTATTATGGCGAAATTTAAATCAACTGGATCGGTGGAAAGTTCATTTAAGAACCTCACACACAATTTTGGTAAACATGGTAAAGAAGTCCAATTAAATGTGTGGCCTAGATGTTGTGGAACATGGTCAAACTAGTATTAGAGATGTTTCTTGCAGAAATGACGTTCAAAGAGAGACTGTAAGGAAGAGTTTGCACATAGGTTTGGGATTTGTTTTTTGATACCAGGAGGAAAAAGAAGATATGTCCTTTACATTTCACGTTTTATAGACCGACGAGGTCACTGTTACTTCAAACGGCGTTCTTAGCTCTCAAAATTGTAAATGATGGGCTCAAGAAAATCCAAATTTTATAATAGAATTCAGAGACCAGTATTCCTTTAAAACAAATGTGCGATGCGGTGTTTTAAACGATCAACTGTTGGTCCTTATTTTTTTAGAAGTTATTTAAATTCTGAAGAATACCTACGCTTCTTTAACACTAAGATCCTTGAAGTTTAGGACAATATGCCTATTGAAATGAGGCATAATCTGTGGTACCAGTGAGACGATACCACGGTAGTTTCTTTAGCAGAATCGAACCAAGATACTTGCTTGCGCACAACACTACTTCATTTAGGAGCATTCAATTGACACGAATGAAAGAAATGGCAGTCCAAAAATATGACCCTGGACAAACAACAGTTGGCTGAAACAAATTTGTTAAATAATCCAATTGACTAATTATTAGCATTTCCACTCATAAATTAAATAATTATCCCAGTACTTATTTTTAAATTAAGGAAATACGTTTCAAGCCGCAGGTATTTATGCAACCCAGAAATATTCCATTCGCATATTAGTAGGCAGGAAAACCGAGATCTAGCTGACTAAAAAAAGTTAACGATAAATTCAGCATCAATAAGAAAAGAACTGAGCGCAGTGTAGTGAAATACCAGTCGAACTTGAAAATAATATTAACTAAAACTGTATTTTATGAAATGCTTGTATTCAAAGAATTTGCGGAAATGAAAACGGAAATTTGAACCGTAACATTATGGCGGGGTAGTATCCTTTGTATTTTTTTTATTGCATGGCAAATTAAGGATTCATTTTTTCCAACAGAAGAAGAACTTTTTTTCCGGTGATACAACGAACTTCAATGCTGGAAGTGATACTCAAGCGCCATAAATTCACATCTAAATAATTATCCGCTTATTAGTTTTTCTGAATACTAAGTACCTAATTAGTTATTTAAATAATACTAGTAGGTAAAAATAAAAATACAATTTTCATATTAAACTTTGGTCATAATCAGTTGTAAACGCAATAAAAATAATATTCACTTATACTGGAACTGGAACAATCTAAAAATATCATTATCCTTGACCTAAGAAAAATTTAATAAATTTTGTACTATATACAAGGTGTGTCACAACGAACTCTCGTTAAAAAGATTTTATTGGTTAATGTTGTTTAGGATGCTGATCGTGATGCAAGCAATGTATAGATTTTAACATTTTTTTTACCATTGTAATCAATAACAACATTTAATATCTTATAAAATGCATATTTTAATGCCGGCCTTATAACGAAGGTGCGTCACTTTTATTTGTCGTTTATGTTGTAGAAGGATTTCTTTGGATATCAAAATAAAATGTCCTGTGTATGTGTTTTTGTCAATCAAAATTGTCTTTAATATGAATAGATTTATAGATCTTTTTTGATCTGAATGAAAATTAAAAATCATCAAAGGTGGCGCTTAAAAACAGTATGTTTAGAAGATCAAATACCATTACACGTCCCTATTTTATATAGTTAGTTACATTGCGAATATTTAGCCATTGTTTCTTTATTATTTTTCATGTTTTACAGCGAATATATATTAAGTTAATTAAACATAAACAAGCTTATGGAAATCAACAACTTGTTGCATTATATTTGGGTATGATTTGAGTACAATAGTACGTGACACGCGAATTTTATTTTGTATGTACTAACTTATTATGAAAACAGATGGATAAAATAATGCTAATATAAAAAATAAATATTTAATTTTATCGGTTGATCGAAAACACAGCTAAACGCGGTTCTAAAATACATATAGCTTTGGTTATAGTTTTAATAATAACAATTTTCGGTATTGCAACTGCAATTTTCGCTTCAAATTATCAGAATATTTTTATCGATGCCTTGAGGCCCCTTCAGTTCAAATAGTTCTTAACAGCCACTTGAAAAAAGCGGAATAAATGTGCTTGAAAGCGGCTTAAATAACTTAAATCAGGCCTAAAATGAAATGGCTTTTTTTACTATGAGTTTATATGGCCGCTGGGATTGAGGCAATTTAGCCAGCTTCTCTTGCTCCCATTTCAACTTTTTTGCCCTAGAACCCGTCGGGAAGTTTACACATTAATCAGGTTTGGAAAACCCTTTTCTAAGAAAAAAGAAAGAAGGAAGCCTCATCTAAAAAGGCCTAGATACTTCCAATATTCAACCAGAATTATTGGTCACGTGTGTGATCTGCTATAACAATAAAGTCACTTGGAACTTGTGTGTCCGACATTTACATATTTCAGACCGATTTTTTTGCTTGAACTACCAGATTTAGGGTTAACCGCCTGCCACAGATATATCCATTCACTTTCACTACACAAAAGAACCCCCAGAACCGAGCCATCGTCCCCAAAAAATCAAAATACGTGTTGACAGTTTAATGACTTAAATAGAAATTCATAAAATGAGGTTAACTTTACGGTTTTAGCAGGATTTAAAATTGCTAACTTCAAATCGGTGATTGTGAGGTCATATGACTTTGATATTTCGGCTAAGGCTATGAACCAAATAGTGTTTTTTTATATTATGAAAATTAAGGAAGCTGTTGCTACTTTAAATTCAATTTACTCACAGTATGGGACACAAATTCTTCAAAATATTCTACAGTTAGTATTTAGTGTGTTTAGATACATACGCATACGAAATAATTGGTTTGAAATTTGCTTGAAATTAATTTTCAAAACGCTTTTTTTTTCAATTTGGCTTGAAGGCATCAATATAAACGTACTGGATATTGCCGTGAAAAAGAGGCCTCAAGAAAGTTTTTTCCTTGATCATCCAATTGAACAGAATAAATCGAACTCTTGGCAAAATGCTGAATCAATATATATATATATATATATATATATATATATATATATATATATATATATATATATATATATATATATATATATATATATATATACAGGGTGATTCAAAAATCGATCACGAAACTTAAGGGGGTGATTCTACTTGACAAAATAAGGGTAGAGCTTCATATAATTTTTTTTCAAAATGGCATTCGTTTTCGAGTTACAAGCCGTCCAAGTTCAAGTTTTTATTTTTTGTTTTTTGAATTACTCGCTTACAGGAAAACCGATTTGACTAATATTTGAAAGATAGGCTAAGTCTTCTGCGCTTCATCATTTTAGTAACAATTCACATTGATTGTTTGCCGCTAGAGGGCACTTTACCTACATTGAAAATTGTTTTTTTGTCATAATTTTTTAGTGTTGACAGCTACAGTAGTTTTTGGCATAATTTCTGAAAGACTGATGCCAGGCCTTTAAAAAAGGTGCTCTTTATTTACATCGCTAAACCCAACGGTTTAGACGTAAATCACCCTTAAAAATTAAGTGGTAAATTTACTTTTCTCATTTCATTACCACCAGCTACCAGGTAAATAGCTATCAAAGTATACTAGAGCTGTCAGTTTAACATCAAATAAATTCGCTTTTTAAACTATTTAATTTATAATCTTAAAATAACTAATAATGGCTAATCACCAATATTCAAATATCGAATATTGTGATATCCATTTTTGTTATGGAAAAGCAAATGGTAATGCAGAGTTGGCAAGAAGATATTATATGGAGAGTTATCCGGAATGAAATATCCCTCATGCTCAAACATTTTCCAGTGTGCACAGGAGGCTTGCGGAATGTGGTTCCTTTAAAAGTTATAATGGAAATAGGGGAAGACCTAGAACTGCTAGAAACGTGCAACAAGAAGAAAGAGTGCTTGAAATTATTGAAGATAATCCAGGTATTAGTACTAGAAAAATTGGGAATGAAGTGCGGCTCTGTCAGGCTAGTTCATGGAGGATACTAAGAGAAGAACAACTCTACCCGTTTCATTCAAAAAAGGTGCAGGCTCTTTATGACGATGATCGGCCGAGACGGTTGGAAATGTGCAATCAGATCCTAGCTAAGTATGAACACGATAATCGATTAATTGGCGTCATATTATTCACTGACGAAGCTGGTTTCACTCGTGATGGCATAACAAATCTACACAACATCCACACATATGCTTACGAGAACCCAAACAATGTGGTAGAAACGAAACATCAGCGTAGATTTTCACTAAATGTGTGGGCAGGGATAATAGGAGATTACCTTATTGGTCCTCATTTCTTTGATGGCCCATTAACTGGTGACGTATACTTAGATTTTATCCAAAATCGTCTCCCATTGTATCTGGAAGATGTGCCATTGGAAGTAAGGGCCAACATGTGGATCCTCCAAGACGGAGCTCCGCCCCACTTTAGTATACGTGTCCGACAGTATTTGAATGCAACGTATCCTGAGCGATGGATAGGACGAAGTGGACCATTAGCATGGGCAGCGAGGTCACCAGACCTTAATCCTATGGATTTTTTCTTTTGGGGTCATTTGAAACAATTGGTGTACGATATTCCAGTAATCAACGTCGAGGATCTTCGCTTCAGGATAATCGAAAAGTGCCAAATTATTAAAGAAACACCAGGAATTTTTCATCGAGTTAGGCGACATTTTTTGAAGAGTGTTAGGAAATGTATGGAAGAAAATGGGGGACATTTTGAGAATCTTTTTTAGTTTGTTTAGTACTGTTTCATTAATTTTTATCAATTAAATGTATATCGCAATAATCCATAATATGAATATTTACTGATTAGCCATTATTAGTTATTTTAAGATTATAAATTAAATAGTTTAAAAAGCGAATTTATTTGATGTTAAACTGACTGCTCTAGTATACTTTGATAGCTATTTACCTGGTAGCTGGTGGTAATGAAATGAGAAAAGTAAATTTACCACTTAATTTTTAAGGGTGATTTACGTCTAAACCGTTGGGTTTAGCGATGTAAATAAAGAGCACCTTTTTTAAAGGCCTGGCATCAGTCTTTCAGAAATTATGCCAAAAACTACTGTAGCTGTCAACACTAAAAAATTATGACAAAAAAACAATTTTCAATGTAGGTAAAGTGCCCTCCAGCGGCAAACAATCAATGTGAATTGTTACTAAAATGATGAAGCGCAGAAGACTTAGCCTATCTTTCAAATATTAGTCAAATCGGTTTTCCTGTAAGCGAGTAATTCAAAAAACAAAAAATAAAAACTTGAACTTGGACGGCTTGTAACTCGAAAACGAATGACAATTTGGAAAAAAGATTATATGAAGCTCTACCCTTATTTTGTCAAGTAGAATCACCCCCTTAAGTTTCGTGATCGATTTTTGAATCACCCTGTATATATATATATATATATATATATATATATATATATATATATATATATATATATATATATATATATATATATAATATTTACAAATAATGCAGCTAATTCAGTTTTATATATTTAGAAATTATACATTACTCGTTCTGTTAGTTGTTGGTTTCTAACAATTAAATTATATCTTTATATCAGCATACATCAAAAGTTTTAATTTTATGAAATAAAAATTATTTTTAAATTTTAAGTCTTATTTATATTGAACTCAACTCAATATTCGCGAATTACTTGAACTAAGTACTAACCACGATGTGTAGTAACCTTGCAATGTTTCTAAGGTCGCAAGAAAGTATCCATTTTAGCCAAAATTATTGTAAATCAAAATAAATTAGGCAACAAACAATTTTTTGACTTTAAGAATACTTACAATGCAAATTTTGAATTAAATTGAACTGAACAAAAAATTAGTCCGCAATACCAAATCTGTTATTTTAAGAGATTAACTTTATATTCATAATCTACGATCCCGAAAACACCCTAACATAAATTTTCAACAAATTTCGAAAGTGTTTATCCCGCCATATTGAATATTGACAGAATCTTGGACAAAATCGAGATATGTAAAATTTTCAGTACGCCATATTGGATCCATCATATTTAATTTTTTTTAAATAATTTTAGATTCGTGATCTGCGACCCCGAAAGCTCCCCCTATACCATTTTTTTTTTAAATTATTGCCCTACAAGTATGTATAACACTCTATCTATAATATCTCTATGCAAGCAACGAGTGCTGAGATATCGTTGTTGGAATCTCGAAAATGGCAAATAAAGAAAATGGAGTTGCATCCTCACACCTCTACATTTATTTCTAGAGAACATGGCGAAGAGGACGATTTATAGGATGATGAGAGATGAGGTCATAAAACAAAGGCCCAATCTCTTATCCAGAAATTAAGAAATCTGGGACATGCCCCAAGATCAACTGAAAAAGAAATTCAACTTTGTGAGAAACTTCAGCACAAAGTTGTGTGCAAGAGCGAATGGGACAGAAACACCATTGAAAAACTCAGCAAGAAATCGACTATATGGTATACAGATGGCTCCAAAACAGCGGAGGGAACTGGAGTAGGGGTGTATGGACCCGGCTCCAGACACTACGAAAGCTTGGGTAAGTCACAAACGAAAATACTTCTGGGGAACTACGACCAGAGGAGATTCAAAAAATGCAGTTGAGTAAAAACCAACTCAGAGTTCTGACAGGGACCTGACGGGGCATTGCCACCTGAAGGGACACGTCAAGAAACTCGGACTGGTAGAAAGAGAAGAGTGCAGATTCTGTCAAGCTGTCCAACATCTTGAGATTCCTGAGGGAAATAGGACTGGAGGACCTGCTCTAGCTGATAATGTAACTTTTACGACTGGGCAGCAGTAATGAGACACAACTCTACGCACATACATACATACATACACTGGATAATTTATTTTCAAGAGAATTAAAAAATACCCTGTATCAAATATGCTTATCTTAAATCAACTCACTTACCAAAAATCTTCGATATCTGCTGGTGTAATTTTCTTTACTGCTACCAGGTATTTTGAGGGTACTCACAATCAGAAAAGAGATTAAGGAAACCGGAAAAAGGGAATCTAGGGAAATACCTTTCGTCTGGAATCCCACCGTATACACCTTTTCGATCAAACTCGTACGCAAAAGCCCGAAAATTTTTAACTTTTAAATTTGCATACCGTTATGCTATTTGTCCGTTCTGACCGTTTTCAGAGACTCTCTTTATTTCCGATGTTATTTTCTTAATCCTAAAAAAGGCGAGGTTGCCGATAATTACAAATATTTTCTCTTAGCAAACTTGCTCAAACATACATATATCCTATGTTTTCGGTATTTATTATGGAAAGAAAATTATAAAGATTATTTAAATAAAATATCGGTTCCTTTTTCATTTTTTTTTTTTAATTTTCGTACAACCAGCCATTACGGCTAAGAGAAAGCCTCTTTTTACATGTTCCACGATAAGTTCTCGTATACTCGATAATCACACTCCGATTGATTTAGGATCCTAATTAAAAATGGAGTAATTGACACGCTTTAATTCCTAGCCAATAGCCTTTTATTATTAAGATTGTTTCCAGAATGTTCCAGTGATGAGCCAAATCTTGTCACAATTTAAGTAAACATAGGTTTATTTTGTTAACAAGATATGTTGGAATTTTTTTGTAGTCTCCAGTCACGATTCTAAATTGAATTTTCTAATATTTTCTTTGATAAAAGATCAAATGTTAACGTGAAGCAACTTATTAGCAAAAATGTGCGCAATTATTTTTTTAACCGTGATATAATAAAATAAACTTACTAATGTAACAAGTCGTACTTAGAGATAAAATTATAAACAGAATAAATATTTGTAGACGAAGTGCAAGAAAAAAGAAAATAGGCGGAATGTCATATCTATTTTGAAGTACAACGTACAATACACAATATTAGTAAAGCATTATGTATTATCTCTTATCGCGTTGTAAAAAGGGTTATCATTGTAATTTCTACATGTTTATTAATATACGGTGACCGTCAAAAATATTTTTTTCGTTGTCCCACTAAACAGGCAGTCACGGGACCCAAGTTAGCGTCAATTTTAGATCGAACATGTAGTATCTCAAGGTTTAGAATGCTATCAATTTAAAATACATATAACTGCATTATTTAATTTGTTTAGAAGCGAAAAAGGGGTATTTTTTGTTGTTCTTTTTTGCACAATTTATCTATTTTTTTAGGAACTATTAGTGCTAGTCTTTAGAAATAAAATTATACCTTTTCAACATAGCGGAATAAATAATTGCAATTGTGTAAATACTATTGAACTTTCAGAGTCCCCATCTTTTGTCAACTCTTTTCTATCACTAATTACGTATTATTCATAGATTCGTTAACGATTTCAGCAGCTTTTTGCAAAGGCCTTAACAATAACAAAAAATATCAATCTTTAATATTTTTTACAAATATCTTCATAACCACTAAACAGATTTCAAAAACTAATTTTTCGCTTGAATTGTTTATAAAAAAAGATTTGCCAAATGAAATTCGAGAAATTGAACATGTGAGTCGTTTTTTTATCCCCTGGAAGAATGATTTCCAAAAAGAAAATTGCCATTTGCATTTTTTGTTTATTTTTGCTTGTTATCAATGTTATGCAATCTTCCTGGACTAATTACAGATTGACCTCTAGAGGAGCAGGAGGCACCTTAACATATTTTTCATTTTATGACTAACAATAAATCGTTTATAAAAAGAAATTGAAACAGAATATTTTTCGTAGCTTCTTAAGGCTTTAATTATTATAAAAATGATTAGTCGCTTCAATTTGATAAAACTGTGACAGTATTTGATTGTAGACTCCTGCAAACGGAATATTTTGGTCGCGTGTGGCCTTTAGGCCTGCGATTTCCTGCTGTTGCATATTATTTTGTAGCTATTTTAAAAATATGTAAATAAATATCACAGTGACAAAGTCTGGTCGTTCTTTTGGTTCTTGCAGCTTTAGTACCAAACAACTACAGGGCTTACCAGTACCAACACAAGTTCGTGACTCAGTAAAAGCTGCTGTCTAGCTGATCGGATGACGTCTCTTGATTTAAAGCCCTCAAAAAGTTAACTTTAACTATTATACGTCTTTCTATAACTAAAAATAAATCGATAACCACTGAAAAAAAAATCTGTGTGCATTTAAATCATTCTTTCTTGCATTCAGGAAAAACAGTCGCTATACTAATTCTTTGTACATGTTGTCAAACAATATATCTATCACATTGTAGTGAGTTTATTTGGTTATTATTTTGTTTCCTAATAGTGGGAAAATCGTTCAATATTTAAAATTTACTAGGCAGTTTAGGCCATATGGTGGGTGCTATATCCACTCGTAACTTAATTTTTCACGGTTTTTATAATTCTAAAGAGAGAAAAATTACCTCGACACATTTTTAAATATTTATGGTTTTAGAAAGATAGATGAACGACCCAAAATAATAAAATTGCTAAGTTTCTTAATGAATTTAGATGTTAGGGTGGTAATAAGATACTGTTTCGTGCCCATGGTCTAAATTTAACTTCAGAGTGATTGTTTAATTACTCATTTTAGTGGAATATACTTCACGTTGATCAAACTACTGTTTGTTCCATTACAAAAGCTGTATAAAGAAATCTTCTTTTTTAAGCCGAACTTGTTCAAATCGCCCCCCCCCCCCCCATAGAGAGGTACTTTTGAACTGACAGAGCAATTTTTAAAAAAGCTTTTTATACATACAAAATTGTATAATTATCTTAAAGGTTTAGAAAATAAACTTCTTAGATACCTATCCCAACCTAAAATATGTAAAATTGAAATTAAAAGTTTTGGTGCAGTTCTGGATGTGCCAGGTGCATGATTAGGTACTGGCAGTTTTGTTACTACATCGAAAATAGTAATAGACCATCTATCTTCTGTTTCAAGAAAGTAAAACAGATATCCTTTTCTCCTGAAGTAATTGACAGTAAAACTATTTAGGTTCTTTTCTTCAATCCTAGCAACGAAAAATAAAGTTGCTGTTCTTTTTTCTGAAGAGCATTGTACAAAGTGCCCAACATTCAAGCTTTCACTTGTAAAAGGAGTACTGTGAGCTAGATTCTGCGTTTTTTCGTCCTCATTATGGCTGTTATTTCCATCAATCGTATCCATGGCAGTGTCGTCATTCATAGAGATGTGATCGTCATGTTCAGATTCAGAGCTTGATGTGAATGTAGATCTCTTTATCGATTTAGATTTGCCTTTAGGAATTTGCTGGCCTTTTGTAGGTGGCCTCACTTTAGTATGTGGCTTGCCTATTTTTGTACGCGGACGAATAGAAGACTTTCTAATCATTTCATCCGACACCCTATACATAGGTACCGTCATTGTTAGGGAAAGTATGTTTCAACTTCGATCGTTTTCCTTTTTGACTCCCGTTAATAATTTTATACCTGGGGCTCGTTGGGAGTGATATATTGAAGTCAGGGCTGGATCCAACCGTTTTTGTAACATTTATAAAGTATATTGATATATTTCCATTACTAAAAATGAACTAACGCGTTGTCTTTTAAATAATTTAATATAATTCTTATATCATCCAACCTAAACAACCTGAACAACAAACTATAAAGTGCGGTGATTAAATTCAGATTAGTTCTGGTTAGTCAGTAAATTTTCAAAATCTGATTTAAAAAGAACACTCCTGATGCGTTGTCGATATTTGGCGAGGCACTCGACACCATAAAAGGGTTTTAATGTCCCAGATAGCGACTGTCACTATTGAAACCAAGAGCCAAACTATAGATTTTAAAACATTACATTATGATATTTATGGAACGCCGAAATTTTGCTGATGATCTGCCAAAACGGGAACCCCCCATTACATCACATGCAACCCGTGCAGGTCGCGGTCGACCCCTGGGGGTCCGTATGGACCAATATAGGAATAAATGACCTATATTTTTCAATTACTTCTGAATAATAAATGCCACTAATATGAATTTAAAACAGGCGCGAATCCAGGAGGGCGGGGGGATCCCCCCCCAAGAGCTTTGAGTTCATGAAAATAGACCCGATTTTACCTCTTATACTATAGTTTATTCAAGAACTAGAGAAAGTAATAAATCATTTTTGACAATTTTTTTTCACTTCGCAAACTACCTGTGTTCTTTATAGTCCAATGTATTTGGCAAAATTGTTAGACACATATATTTCTCATAGGAATTGGTTAGAAATCTTATAATCTTATAATCAAAAATACTTGATATTTGAGTTAGATAGTAATAAATATTTGGAAGTGTAAAGTATTAAAAATGATTTTAATTCTAGTCATAGGCGTCGGAAGGAGGTTTATTTTATCATTAAGAATTTATGTCATAGAATATTATTTCGGTAACAAACTTAAAATAAAAAGTTTTTATAATATTATTTAATTTCTTATGATTTCTTAATAATTCAAATACATTAGAAAATATAGATAATTTTGACATATTTAATACAAATCCCACCGGTTTTTTTATTATTTTTAATTTTGGCATAGAAACCGTTTTAGGTACATTCAGACTAAAATATAGCCTTTTTCTCTCAAAAAATTCTAAGTTATAATTTAAATACTTACAAAACACCCATTGTCAAAAATATAAGAAGTTAAACATATATAAAAAAATAAATTCATCCATATAATATAAAAAATTTTTTGGGGCTGTCGGTCATTTTATTATTAATTAAAAACATTTTTAGGATATTTGACGTTTCAGTTTATTTATTTCTTAAACTATCTGCAGAATTAAAATTAAACGCTAAAAAGGGATCAAATGTAATTAATTTTTATGTCACAGAAAATTTAAATAAGTTGTGTTTACGCTGGTAAACATTACGTATCTAATTCGTAATCAAAGTCAGCGAAGCTATTTTCACTCAAATTAATTATAATCGGTTCTTCTATCTTACCAACCATGAGATCGAGTTTCCACATTTTCTTTTGTTCTTTTATTATATGATTTTTTCCCAATTTGCTGCACTAACTTTATCCAAAAAAATCTTTCAAAAGTTCAGTTAAATTACTAATTTTGTAAGTTATGTTATTTCTAGCAACTCTACCTTTTACTTGAGAGAGATATTTCCTTCCCCAACGGACATTTTCCGGACGATCTATAAAAACAGAGTTCCTATCTGGTTTTTCCCTGCATGAGATCGAGTTTCCACATTTTCTTTTGTTCTTTTATTATATGAATTTTTCCCAATTTGCTGCACTAACTTTATCCAAAAAAATCTTTCAAAAGTTCAGTTAAATTACTAATTTTGTAAGTTATGTTATTTCTAGCAACTCTACCTTTTACTTGAGAGAGATATTTCCTTCCCCAACGGACATTTTCCGGACGATCTATAAGAACAGAGTTCCTATCTGGTTTTTCCCAGCAAAAATTAAGTTCTCTGAGCAATTTCCAGAGGTCAGTTCTTTTAATTACAGGTAAATCTCAATCTTCATTGATTTTACTTAGAATTATGTCGACGGTTGAGATCTGCTTCTCATAATAAAATGTATGTTTAACTCCTCTTATTGCAATTTACATCTCTTCCAACGAGGTTTTTCATCTGCCTGTGATCGAATGTGGCTGGGAAGTACTAACAATTCCAGTTGTTTTTTTCTCCTTCAGTATTTGGTACATAATAGATTGTCCAACCCCTGTCATGTTAGAACATATCTCAACAGAGCTTTTAACATTATTATCTAGATATTGATATCTTAAGGCATCATAAACATTCAACGTAATAAATTTTTCGTTGAGGAAAAAATGCCCTGGTTTAACAATTCTGGAATAAATATAGAGGTGAAAGCCATATCTTTTGGGCATCTCACTAATCTCAAATAATATATAAAAACAAGCACAAACAAGATAAATCACTAAGGAGACCCTGTAAGGTGTACTTTGCTCTCTGACAGAAATTAAATTGAATTATCAGAAATTTTATTGTTGTAGTAAATTTATAAAAGCTTATAATATTTAAATATAATTAGATTTACGGCAGTCCTGAATTACCTGCGGCACTGGAGCAGGTATGTTGGAGGTTTCGGTAACAGTTTTATTACTCTCTCTCTGGTTCTTGAATAGATTATAGGAATGTGTATGCTTGCGATCGCCCCTCCCCTTCCCAAATGCTCCACCCCCCCGTTGACAACTTATTTTTCTTGCGATATCCCCCCCAAGAGCCTTAAGTTCAGGAAAATAGACCCAATTCTGCTTGTTATACTAAGAACGTGTATGCTGCTCGCATCCTCCTCCCCTGTCAGCAACTTGTTTTTACTTGTGATCGCTCCCCCCTCCTCCCCCCCCTTCAAGATCTTAAAATTCAGAAAAATAGACCCGATCCTGTCTTTTACAATAGAAATGGGAATGTTGCTGGTATCCCCCCCCCCCGTAGGCAACTTGCTTTCGCTTCCCGTACTGTATTTTTGTGATATCACCGCCCCGCCCCCTCCCCAAAAAAAAACCGCTGAATCGGCCCCTGATTTAAAGTCAATGAGTGAATTTATCTGCTTACTAAATGAATAACAAACATCAGGACCTATATAAAAGTTTATGGCGCTAATTTATAAATATTTTATAATATGAAATTATTTATAATATAATTAGTATATTATTAATATCTTTCATGCAATAGCTAGTTGGCCAAAAATATTTGCTACTTTTTTCCATGAATTCATTTTTTTTAGCACTTTCTGTTAGAAGGTTCTGATAATTGTCTTGTTTAAACAATTTTTAAATTATTACTATCACACAGATAGAGATCTGTAAATACTTAAAATGTAAAAATAACAATTTAAAAAATAACGAAACCGAATATAAATCAAGTTACATAATTCCTAGTTCTATTTTATTAGCTATTTTGTAATTATTTTGTTTTCAATACCTGAAGCTAAACGTATTCACCTGATCAAATATTTATTCATTAGTATTCAGGATTCAAGGCTGGTCGCCGGTTAATTTTAAACATGATGTCGTTGCACACTGACGCCATTGTTATTTATTTGCCGCAACTGTCATTTATTTCTACAAAATAATAAATAAAAGAGTAACGATTCAAAAGAAATAAGTTTCTGTAACGTGATTACTAATGTTTGTTTGTTCATTTTGATCCGGATAAGTTAAAGGAATAATTTTTAATTATAATACTCGTTATGAAAAATAACTATGTTTGTACACAGCTACTGCACGTTACCCTACACTTACAACGGTCACATACCAAGGAAAATTTGATTCATACAATAAAGAGTAATCTACCTCAATGAGTACAATGATTAAAATTTTTCCATAAATAGAAAAAACAAACAAATGTTTTTTTTTCTAGATTTACAATTTTAATATATACATTTACCGACAGAAATGTTACACTGAGTAGGAAAAATGTATAGTAAGCCTTTATAAAAGAAAAATGCATTCCCAAAATCTATGAATTTAGAAAATATAGACTATTAATATCATGAGTTGTTGCAATATTGATTTCTGATTTCGGTAACATTGTAATTCTAGATCTTATTGTTGCTTCAGTGGCATCAGCAGATTCTTGGTTTCATTGTTCTTGGTGTTTGACATTTCAAGCATGATTTTGGAAAGTTTATGAAGGTTAAATAAAGCACTTCATCCATATGGTATATTTGGTCCGAAGTAAACTTGTGTTTATCCAGTATTTCTTCATACTTATCAAAAAAATCATATGCAGGCTATTTATTAAACCCCTTAATTCTCGCCATCGATGTTACCCCCGGAACAAGTAAGAACAAAGTAAAAT
Organism: Diaprepes abbreviatus; assembly: GCA_034092305.1. Lineage (NCBI taxonomy): Eukaryota > Metazoa > Arthropoda > Insecta > Coleoptera > Curculionidae > Diaprepes > Diaprepes abbreviatus. Next base: position 3,267,355 of record JASJET010000185.1, read on the forward strand.
GATCTTTTATAAACCTGTAAGACCTTTCTTGCCGGCTTTTTTTTCCTTGTTGTAATTGATATTTTTCAGCAAATTGATAAGCAAGCTTCCTTAAATCAGTATATAGTTGATCTAAAGAATCTAGACTCTAAATTAATTATTCAATTTCTGTTGTTATATCATTCGGTCTTCTAAATTTAATTTTTATTGAAACCTTTTAAATAACAACGTACTGTGGGTTTTAGGAGAGGATTCACGGAGGGAATAATTTGCTCTCTCCCCCTCCTTCAAAACTTTCAAATTCAGTTAATAGACCTGCCTGCATTAAGAACGTGAATGTCGCTGATAATCCCTCCCTCCTGTCAGCAACTTGCTTTCGCTTGTCATACTATACTATCTTGTATACACAAATGGGGTGGGGGTAATTCCTATCTTTTCTTTGTTCTTGTGATATCGCCGCCCCACCTCCAAGAGAGAGGCTAGATACGCCTCTGGTTCTTTCTATCTAATAATCCAATTGTATCAAATTCGAGTCATTAATTGTAAATACTATAAAGGTGAACAGTTGATAAGAAACTGTGAAAATTTTGTTTTTCATTGTGTGATTTTAGAAAAACGCCGACAGTACAGTCCTGGATATTTGATAATTAGTTAATATACATGCTGATAAAAAGACAAAAATATCTTAATTTAAAATTAAGTCCTTGCTCCTGACTCCCTTTATGTCTGTTAAAAACCAAAAAAAGGACATTAGGCAAATGAATGTAAATGTAACAAGTTCAAACAATAACCCTGATGTAGTAAATGTAATTTACTACCATGGTGAACTACGTAGTAAATGTTAGGTTTACTACCTGCACATCCCTGCAATAATGCAAAAATTCCGATGTATAAATTTAACAATTTTTAAAATTTCTTGAAAACAAATAAAAGTAAGTATTCAACTTTGCAACAATTTAACTCTCTATATCCCCTATCCTCAAAAGTGTAATGTGAAAGGTGATGTGAATGGCGATGTGAACTTTTTGACAGTAAAAACCGTATTCTTGAAAAGTCAATGTTGCCAGATATGAACGTGATAAAACCCGATAATTTCAAAAAATAAAATGGATGACACATTGAATTGACCTGTCAGACCGAAAATGTCCGTAGTATATTTTATTGTCATTTTAGGCAAAAAGTAGTTTTGATACTTTAAATTAATCGTCAAAAGTAAAAAAATAGTGCTGTTGTAATTTTTGTGAAGTTATTGATTGCCATTACAATATTTGTACTTTGCCTGGATTAAATTTATCTTAAATTGATACTTTAAAACTGTTAAACAAAAATAAATAAAGAAAAAGGGATATCAAGAAAAGCAGCAATCATATATACAAAGTAATATACTGACAGTAATTGCAGAAAGTCAGCACTGATAAACCTTGAAACGGTGAAAATTACAACTCTGCGTAGTATGACCAATCCACTATGGAAACTATCCAATCAGTTATTTATTGTATGAATACATAAAGTGTCCAGCCTCTTACTGCAAGATGTTCTGTCCTGACAAGTAAATTTGAAAGAAAACCTGAAACTTGAACAATGATAGTGAAACTGTTTATGATCAGGGACCGAAACCAAAGGCCAGACAGAAGATGTCCATTAAAGATACTGGCGGATCTCACATTCAACTTTAAATATATATATTTTATTTTATGTACCATAAATAACGTTTTTATGCTGAAGGACCTCATTCGTTGGTCTGTAGGGTTCATATTTATATGTCCCGATAAGTTATAATCATAATATTTATTTAATTGTAGTGTCATATAGTGTTTAACACAGTCTAATTAAGTTAAGTGCTGTAGTTAACATAATTTAAATATAAAATTTGTTACTTATTTAAATAAAAGTTTCAGATAGCTTACAAATTGTGATTTCTCAAATTTATTATAAGTTGTGTCTTGAAAAGAATTATGTTTGATTTAACTGTTTAAAACTAAGATACTCGGCTGTTATGGACACAAGTATTTATGTTAAATCCATAAGCAGAACTGGCCCTAGAAAAAGATTTTTAAATAGCACGCTCATACAATTGAGTTATGAACAGAATTTCCTGTAATAATTTTATATGTCTGTAAAATTTGCTTAATATTTGCGAGACATAATCAACTTTCTAGGGATATTTTATTAAAAAATTTGAAAATATCGGAGTACCACCTAATTAACGTTTCAACTGTTTATTCAAAAAATAAAACATCTTAAAGAAACGGTTCGTCAAAATATTATTTTTTTAATGCGAGTTATTTTGAAGAACCAAAGATAAAATAAAAATTTTTAATACTATTTTATTTTTGAAATCCGTGCGTTAAATATGTCATTTAGCGGCTGACATTTCATTTGCGCATGTTTCACCGTTCGCTTACCTTCCACCGGGCGAACGAGGATATGAGTGATGAACATTTCAAGAATACGCGTTCGCCACCTTTTCCCCGTTCACTTCACGTTCCTCAATTCGAGGATAGGGCCCCTGATATAGTAAATACCATTTACTACCATTGTGAACTATGTAGTAAATGTTAAGATTACTACGTGCACATCCCTGCATTAATGCAAAAATTCCGATGTATAAAATTTTAACAATTTTTAAAATTTCTTGAAAACATAAATAAAAGTATTCAACTTTGCAATAATTTCACTCTCTCTATCATTAATGGAGTTCCCAATGTACAACATCGAATTTTTACAACTATATCAGCGATTTGTTGTGACTAAAATCGCTAACTATGTCATATTCGTCAATCACGTTTCTAAAAAGTGCAAGTTAATAAAAAAAGAAGTGATGTTATGTTATAACATTAACCTACAAACAAAAACAACGATTACAACATAGGCAGACAAAGCATCTCAAGAAAAATAAACACGGCCGAATTTGAAGGTCAGACGAATAAATTACTTTGTCGGATTAGCTTGGGAGAGTGAAAGTAAAATTTTTAATATGTAGCGCCGCCAGGCCTTACTCCCGAGAACAATGGATTTTTTTTATAATAAGGTATACAATAATTTATTTATGTTATACAACTAGTAGCTTGATTTAAATAGTTGGCATAACACATCATATTAGAAAGATATGGGTAAATCATGTCACGTTGAACGCTATTTATTGTTTTTTTTTTTGGAGTATTATTTACAACTGAAACTTGGGAATGTTAACCCAGTCTGGCAAGGTTAAGAAGTAGTAATATTCAAGGGCGTAACCAGGGGAGGGCAAAAACAAGAAAACGTAATATAAAGTACTTAATAAAATATTCTTTTATATGAACATTTGAAAACGTTAAAATTAATTCGTTGTAAAGCTATTCCAAATATTGGAAATTTTATTTCAGCACTAGCCTACTGGGGTTCTGGCTAAAATTTGACAAAACTTCTTTTTCATTTATTTTTCGCTTCCATAACCCTCTTTTATGAACACTCGTCATGCAAAGCCGGCAAGCAAGTTTTCTGTCATTGTTGACCGTAAGCAAGTTTTTACTCTGCGGATGGTGGCTAAAGGATCTTTCGGTAGTGCACTTTATGCACGGTTGTGCAAGTGTAGAACAATTACCCTTCTTTACCTAGTGCAACTTGTTCTATTTTCTTCAGTGCAGCTGTCGACATTTTTTCCTTTCCAATGATTTCATCAAAGTTCAACGTCACCGCGAAAACCATTTCAATTGTAATAACCACAAAAACTTTCAATTTATTTAAATCTTTATACAACCCGGGCGATATATATCGATACTGCAATGTATTGATGCATGCATCATCGATATTCGATATTTCAATACATAGATATCGATACATTTAAACAAATATTGTATCGTTCCCTTATAATCGAATTTGACTCCACTACCACTGTTAATTATGTTTTCGAACATCGAATGCACCCCCCCCCCCTTGCAAAAGTCTGTATATTCGGGGCATCACTTATCTACGTTTGTGGGCTTTTAGTCATTTTGGTTTGTTGTTGTTTATTATTTCTCCTATGAAAAGTATAGTTAGAACATTTTTTATTAAGTTATAGATCTAAGATACATGAAACTGTGTTCTTCACAAGTAAATTTCGGTGGTACAACTATCAATTTGTTTTTATATTTGACACTGCAAAGTTCCAAAATAAAACAAGAATAAAAATATGAACAATATTTGAACTAGCGATACTTTTATATCAATATATCGGCATATCAATATTTTATTATTAGATGCGTATCGATACGTAATATCGATACATTTTGAGATATCGCCCGGCCCTAGCTCAGAGACATAATGCACTTTGTACCCAGGGTTGCCAGACTTAGGTAAATTTCCCTAAATCTAGGGAATTTTGCGACATATAAAGAAAAAGAGAATTATATATCTGTTTTAGGGAATTTTTGAATAAAATACAATTTTTCTAATTATTTTATAAAAACGAATAAATAATTTTTCTGTTTACGCGTTGACATACAAAACAGCTTATATATCTTGAAAGCAGTTGTATATGTATTAAGAAATTTTGGTGATTTACCATGCTCCCTGGCTTTTAGTCAGAAAACTACCTGGGAACTCCCGACCGCTTTATGTATTATACAATTTTGGTAAAAAAATACGAAATGTTGCCAGACACATTGTGTGGGATTTTGCATACTAAAAGTTTGTTAAAGTCAAGCAATTGTTTTAATGTCTGTATTAGCCCGGAAAATGTCTTAAATTGAAGATTCCAGTGAACTTGCCTAAGGAAATCTAGGAATTTTTTGTCAAAAATCTAGGGAAATAAAATAAAATCATCTGGCAACCCTGTTGGTACCTATGAATTGAGGACAGTAATTGAAAATCCAAGAAGCCTTTTATGTAAAAACTTCTTAGTGAATCTCCGAAAGACATTTGTATAAAACCCTTCAGTCCATTCCCGACGTGAGGTTATAAAAAGAACGAACTTACATTTTATAATATAGGATATGAGAAATCTACCGAATTTTGACGAAACATGTACCGAATATATTACACTTGACGGAGGCAACGGTGCACTAGGGTCACCATTAAACATTGTAAAATGCAAAAAGGGGTCATGTGAATATTATTTAATCATTCATCGCCGACTTGTTTTTGAACTTTTACTAATTTATTGTGTGTACATATACTCAAGGATAAAAAAATATTGAATAATTTATAAATTTCCATAATTCCTTTCTGAAAAAATAAATTTTGATGAATTAAATCATTTAAACACTTTGTCTTTGGAATAACAGTTTATTTTATCAATTTTAAGTGAACCATATTAAGTTTTTATGAGGAGAAAATCCTGAAAATATGCTAAATATTGCAAAAATTGAGTAATTACTTCAAATTAAAATGTTATTGAGATGACAATGATAGAGGTAAAAAAACTTCAAACAGAAATATCAGGGTTGTCATAACAATGATGATCAGAAGCGATGTTTATAGGTCACGTCACTTTTATAACACTTACGCCAGTCGCTATACCACTAGAAAACGTCATATCATAGTGGTAGACCACACGCACCAAAAATCATTAAATTCAAGAGTCTGTATACGTATTTTCCGGACACCCTGTATATGGGAATATTTTAGCCATTATTAAAAAAATAAGCCCGTACTAAAGAAGTTTTTTTAGTTCGAAAATTTACAGTTTTATATTATTCTTTCAGCGAATACTTATTATCCGAATGTTCACAATGTTTTATGATGATATTTGAAATAAATTGAACAATAACAGTACCGTACTGTAACATCGTATCCATCTTTAACGCTTGATTGTATTAAATCTATATGATGTTTGCACGATACTTTTAGAATTGTGGCAAATTTTTTAACCTACAGCCACAACACTAATTATACGTACAGAAATGTATTTAAGATTTTCTTTAAATTTTGAATGAAAAAATGCAATCTGAACAAGCAAACCGCAATTCATAACTCAACAAGTATTTATCAAAATTTGATGTTTTTAATACCAACAAAAATAACCAGTAACAAATATTTTTTGTTTAGAAAATTCACAAATTCTGGTTAGAGCAACGAACTCTATGATATGAGAATATTATGGCCCATATTTTTTACTAGTTATTTATTTTCCCCCTGAATTCACAGTGTAAAGAAAAATTAATCAGCAATAAGTTAAACAAAATGGCTATATTTTTTATACTTCAATATCAATTTTTATTGTGTATCATCAAAAAATCAGAATATTTTCCTGTTTTATGTATTTATCAAATTGGCTATGTAATATGGTTCTTCCCGAAATATACTAAACCATAGCTCAAAATATGCATCTTCGAGAGTAAAAAACACAGTCATGACAGCTATAGTAATATTTTCGAGATTAGTTTCCAATAAATTAGTATCTAAGTCGCTCTATTCCCAGGTACTAAAGTCGCCCTTTTCCCAGTTAAAATAAAATAAAATTTTCCCCTAACTTAATAAAAAATCAAAAATAAAACCTTCTTAAACACCCTGATTATACGCGTCGCCTATCTTTTTCTAACAGATTTCACAACGTACCGCCTCTAACAAACCCCAAATCGTAACTGGCGATATAATTTTTTAATAAGCAACACTGAACTTATCTTCCTCGGACTCCCCTGTGACCGTTAGTACTCCCCCTGTCAGGGTGATTCCCGAATGTTTTGATCTTTCGTTCGTAAAGGGCATTAGCCTTTCTATGTTGGATATTTAATTCGCCATTTGGCTTGATATCTTAAATTACTAATGTTGTTTATACAGACGATTTAATACAATTATTCTATGTCGTTCTATAATTAAAAGCAATTGATAATAACTGTAGAGAAAAACATATTCCCTCTTTTAGTTATTTTGGAGATATCTAACTTGTTCTGTCTTGTGAATAGGAAAAAAGTCATTATACGAATTCTTTGTACATATAATAAAACGAATATATTGCATTATAGCGTTTTTACTGGATTATTCTTTTGTTTCCTAACAATTAGAAAATTGTGTGTATTTAGGCTCATTTGACTTGTTTCAAAAATACCTATTATGAGATGTTGTGCCTTGAGTCAGGTAATTGAGTCGGAAGGTAGTTAACGAAAGTTGTCAATGGATGACATTAGACTCTATAGCGTCTGCTGTAGCATTAAATGTAATTAATGAAAAAAATAAATTGAAGAAAACAACTTTTATTTAATGGTATTAATTATTAACAATTATTACTACTAAAAATATAGAAATACTTGCCCCAGCCTTGCTTTTACTGATATTCCAATCAATTTTTTGATTTGTTGAGTTGGTTTTTATTATTATACTTAATTGAAACTTATAATTGTGTAATATTCCCGAAAAAGTTAATTTATCCAAGTTGTTAATTAATTACGTGTTTTTAAGTAAACCTAAAGAATTTTCTCTACATCTCTTGTTTTATATTAGTTTATTTGAATAAGATTTTAACCATCTAAATTGTCCCTGTTTTGTAACTTTTTAAATTATGATATTTTTATTAAAAGAAATAAATTTAGAATAATTTAAACCCTTGAAACTTATGAAAAAATCATTTGTGAAAATATATTTATTGCAAAATATGTTAAGAATTTCGTTACACAGCTAAGATCTCGACCAAAGATGTTTCAGCTTGCTTGTGCGTAAAAATATATATTATCGATTAGCTAGATTCGCGGAAGACTATTTAGGACGTAAGTCGGAAGTTCGAGCCACACAAAGCAAGCAATTTGTTTTAATTTTCCTCTAATCTAATGATGGATATTTGAAAAATATTAAGAAAAAATACACCCCATATTTTTTCATATGAATACGTACGGAATAAAGATTTAATATAAACAAATTAACCTACATTAAACGCTCTTGTCAAAACTACTTCTGTAGATATCGTAAAAAGCAACAGAAAATGTAATCAGACAAGGAAAATAAAACATACAGTATAATCAGTTATGAATAATTCCACCGTTAAGGATTGTACGTCAAAAACCTTATTTTTGACAAACATTGTACCAAAGATATTCGTAGGAATTAGCAAATAAACCCCCTAGCGTTGAAGTTGGAAACTTAAAATACTTTAAGAGAAATTTTTCTGATCATATTTGTAAATATTTTTTTATAATACAGGGTGTCCCATTTAAAAGTTGCATCTGAATATTTTTTACCTTGGTGTTTTCCTAAAAAATCACCTTAATAAAAGTTATTAGATTTCGAGGGGAACATCCAATGACGTTGAATTATTTTATATAGGAACACATAAAACCCCTTTTTTATTGCAGAATTGGAAAGTAACAAAAATTTGCGAGTTGAATCTTACAAAGGACTTATAGTTTTCATTTTATTTAAAGGTCATTTAGAGGTCAAACGTGGTAAATCTGAGTGCCTATTTAAGTAACCATGCTTGGACATCAAATAAACTACTAGATGAAGGTTGATGATTATCGAATATCGGACCCAAGTGTGAATTTTCAAGATCATTTTTACATCTAGAATATTTCAAGAATAAAAATCCTAGCTTTCATAGTAGAACTAACAGAGGTTTGCATTACAGAAGGGTTAACAAGACCTTGACCTTCATATCCAAAGTCATTCGAAAGTCACATCAATGATTAACTGTAAGTTTTACTATTTGATTTGATCAATCTACACCAAAATCAGATATATTTTTTTGTTATAGTCGCCAAGTTCAATAAATTAAATTATTTCTAGTTTACGCATGCCATAACCTCACAAATTAGCTTGCTGACCCCGATATTTGTCTTTTGTTTCAGGGGCAAGTATATAAGTAATTTTAGTTTCAGCAAGCTATTATTCTAGTTTTTAAAACTTTATGACAGCTTTTTGTTCCTTGTTTTTATGCAAGGGTTATTCCATGTTCTTAAAGCTTTTTCCTTCTTAATAGAGATACTACAATATTTATATATATATATATATATATATATATATATATATATATATATATATATATCATTTTTCTTAATTTAATAATAATAAGAATCAAGAAAATAAAAATATATATATATATATATATGTGTGTGTGTGTGGAATTTATTTAAAAATAGGAATTCTCGTATGATTAGCAGGATGTGGCTTTCCAATTATTTTAAATGTGAAGGTCAATTTCACCAGATTTTTAACCCTCTTTTTATGCTGATCTCCATTACTTTTACCGTGAAATTTAGCGATCTAAACGTCAAAATGACCTCTCAGTGAAAATATGGTTGGACGAGCAATTTTTCTAACTTGCCATTACTGCAATAAAAAAGAGGTCCCCATTTACTTGCTCTTAAAATAACTTTCAAGATTACTCGCACGATTAAATGTAAGGTCCCCTGGAAATCCAGCAACTTTTGTTTAGATCATTTTTTATGAAAACGCTTTGGTAAAAAAATTTTTGGCTGCAACTTTTTAAGTGGGATACCCTGCTTATTCGTAGCGTCCCTAGTTTTTGAGATATTGCAGCTCGCCAGCCCTAAATTCTTAATTAATTGCCCATCGAAAAATATTGTCCCATATCAATAATATTTACTAGTCAAATAATATAATGTTGCCATAATTGCAGTTAATTCTACCTTAATTAAAATGAACTAATGTGTTTTAAAATGGCTTTAGTATTATCCGTAATACGTTACTCTTTAGGAACATAAATGTCCTCATTGCAAATTAATAAAATTGAATAAAATTGTTATAAACCCAAACCCAAAATTTTAGGAATCCTACACCACAACAACTCAAGAAGGCGATCTTACATCAGGAGTAAAAACGGTAAAATTCGAAAAAGTTACCGTACGAAAAACTGTCCGACATATTACCTCCTCCACTAGTTCACATTCCATTAAGAAAATTACGAGCTCTAGTAGTAGAACACCATCAGAAGAGCGTATAGATGACTCCGATTATCTTACTCAATCTAATGGTAATTTAGCTTCAACCTCAAAAACATCAAGTCAATCATCTTTAACAGGAAGATTTCCTTCCGAAGAAAGTTTGGGAAGACCTCCTTCTAGAGAAAAACATCGAGAAGAATGGGAGAGCAATAGTAATAGTAGCAATTCTGAGTGGTATAGTGAATATAGGACTCAAAGTTTCCAAAGTGGTTCGAATAGGTTGGAGTATGTGAGGAGTAAATCGCAGTATGAGGAACATATCGATAATATTAGAGGTAGGATTATGTAAAATTATTATTTAATTGAATTACCATCTACGCAAAATTGTTCAAAATTGTAACTGGTAAAACTAAAAACTAAGACTTGATGAATTTTGGAAAACTATCGCAATAAAGGTCCGCTGAAATGAAATTATTTTTTATGGAAATCTTAAGTCTATAAAAACGCGTTTTTAAAGTTCTAACATTTATATCCTTTTTTATGTTAGTATTTCTTAGTATCAAAATAATATATTAATAATGAGGTTTTGTTGTAGTTTTAGACCTATAAATCGGCCAACAAATTAAGTTAGATACCCGGTTCTTTGATGAAAGTAACTTTCTTCTATTTTATACGAAATTTAACTAATCTCAAAATTTTAGGGTCCTGTTCTCTTAAATACCTCATTTTTAAGGCATATAAACCATGTTTAGATACTTGACGAGAGACTTTTTAGAATTTTAATTTTAACTTGGTTAATCCAAAAATTATAGAATGTTTTCAAAATTAGCTCTTTTAGCCATTTTCAGAAAAATCATGATTTGTGGAAACTAAATTTCAAAACAAATGAAAAATAAGTACTAAATTACGTAGTTCCAAAAGAGTCAGCGGGTGTTAAGTCGGACGAACGAGATGGATAATAAATTTTTAACGTCTTGAAATTAGTCGTTCACTTGACAATTCCATTAGAAGCTGCATTGTTGGCATGACCGTATGAGATGTGGTTATAGCTTGCTAACACCACATGTCTGGTCTATTTTGTAAGGGTGGAGGAACGTAACTTGGAAACATAATCCTATCCTGTTCACTCTATAGGGTTACAGGAGTTCCTTTCCATATAATGCCTTGAGCTATCACGCCACACCTTGCGATAAGTTTACAAAGCCACGTAGAAGAAAATCTTAACAGTTGGGAACAAAATCAGATAAAATTAAGGTGAAATAAGACCCCTGGTCTCAGACAAGCGAAAAAATTCATAAATCCTTTACCAAACAATAAAAAAGGCTTTTCAATCTCCCAAATAGGGAAATCGAGTAAACAATTATTTTCACAGGACATTGCTCTCTGAGATATCATCTCAAAAAAATGGGTAAAGTTAAGAAATATATTTATACATTTCATAAAAATGCTTATATTAGATCAGGTTAACGTACAAAATATCTTATAGGTCGAAGTGCTATAGATAGGTAAGGAAAGTCTCAACGATCTACTTGCAATCTACACTCTACAAGTGATACATTTTATGGGATTTAATTGCCTTTCATCAGTAGCTTTTGAATTCTATATTTCCCAAATCCTACGGTTTTGTTTATTCATGAAGTTATTTAGGTAGAAATCGACTTCGTCCCTCATTATCAAGTGTATTTAAGAAACTAAGTTCTTTCCTATACATATAGTTTGTTAAAAACGAACATACTTGTATTTATTTATGACCTCAAGGATAGAAGAGCCGTAAAAGCTGAATGTTGTATGAAATAAATAAATGAATGAATAAGAAATGATGATACTTGGTTCACGATTCCTAAACCTTGTTAGTCCCTTTACAGTCCACCATGAGTACAAGTCATTCGAGATCGATCACGTTTGCCCAGTAGGGTCGTTAACTGAACTTGCTTGATGGCTCCAAGTGATAATGTTAGGTATTTTGCCTCCATGGGCTCTTACTTGTATCAGCTATGTAGCTGTGTTGTAAATGCAGAGCGTGGTCTATGTGGCAAGGCAGCTACACAACCCTATTGTTGAAAACGAATAATAAGATTTGCGTTTAATCATCTCAGCTGAAGCATTTCTGGCATTAATCACTGAGTCTCCGCAAAAAAAACAGCCATAATAAAGTTGGTATTTAAAATCATCTAAAAACTTATTGACCACTATGTATATAGCGATCGAATTGAGAACCTTCTGTTGTTTTGCAGTCAGCTAAAAATTGTGACTCCTGTTTGTTTTTTAATATGACGTAGATACATGTTCTTTTAAAAATAATTCCAGACGCTCGAAATTTCCACCTATTGACCCCTAGCATATAAAATAATGATCTGTTTATTTCTAGATGGCCACAATTTTGTTTACTGGCCTTAATAAAGTATTGAAAACAGTAAACAACAGCATGTAACTAACTCACTTATTATTCAGCGAAAGCAATTATACATTTTTACCTCAATAGACGAGTGATATTGACATTTCGTTTATTACAATTTTATGGTCAGTCTAACAAGTTACCTTGATACTAAAACTATCGATTTAGGAAAAAAAACGTACACCAACTTACATATAAGAATTTAATAACGGTAAAGGAACAGAAGTGCTATTTTCTTTTCTCAATTTCAGAACCTTGAATTACAGAATCTTGATCTTTACGTTGCATTTAAAAATCGTAGTGTAGTTAATGGTATAATAATTAAGTTTTAATAAATATTTGTGCTAGAAGAAGTAACTTTTTTTTTAATACATGAAGGTCATTGATACAAATTAAAACTGAAATTTGAACTTAACGTTAGGTATGAAAAACAAGACCGTAAGCTGGGATTTAAGTATCCTTTTAGATGTGATTACTTTGTGTATTGTTACTTAGAGATCTCAAAGAGGAATTAGGATTTATCAAAACGCAACAAAAAAAGTCTTAGGCACTCTACAGCTTCGTTTAAACATACTCTTAAAATCTCAACTCCAGATTGGTGATCATTAAAAAAATACCAGAAGATTCCGTATCCCAACCGACAAACTTCACATCCATAACGTATAATTTTAACATAAATTATTAAGTAGTAATGGATTACTACCAGTCGAACGGAGAGGGATTACCTCGACTCGAAAAGCATTCACTGGTATAGTTAACTGGTGGATCCAAAGTGGAAGAAGGGGTTTAATTGGGAGGATCAGGTCCAAGCTTTAGACTTGGAGTTGTAGGCAAGCCCTAAAACAACAGGCAAGGAAATAAGGAAACAGACCTCACAAAAACTTCTTTTCTCAACCGGAATCTTTCTAGTGATCAGGTCACATAAAATAGGAGCTCTGGAGTTGGGAACAAAATGAGATAAAAATAAGATAAAACAATATATGTGATCTAAGACAATTAAAGAAATATGTAAATCCATCGTCAAAAAAAAAACAAAAATTCTTCTCGATCTCCTAAAAGGAGAAGGAGTAACAATAAATCTCTTCACAGGGCACTGGCCTCTGAGATACCATCTCAAAAAAATGGACAAAGCTAAGAACGAGATCTGCAGAGACAGCGGAACATCTGCTGCAATCTTATACATATTATTTCCAAAACGAATATTATTTTCATATTTATTCGTTTTTTTTTCTCAGTTTACTGAGTTCCTAAAAAAGTTTCAAATGATGCTTTTGTTAATACACAACGTCATCTTGTGCTAGCAATAGAACAGTAACTAAGGAACACCACCAAAGCTTGTAGGTGACCACATCGAAAAGGTGACTTTCCTGTCCTTTTTAAAACAGAATAAAAATGCTAATAGTTGTTCAAAATGTCAGCTAACAAATCTTTTCAAAGGCTAGGTTAGAATAAGTATAAAAAAGTGAGATAACATCTTAACATACTCACATGAGCAAGAGTAAAATTACTAAAATAATATCTCAAATATAAAGGGTATATGAAACAGTCTAAGTCAATTTTTTTGTGTTCTTAAGGCTCAGTTTTGAAGCTAATATCAGTGTATACTAATATTATAAAAAAAAATTAGTATGTAAATTTATTTGTCCGAGATAATATCTGAAGCTACATAACCGATTTCAAAAATCATTTGTCTCTTATTTCTGACTGATTTAGGCCCTAAACTCACTAGAACTAAAAGTATACATTCTGCTTGTTAAATAAGTCTCAGTGGTACATAGTTCGACTTAAATTTTCATAAATCATATTTTTGTAATATGTATATACCTCTCCACAGCTACACTCAACCATCAATATTAATATAAATAATATTGACTTGCAAAAATAATAATCATACATTTGTAAATAAATTGTATATTTTATCTTCCTTATAACTAAATAATCACTTACGATTATAAAAATAACTAACTACCTCATCCTATGACCACCTTATCTAGGAAACTATATATTTTTTCTATTGGGCATATACAGGGTGGTACAAATTCAAGTCTTTAGTATGGGAAACTCGTTAACAATAAAAGAAGTTTGAAACAAATTTTCACAAATTGATGTTGAATTAAATTCCAAGGAAGATATAAGTAAAAACAGTTTATTTGAGGAGGTGTTTTGAAATAAATTCTTAATATTCTTAATGTCATTTTGTCCCTTCTACAAGACGGCATCATCAATTTTTAAGTCTCAATTTTGACATATTTTGCATACCTATATTCTTCGTTTATCAATCAAGTATCTGCCACACTTTCACGATGGTTGGATAAACTGCATGTCAAATAAATATTATTTCTAATTTCTTAAAAAAACTGTAGCATTAGTATGTGAGAATATGAAAACGTTACAAAGTAAGCGAAAGTCAAGGATCGAATAAAAAAATGTAAAAAAAGAAAAATATTTAAAGTAAGAGATATGAGAACGGGTATCTGCACTGAAGCCGGATTAAACCGACATTTTGGAAGGTCGAAGGATAGCAGAAGAAGGTCTGGACCAAATGGATGAGAAAAGAGGCCACTAAAAAGAAGAAGAAGTATTTCTTATAGTTTTTATTAAACAAACGGACTATACTTCACCAGCTTCCTTCGGAACACTGCGAGGATGAGTTCAGACGGCAAGAAAAATCTGTGAGTAAGCGATTACGACCTTTTAAGCTAAGAATGTATCATCTACACGGGCTATTTTGTACCGTAACCGTTAGGTGTGTAAGGTTTTTTTGGTCTTAACCTAACTTTTATGAGAATTTTTGGTAAAATAATATTTATTTTATTTAAAAATTAAAATAAAGCAAAATAAAAAGTTAATTGCGGCAGTGTTGTCCTCTAGAAAAAGAAATCTAAAGAAAAAGTTACAAAATGTAAGGAGAAATATTGATATAGTCTTTATTAAAAGAACAGAAAAGTCATCACTATTGAGGTAACCATCTCTTCCTTCAAGAAATTGAGAATGGCAAACAGGAATGGGCTCATCTTCCAGAATTAATAAGATAATTGAAGAAATTGGAATGTCAATTATCTCAGTTATTGTAATTTGTTCTCAAGTTTTTCCCCTTTACATTTCTGACAAAATGGACTTTTTAAAATATATTTTAAATAGTTTAGTTTACTAATTTTAATGACTTACATTTCTCGAAAGTTTTAAGATAGAATTTTAATATAATAGTGTAATTCTAACAATCATTTTAATGATTATAATTTTTTTTTTTAGTTTTTACTCATTGGATTTTTCTTATTAAATTTCTATCAGTGGTATTTGTTTTCTAATGTTTTGCATGAAGTTTGCTAAGGGCATGTCTGTAGATTATCGTCTCGACATCAGAGACTGTCGCTAAATAGAAATTTTATTACATAACGGCCTTTATTACGTAAGATTTAATTTATAAAACAAGCAAATATATTATTGCAAGTGTTATATTAATGAACAAGAATTATTTATTGGGAAATGAAGCAGTAATGATCTTCGGTAACAAGAATTTTAACCAGTTAAAACAATTTAATATACCTCATAAATATCCATTATTTCAAGACACGCAAAATATAAAATAGAATAAGAAGCTTCTGAACAAAATCGTATATATTCATACAAAATACTGAAGGTAAGCAGTTTCCACCATATTTAAAGCAGTGTGCTAAAAAGTTGAACATCGGCTGTATTCTTTAGAGTAGTTATCAAATGATCAAAGTGAAAAATGTGAAACTGATAACTTTATGTTCTTTTGAATATATATTTACCTATCATTAGGTCGAAGTGATCATGATTACTTTAAGTGATAGAACTGAAAGTGATAATGACTCATGACCCATTCATCTTGCTTGTTGACCTTGGAGAAGGCCGATTTAGGCGGGAAATCTTTGGTCTTTGTTTCTTTTAAATGTAACGAATCACAATGCTTGAAATTTGACATAAGTCTTATTACGCTACGCTTACGCTTAGATTTTTCTTGTCGTCTGGACTCGCCCTTAAAGCTACAAAATTACTGCCCTCGATTCATTGGCATGAGCAGCTCAGAGCTGTCCAGGTGCAAGAAACACTCTCTTTATTCAAGTTGTGCATTATGCCTCGGCGCTTGTCAAATCTGCTTTCCCCTTGCCCCTCAAACACCAATAAAAATATTTGGTGTATAAAGCCTTAGCAGCTATCAGTTATCATTTTTAGATGCTATTTTTGGATAAAAAACAGTTTAGGCGAGTTCTTTTATTCCATCGATGAAAAAGCGCTGAATTAGTCCGATGGGTTCTTGTGGCGTCATAAATGGATTTTCAATGAAATTATGTTGAATTTAAGAACACTCATTTCCGATTGACATGTGACATTTTTCCAAAAACCTAACCTTAAAAATCCAATATTTTATTTGGAACTTTATTTTATATTTATATAAATATTTTTATATAATATAGAAATTCTGTCATTTTTATATATAACGAACAATAAATCAAAAATAGTGGCAATTATTTCTTTTCAAGACAGAAATAAAAACATAACCTTCAAAATTAACAGTTATTTTTCCCCCACTACCTGTCCATCGCATTCATCGGGATCTGAAGTTGATGGATTCGATGGATTGTTGATGCATCCATCGATAAAAAAAAGAACGGTGTAATAATTAATCGCATTTTTATCGCTTTATTTTAAGAACGGTTTGATGGATTTCCGATTAGTGCGCAAAATCATCGATGGAATAAAAGAACGCGCCTATTATACATAAAATGGAGACACAAAAGTAAGATTATTTCACAAGATATCGAACTTACGTTCATAGTTTTTTTAACGAATTGCGAAATATTTATGGCCGAAAATGCCATGACACCAGACAAAATTCAAAACTAGTAAGTAATAATATAATATTTTTACCTTTTTGTCTTCAATATGTTTCGCTATATATATTAAAAACACAAATACCGAAAAAAAATAATTTGTAGGTTATTTACTATTCAAATTAAAACTTTAACAGCTTTATTCAGATTTGCTCGGAGCTACTCAGGGTTTGATTCACCTAAGCTTAAAACTCTTAAATCAGGGCAGTAAATTTGAGCAGGCCAATGTTGTTTTCTTACCTTATTCGATAGAAGGTAAACGATTGTGATTGGTTATACTATAATAACAGTTATCGAATCAAAATGAGAACATTCTCCGCGATTGAATATTGTCAAGACAAATAATCGGGATCAATTGTTGTTGACCTCAAACATTTTTCGCCTCGTTGAGGAAACGTTACTCAATAAAATACGATTTATTATTATCTCATATCTAGAAATTACAGTGTAAAGTTCATGTTAACTTGTGACATTGCCCTCTAAAAAATATTACTAAAAAGACTTTCGTGTTAGTATCTATATATCTCTCAAAAAAATAAGGAAGCAAGCAAACTTAGTTCACACGCACAGTATAAAAAATTTAAAACTTGAATTAACTCTTAGTGGTGCCAAATATAAAGATTATCACGATAAGAATTTAAATATAAAAACAGATATAAAATGCTACAAATTTAAATGTCAGTTATATTTGGCCAAATATTTAGTTAACACACTCAATTAATCACCAAATTAAATTGCTGTGAATCAAGTCCGATAGAAAATAGATATATTTAGAAAAGAATTTTTCGAATCGCCTTTGCGGCAATAAAACTAGCGCCGAATTATTTGGCATCCATTTCGACCAGACTTTGAGTCAGGTCACTTATACTCAATTTAGACAGACATATTTTTATGTACCTAATTAGATTTTACAAATTTGACATTGAGATTTACAAAGAATGAATCGTTAGTTACACCGTAATGGGCACGTATATATATTCATAGAGGAATATTTTTTGATCAAATAAAAGTATAAGCAAACAAAATTGTTGATATAAAGGTTATTAGTGAATTGATCCAAGGCATAGATGTTATATAGATTTTGAAAAGGTGTTTGATCACGTTCGCCAAGATAAGCTTACAGGAATTTTACACACTATAAATATAAATAGTAGAAACATAATTAACAATCTATATTGGTACGATATGCTGACGACACTGTTATCCTAAGCGACAAACTACAAGACCTGCAACATCTATTAAACTGTGTTAACACTGAGGATCACGAAATGGGACTCAACATGAATATCAAAAAGACAAAATTTCTGGTCTTTAGTAGACAACCTCATCTTAACGCTTCAATACAAATAGAAAGAAAAATTATAGACAGGGTGACTCATTTTAAATATCTTGGATGTTATATCACCGAAAATCTAAACCCAGATAAAGAGATAACGTGTAGAATAGAGACTGCTAGAACAACTTTTCAAAAAATGAAACCACTTTTCTGCAATGATAACCTCAACCTAAAACTACGACAGAGAATGATTAGATCATACGTCTGGTCGGTGTTACTATATGGGGCAGAGATCTGGACAATTAAGGCTGCCACGATTAATCGGTTGGAGGGTCTCGAAATGTGGTTACACCGGCGAATGTTGAGAATACCTTGGACAGCTAGGCAGACCAACGAAATGGTACTCAATAGGGCCGACACAACTCGTTTATAATGGGTAAAGTAAAGGGACGTAGAGGGGTAGGAAGGAGACAGGCTTCCTGGTTGAGGAATATTCGTGAATGGACAGGTATACGTAGCGCGGGGGAACTGTTCCAGCTGGCGCAGGACCGTGAAAGACTTGCCAATAAAATTGCCAACGTCAGGGGGACCTGATATGGCACTTGAAGAAGAAGAATTGGTACGAAAAAGCTTATAAAAATAAATGATCAGCTTATTAAAGAAATACAAATTAAGAAGGGCCTAAGACAAAGCTGTCTTATCCCCCATTGCTTTGTAATACATGCAGCGAAGCACTTAAAGAAGCATTTTTTATCATGGAATAATAATACTACGAAAAATAATAAACAATCTTGGATTTGCAGATGACACGATTGTTATCTAAGATCTGCTGAAGAAAGATATACAAACCCTTCTAAATTGTACAGACAACTTCTGCAAGGAATGTGGACTTAAAATGAATATTAAAAAAACCTAATACAGGGTGTCCGGAAAATACGTGTACAACGTTTGATAACAGACTCTTGACTTCAAAATAGATCGATTTAAGCTAAGTTAGTTATATCCGATATTGCTTCGTTTAGGTGGTAAAAGTTTTAAGAAAATATTGATTTTTCCCAAATTTCCCAAAACGTGGGAACTGAATTTAATTGTGTTTGGTCTGTGGTCTAATACTATAAAATGACATTTTCTAGTGGTATGGCAACCGGCTATAAATTACTGTAAGTGACGTCACTTGTAAACATCGCTCCTGATTTTTTATGTCATCAATGTTATGACTACCTAAATATTTCTGTCGGATAATAGCATGTGTTTGGAAGCTTTTTTACCTTTCGAAAAATTTTCGTTAGATGAGCGGTTTTACCAGGTTTCAGTTACATGCATACAGCAATTAACTGTAATAATAAATACCTATACCAATAAATTTTCGAGCAATTTTATTGGTATGGCATTTAATAATTTGACCATTAACAAATTGTCATCACTGTCTAAGAAGTTGACTAAAGTAAGATCGGCATTTTAAATTTCTAAGCCTATTTTACTATTAAACATGGACAACTACAAGCACTCAGATAGTTGACATGCTCCTGGTGTATGGATCCTGTGAACGAAATGGACGTTGAAGTGTTAGGGTTTATATATGTGTGGAATTGGTGATTTGCGACCTAATAGATCTGTTGTGTTCTCCTTCTACTGCTAAGTACTGGGGATACCTTGCCAACTAAAGCAGGTCCGCTAGTTCTATTTCCCTCAGGAACCTAAGAATGTTGGACGGCTTTAAAGTGAGTAGCTCCTCTACTTATATTTGGTGTGCTCCCAAGAATAGCATTACACTGCTACTGGTTCCATAGAAAGGTTCGGGTCCCAAAAATGATATCTCAGTCCCTTTCTTCGCGAGTTTGTCTATTATTTCATTCATTCACACAGGAGGGTGGCCGTACTATTCTTACTTAATTCGTTTAGTTCCTCTAAGCATTCCCAGATGATCTTGGAGCTGATTACTTGTGAACTCAGCGCAATGATGACTGCTTGACTATCCGAATAATAATAATCTCCTGTCCGCGACAGTTTTTCTCTTTACTAAATTGAATGATTTCGTGTATTTCCGCCTGGAAGATGCTCAGTGACTTGCTCAAATTTTCATGATTTCTGCATTTGGGGTCCATTCATTTCTATTCCAGTTCCCTCCATTGTTTTGAAACCATCTGATGGAATTTCTGTTAAGATTTTCAATATTTATGTCCCATTCACAGTATTGAATAATTCTGCAGGAATGCGCTTACATGCTAGTGCTTGTCTATGATTACCGCAGTGAGTCTATTCAATATTCTCGTTGATCTATTTTACCCGCATCACAAGACCGATGTTCCGGTCATTTATTTTGCACCATCAGTGCACACAGACACCAAAAAAACCACCTATCGTATAGATTTTCAGTGATTTTGTAAATAATATATCTTCTTGAATGGAATTCTTAAAAATATATCTAACATAGACAAGCAATGCTGCAGCTTCTGCTACATCGTTCTACTCTTCAAGCTGAATAGCGAAATAATTCTATTTTATTCTTTTTAAAAGTCCCCTTTCCACATTATTTGATAAATTATTAATTCTGCAACACTGTGTTGTCTGGTAAGAAAACAAGGTCAATTTTCTTTGCCACTTTTTTTCCAAGCCTACACTTCGTGATGTCTTTAGCACACGATCCAATCAAATTTTCTGCCACTGTGTGTGCTTGTTAAGGTCTTGCAATTCTGTAACTAACTTGAAATGATGCCTCTAAAGCCACTTTACTATCTTCGTTTAAATCTATTAGAAAAGAAGAAACATTAGACTTTTTATCATCTACCGATTTTCTTTTCAAATACTCAACAGGTTTATCTTTTTGATCGGGATGTCTTGTTTCAAGGTGTCAACGAAGAATAGACGATTTTAAACTGCTTTTGGCCTGGATTTCATTACAGATGACAAAAAGTGCTTTAGGTTCTGACTCCTCTCCGATAAAATAAAAACCTTTTTCTAAATCGTCATTGTCATATTTTCGTTTCTTTCGTTTTTTCTCACTCTGTGCGCCTATTTGTTCGTTGCGTGCAGTCTCACTCACTACAACTGCCACCCCCTCTTCATTCCAATCCAGGAAATGAAGTAGAAGAAATAATTGATTGCTCGTCCCTACTCGTTTTAACCAACGATCCATCATATATTTACGAGGCAATAATTTATTTATTTTACTTTCAACGTGCGCACGTGCGATTTATAAAACTTGGGTGTTGTAATTTATTTACATAAGAAAAATTCACTAAATTGGCTTACACTACTAATAATTATGTACACACTAAAGTGGTTTACACTACTTACTCATTTATCTTTTTGAAAGCACTCGAGATTCTTAAGCTCATCGTACGATTCAGTTCGACTCTCCTTATATGTGACTGCGGTGTTTTTAAATCGGCAGACATTAATATTGTTCTTTCGTGCGGATTAAGGAAAAGCCTTGGTTCGCCGAAGTAGAAGTTGCTGGCTCGATCGCGAATGTACTCGCATCGCCAGCCGCGTAGTAACTCGTCGCATTACAGATTGTTGCCTGTTGCGATGTTTCTTTTAAAATTTCGCCATTATAATAGTTTTTCGCGAACCTCCTTTATAAAGCTCGTGAAATGAACCCCTGGGGATTCGCGAACCTCCACTTGGGAAACATTGCTTTAGACAATTATCCAGAAATAGGTATCCTACATTAATTTCAAAAAAAACGCTAGAGAAAACGAGTTAAAGCATATAGTGTCGTCATCGAACGATGTGTTATCGAGCAAAATATTAAAAATTCCAAAACTGGTGTTTTATGTCGTGTACCGTTACTCCTAAAGTAAATGTACCTTTTATACATTTATACATATTTTCAAAACCAAGATAATCTCAGATATACCAAGGAAGTTCCAGAATTAATTGGCCTAACAAAGAAAACCAAAATATTTGGCAAAAACTTTATTTCTCAACGTAGTTTTCCTTTAGTTCGATACAATTTTCCTTCGATACCTTGTTTATAGTAAGAAACGTCGAGCTTCTCAAAATAACCATCTACTGCAGACATCACCTCTTCATCTTTGGCAAATCTTTTATCGCCTAGCCATTCTTCAAGTGTGTAATAATAGATGTGTGAACAGGCGCATTGTCGTGATGGAACAACACTTTCTTTTTCGGCAAATGCGGCTTTGTTTCCCTAATTTCATCACATACAATCCTGCAATAAGTTTGCATAATACTCGTCGTTGATGGTTTTTCCTTTTTCAAGATAATGAATAAAAATTATTCCATGCGTATCCCAAAAAACTAAAGCCATGAACTTGCCTGCAGATGGAACCGTCTTTACCTTCTTTTGAGCCAATTCTCCCCTTTTAATCCATTGTTTTCATTGTTTCTTCGTCTCGGGTATGTAGTGATGGACCCATGTTTCATACATAGATATGAATCGACGCAAAAACTCGGCTTTGTTGCGGCGAAACATGGCCAAACACTCGATTAAAACATTCTTACAACGTTGTTTTTGTTCGATTGTGAGCAAACGCGGCACCCATCTTGTCACATCTTTCTCATGTCTAAATGATCACTCAATATGCGATGTACAGCACTTTTTGAAATGCCTACCATTTCTGCTAACTCGCGCACTTTTAGTCAATAGTGATCCAATACTATTTTGTGGATTTTTTTCACCTCATTTAGTCGACCACTGTGATGTTCATTTTCGCAGCTGTACGGCCTCGTTTAAACACTGCCACCCAATACTTCACTGTTGAAAATGAAGGTGCAAACTCCCCCAAAGTAGAGTCTAGCTTGGCCTTGATATTGGTTGCACTAAGTCCTTTCAAATGAAAGTATTTAATCACTTAACGATGATCAATTTTTTCCACGTTTACAAATTCACTGAGAGCGTTCACTATTGACGGCTGTCAAACAAGTAATAAAGAACATAGCGTCTTCAAAAGGTTGGTTGCATCTAACACAGTCATTATATTTTAACAACTACCGCCATCTATGTGACGGGCCGGTTAATTCTGGGACTGCCCCCATATTTCTTTCGAATTGTAGGAACTACCTTTAATTCTTTCTAGCGGCGTCCGAAAATACCCTCTGGAATGAATCGTATTAGAATTTTTCTTTTAAACACAAAAAAACATGTAAAACCTAAATTGTAATTTAATATCTGTGTTATGCTTTGGTAATCTGGCCGTCGTATCAACAAGCAATATAGTAAGTTACGCTTCATAGGTTAATGTTATATAAATTGAATAAATAAACGTACTTCTAACAATATTGCAAAAATATTTATATTGAAGGTGGATTAGCACCTACTACACGCAAAAAATATGTATTTTAACTGTAATAAAGTTTTTATTTTTAGTAATTTATAATGGCAGTATAAACAACTATTACTGAAATGTAATTATATAGTAAAGGTTATCATATAGTATACTGTACTTGTTGATAATAACAAAACTGCATATACGTTGTTATTAATAGTAACTATAAATGATTGGTAAATTTAAGAATAATAATGTACTTTAGTTTTGATTTTTTTTTTGATTAGATCGTTGGAACCATCCGGGTCGTCGCGATCAACAAAAGGGTCGCCTTGATTTTTTTTTTTTGGAGGTAGGTCGCCAGTTATCAATTTTAAAAACCAAAATTAAATTAAAAATTTTAGGATATGTCATAAAATGATAATAATTTATTTATGCTCTGTAGTACGCGACATGTATAAACTGCTAACTAAGATACTAACAAATAGACTGACCCCCAAATTCTGTTGCTACCAAACACGAGAACACGCTGGATTTAGGACTTCAGCACATGCGACCACCTACTAACAATAAAAATTCTAATTGAAAAGGCCACCGAATATCAGATTCCTCTATTTATAGCATTCATAAATTTTGAAAAGGCCTTTGGCGGCGTTGAACATTGGACAGTTAAGAACTCGTTGCAAAATAGCAGGATCGACCATAGATACACAGATTTAATAACAAACATATATAACAATACATAGATCACTATCAAAATAACCGAGGAACACAGCACTAAACCATTAAAAATAGGTCGAGGGCTCAGGCGGGGAACGACCGAACTATTCAGCCAAGCTCTAGGAGATGTCTTTAAAAAATTACAATGGGACAATTATGGGATCAACATAAACGAAGAATTATTAACATTGATAACAGATAAGAAGATGAATTTCAAAAAATGATTGAAGAACTGGACAACGAAGCGTCAAAAATAAGATTAAAAATGAACTATGACAAAACGAAAGTAATGACAAATCACCCACGCACAAAGGAAATTGGAGGAAGTGTCAGAGTATATATATATATATATATATATATATATATATATATATATATATATATAGGTCAAATAACAAAACTAAATAAAGACAATCAAACTGAAGAAATGAAAAGAAAAGTCAGACTATCCTGAATATCATTTGATAGACTCTCATACATCCTAAAAAATTAAAAATATCTGCAGTATCTAAGAGCTAGAGTTTTCAATCAATGCATACTACCTGTCTTAATATATGGATCCCAAACATGGACATTTACCATAGAAAATGTAGATAGAATTGTCAAAAAAAAAGAGCAATGGAGAGACAAATGCTAAGTATCAGACTTATAGATAAAGAGAAGAACACATGAAGACGAGACAAAACAAAAGTCAGCGATTTCTCGGCAGAGGTAACTAAGATTAAATGGAAATGTGCCGGTCATACTTTAAGACAGAAAGACAAGAGATGGAAGGAACAAAATAATCCTAGAATGGAGACCCTGGCAACATAAACGAAGACGAAGAAGACCACAAATGAGATGGACAGACGACTTAAAAAAGCAAGTCGGACAAAGATAGGTACAAACCGCTCAAGATAGAGAACAATGGAGGAAACAAGGGGAGGCCTATGTCCAAAGATGGATGATTAAGGCTCACTGGATAGATAAATAGTCTGCGACGTCACCTGTGAACGACCGGCACACGCGCATTGGGCAAGCTAGCTGGGTAGTTTACAATGTGTAAGAGAGAGAAGTTTAGAAAGGGACAGCCTCATGTTTTGCCAAGCTGAGAATAATCGGGAAGGGACTCCTCCAACAAGAGCCGTACCGGAACAGTTCACAGATCAATATAAATATATGTATACAGGGTGGATCCTTTTGGATATTTTTATAGACTATCTGGAAAACCGTTAAAGATTTTAAAAATCTGATAAGGTAGTTCCTAGCTCTTTTTTTTTTTTGAGAAAATTATAATGGTGAAAACAAATTACGGCTATAGCGATCGGTTTCAGATTTACAGGTTGATTTTCCAATTTTTCCATTTTATAAAATGTCCTATATTTTATTTATCAAAGCAACTACCATAAAACTAATAAGGCGTTCTTAAGGTACATTTTTCTGTATAATCCAGTGGCGTAGTCAGATTTTTAATTTTATAATATAATAATAAGGTTCAATTTTTTAAATGAAACACTCTGCATTTTTTTACATATTTTTTTGCGTTTTGGTTAAGAATATATTATATTGTCAGTATAAATTAACAACAAATAAGCTAAAAACACACTTTTTTATCTAGCCCACAAACTAGCTCATAAGAGCTGGCGGCTCAGAGATTCCAAGTTGTGCATTTCTATGTTAACCCATTTTAAAAGACTAATAAGTTGTTAAAATACACAAACGAAAAACACACTTAAACAAAACTCAAAAAAGCAAAAATATCAATAAAAAACTAAAATAACTATATTAAATGTTCAAACTGTTATCTATTGCTATCCAGACATAGTTGGCAACGTCTTTGTACTCTTCTGCTCACAGCGTTATGAATATGATTATTCGT
The DNA here is from genome assembly GCA_034092305.1 of Diaprepes abbreviatus. Lineage (NCBI taxonomy): Eukaryota > Metazoa > Arthropoda > Insecta > Coleoptera > Curculionidae > Diaprepes > Diaprepes abbreviatus. The sequence continues at coordinate 3,293,470 of JASJET010000185.1, forward strand.
AATATTTTTTATAGCTGCCGCAAAATTTTCTTGTAATTCGTTTTTCATATACCCGTAAAAAAAAAATCTAAGGGGCTAAGATCAGGTGACCTAGGTGGCCACCTGACTGGTCCATTGTTTGCTATCCATTTCTGTGCAGAATTAGCGTTAAGACATTCGACAACAATTCCCGCATTATAAGCTGCGGCTCCATCGTGTTAAAAATACAATCTGTTACTTTCCGCTAAATTATCTATAAATGGGACGATGTGTCTTACTAAAATGTCTAGGTAGACTTGAACAATTAAATCCCCTTCACATATCTCGTAAGACATTATTCTATTACCCAACAAAGCAACCCACACATTAAAGCCAAATCGTCCTTGTGTTACCCTATTTATTTTTTGGTGAGGGTTCCGATCTGCCCATAGATGATAAAATTTACCATCACCAGTTATTCTCGATTTATCCATTCATATAATATTATTAAAGAAAAAATCAATATTTCGTAACATCCATGTACCAATTACAGAAGTTAAGTCTTCATTCAGAGTCGCTAAGGAGAAGAAGCTGAATTTTTCTTACCTTGTAACATTTAAACTTATTTTCCTTTAAAATTTTTACTGATTTTTATGAGGAACCCCAAAATCCATTTCAATAATTCTGCTCGACGTTGATGGATCTGCCGTAACACATGCAACTACATTTATAATTTCATTGTCTTTACCCTCTCTTAAAAATTGTCGGGTTGGATTGTTCGTGGTCTGGATTTCGTTTAAAATATAAATCAGGGGCTCTCTGCTTGTGTTTATTACCCTCTATATAACATTCTATTATATTATACTTTTCGAAACTTTGAAAATTTTCCATTTTGAGTTTTTAAACAGACAAATTGCAAGTTGACAAGCTAATAAACCTCAGACTGGCAGGCTTTAGTCGAATAAGTGATTCTTTTATTTATCCATAGTCACAGCCTACTATTTTAAAACATAATATACAATATGTTATATTCATTGAACTTAAAAAGCGTTCTTAACCTATGGAAATGATTTCAGTATTTAGATATTCTTTTTATTCGAGATCACTTATTTATTATATTATATACTATAGGTTAAGAAATTGTGATTAAAATAATGAACTAAATGATTTTATATTATATAAATATAACTTCGTTAATAAACTTTAGGGGTTGCTTTCCATTTCTTGTTAAAGTTGAGTGAACTTCTCCAGGGTGCTCTATAAGAAATATCCTAGAAATTAAACTTCAAAACAAGGCATGTTAACAATTTCCTAAATTGCAAATACCTTTATTTTCCACCGATACCTTAGAAACGAAATTCTTAACCACAGTTCCCATCGTGTCTGGAAAGACGAAAAGTTTGGAAGATATTGATTTTTCGACTGTTATGTATGGATATCCTTTTGAGGCATAAATGATGGATTATAAATAAACCCATTTATTGCATACAGTCACGCTATATCCATTCTAGTGCCTACGCACACCAAACATAAATAAATACTAAAATGATACTACAAATTTTTATTTAAGCTTGAAGATTTATTTCTGTAGGTTTTATTTGCAAATCTAATAAATTATTCATAAAATAATCTTTTGTTTCATTTTATCTAAATTACCTAATTTTATTAGTTGCAAATTTAATCTTCTCCGAATTAATTTATTTTTTTTGCAAAAAAAAACCTTGAAGAAAAAACATTTATTTTTATATACACTGTTATTTTTCAATTACACTCTTCTACTACTACTTGGGTAGAAATTAGATGGCCAAAAATGAATACAGAAATTTTTTCATTACGTCATCGCACAGTGAATCCGATTGAGGCATTTATGTGCAAAAAAATGTACAGTGTTCACTTTTCAACAAAATTAGACAATTTTTTTAAATCTTCTTAAATGAATTTGACAGAACTTAAAAATTTTCTTTTGTTTTGAAGATACAGGGTAAAATTCAAAAGTTTTAAAAGATAAGCTATAGTTTTTAATTATATTTATAGCAATATACCACACTCTATGTCAAAATGAAAGAGTAAGCTGGATTTTGCCGTTTTTCCATTAAAAATCGTAGTAAGCCATGAATAAAAAACAAAAGAAGAGATTGTGATACTTATATTTAAACTTAACATATACACTTACTATTTATTTAGGAGACAAAAATGACAAAATAGTAGTTAAAAAATAAGAATATCGGCAAAACATAATTTATTCTAAATAACAAGCTATATCCTTTTTCACAAACATCTAGCCAGGAATAAACTCAAAACGGTCCCTTACTTTAACACATTTTTAAAACACTTTTTTTACAGATCTTACTGCGTTCAAAATATGAATATTTCTTACTTTTGTGTGGCCTCGGTTTATTAAAACTTCCAAAATTTTTCTAATTTTTTTCAAGTCTTTTAAAAATATCATTAAAAATTTAACTCCAATCAGAAAAACGTTAAAAATATAAATTAAGAGCATTTTCTTAGTTTTTCTCGCTTTCTATATATGCACATATAATTTCATATTCATAAATCAGTTCTAATAATTATAATGGAAGCCGAACTTTACGAAAATAAATATCGTTATTAACTTAAACAGCGTATCTTCAAACAAGTTATTCATGACAAACTTAAATTATTTGAAAATATATCGTTAACTCTAAATATAAGTATCACAACGCTTTCTTTTGTTTTTTATTCATAGCTTACTGAGATTTTTAATGAGAAAATCGCAAAATTCGGCTTGCCTCTTCATTTTGACGTAGAGTGTGGTATATTGCTATAAACATAATTAAAATCTCGACCTTATCGTCTAAAAATATATAAGGTGTTCCATCCGAAATAACCAAATTGGGATGAGTAGTTTTTTAACTGTATCTCGTATTAAAGATATAATTATATCGGTAGATTACGCTTAAAATATTATTCCGGACGGCCTATCTTTATACACACCCTGTTTTCTTTTTATAACCTTTATTGTCACGACTTGTCAAACAATTCAATTTACTTCAAGGAACTTTCAAACTAAACCGATCTGGATTCTTTATATACCCTTTTTTCCGATACCAGAGAATTACGGATCTTTCTAAATAGATTTTCATACTACATGGTGTAATAAAAATAAAAAAAGGAATAATCCCGCGATTTCTAGATCTGCTGTCATAGCCGTTCCACGTCGAAAATAAGGAAATATAATTTTCTAAAAAGTTCCAGACCTTCTTTCATGGACGTCTCAAGAGGAAATTAACTAAAGGTAAAACTAATTAATAAATTATGATCTTGTAGAAAATAGATCTGAAACCCTACAAACTAGAAACACAAATTAATATGTTGAAGTGGATACAGCTATGAAGTCCGTTACAATATTATAAAAATAGGTCGTTTAAAATGTTTTAGTATCTGTATAAATAAGAATATTACAGGGCATTATGAAAATTGTCAACTTTTGAATGTTACCCTGTATCTTCAAAACAGAAAAAAAGTTCTATTTGCGACATTTTTAGTTCAGGTCCCAAAAAAACAGCTCTAGGGTTTGGAGGTTAAGTTATGGATCTAAAGATTAAAGGTTCAGGGTTTACGATTCGTAAGACCCGTTGTGAAAAAAAAAATTCACTGTTGCACGCTTTATCGAATTTTTTTCCCCAAAAAAGTTTGAGATCTATTAATTGACCCAAAATAGGCCAAATTGCATGAATTTTTCAAGTTTTGGAAATATATCTGAGCAAACTCAGCGGCATTTGAAAGAATAAGATTTATAGTTTAAAATGCTATGTATAGTTTTTTAAGAAAAAAATGTCGCGACGATACATAACCTTAAATATAGGTCAAAATCGCGTTTTTTGCTCTTTTAGGTTAGGGTATTTAAGAAAAATATGGAGCAATTCTGAGACCGGATTTGAATTCAGCAACCCAAAATCTATAGGAAATGACTATTCCTATTCAATGCACAAATTTCTCGTCGTGCTGTGTGATGTTAGGAAGACTGAATTTATTGTAGAGTAATGGCGTTTAGGGCAGTTATGAACACAATTAGGACGGTCAGAATATTGCGATCTTTCTCAGTTTACACTAACTAGAAAATGATTGTGTGATGTAATGACATTTAGAAAACTTAGTCGAAGCGGTGGGTAACCATAAAGCTATTATAGAGTAGCATGTAAATGAAAGCGAAAGAGAGAGAAGATAGGGAAGCGTTATCTATCTCTCTTCAACATCGCTAGCGCAGTACAGAGTTAACACGCAATGCAGACAAAACACTGATTGTCTTAACAAAATAATATGGATGATTAGATAATCGGCAATGCAATCACACACAAATATGTTCAGGTTCTATATAGTCTTTGTTTATACGTAATTTTTCACGTAGAGTATTGAAGACTTCACTTTATTGTGTAAATTTGTTAGGAAATATATTTTTAATATAATTATTGCTTTGCATGTAAATATAATACTCGACGTATAAAATCTCTAAGCAAGTGACTCGAGCTCGAAACGCCCGAAAATGACTAATCAAGAAAAGATAGTTTTATCATATGTTTTCAATATTTATGAAGATATGTCATACTTATGAAACGAAAGTTATAAAGATTATTTAAATATGAATATTAGATACGATGGTTATAGGGTACTACACGCCCAGCAGTTCCTTCTTCTTTTTTTTTTCATGGAACCAGCCACTACGGTTAAAACAAGCCTCTTTTAACGTGCTTTGAAAACGCGGGTGTCACGGTAAATATCGAAGTTCTCGTACGCTCTACAATCACACTCCGACTGATTTAAGATCCTGATTAAGAAGGATATAATTGACAGGCTCTAAATACTTTCCTAGTTAGGATTACTAAATATCGTGTACAATAGTATAATAGCCTTAACAAGACAGATAAAGATAATGAATCTAAAGCCTAAGTACGTAACAACTATAAAACTGAAGAATACTAACACCTTTGAATAAAAATTCTTCATGAAAATTTGACTGAAGACCAGATCCATTCCATTAGTAACAGTGTGTTAGTGAAGCTCACATAAAAAGTGAAGACTTGGAAATGTATCATTGAAATTTGTTTTTAAGTTATTTATTATATTAGAGTTCAGAAAAGGGTATATATTTAAAATTTACTCTCGGATGTTAATTTTTAGATCTAAAATGACAGGATGACTAATTATTCGATTATGTCGACTTTTGAAAGCGACCTTTTTGCAAGAAAATTATTTTAGGAAAAAGCAAATATGCCCTCGTCAAACTGAAAGTGAGCAGGATCCCAAAAAAGATCAGCAATGGATTCATCGTTTTGTTTGTACATTCCTTAGTCTCTTCTAAACTTGAGGGACGTTTTTGCGCTTAATAAATTAACAAAAATCGACATGGGATTCTTAAATGTTTATTTTCTGTAATTATAATGAAAACAAAATATGTACACATAAATTAAATACAATTAAACATCGCCAACAAAATAAAAATGTATTCATCATGTTTAAAATCAACAGCAATTAAAAAAAAATCTGTATCATCATTACAAGTCGCTTTTATTTATTAGTATATATTTTACTTATTTTAATGAGCTTATCCTTATTTTGCAAAAATGGAGGTCATTTTCGTTATGAGAGAAAAGAAAGGTTGGGTCTTTTTAGATTGAGAGATATATAAACAGTATGTATCTTATAAGTTTCTTTTGGATATTTAATTGATATCTAAGGCATCTTGACAATGGCATCTACTTTACCTGCATAATATAAAAATAATCATGGTAAATGGTAAGTTACACGATTAAAACGCAACATTATTAGTGAGTATTGTTTTTGTGTTATTAAGTGATCCGGCAAGATGTCGCTGTTCGTGTCTTATCGGCTGTTTGCTCGTATTCAAAATAATAGATACGTCACAATTGCGAAATAATGGATTATATCCGATGAAATAGCCTGATGAGTTACAATTAGAACGAAACAGCGCTGTCGTTATTTTCCGGAACCTCTCCATTGTCTTGGAGTTCTCCGCACATTTTAATACGGAAGTAATATTCACTGAAAATTTGTGTACTCGAAGCCGAAAATTTTCCAATTTTATTTTCAAGATTATACGGACATTAACTTATCTATCTTATATATATATATATATATATATATATATATATATATATATATATTGTTGTAATATCAGAATATTTGAAAGACCCTTAAAATTACTGTTTACAGTGCCCTCGTAGTTTTTCGAAAATTACAAGCTTATTGTCCCATAAAAACTTACAGGCAGATTTCATCCATTGTACCGACGGTAGGACCCCCCGACACCCTGTTTGACGTACTAGATTATAGTCGGAACTTGTATTAGTAGTTATTTCACGTCGGAACGTAGCGGTAAGATTTTAATTATTATAAGCCCACCGTAAGAATTCTTAGTCCGTATCCATTCGTAGTCATATTACGACAATATATGTATAATATATATATATATATATATATATATATATATATATATATATATATATATATATATATATATATATATATCGATCGTAGGTTTTCACGGATGGTGTAATGTGCACTAGTGTGTTTCCGGCAAGTTACAAGAGATGTAACTACATACCTCGCATAAACCACAAAAAAACATAATTAAAACCGCCAAATTAGGAGATGAAATCGAAAAACGCATCATTCCTAGGAAAAAAGCAAGCAGATGTCTCAAACTGTATGAACTATCAAAAATCCATAAAGGAGGAACACCGATAAGATCCATAATAAGTGCAATAGATTCACCTACTCAACAACTGGAAAAATGCCTGAGACAAAATATGCAACCGGCAACCAAAATTGCAGACCCATACCTGAAAAATTCGGATCAGCATACTTCAAGGGCTAAAACTGCAAAAAATTGACATTCTCTAGCCCGGTCATCAAATCCCTGTACCCAAGCATACCAATTGACGAAGCTCTAGAACATATTGCTATGAACGAGACATATTCTTAAAGGAACTAAACAGCATTCATCACCGCATACAATTCACGTTGGAGCTAACAAGCAGCTACCTTTCCTTGACCTTCTAATCACCAGAATCAACGCATCCATTATACGATCTACAGAAAACCCACACGTACAAACTGAGACCTAAACGCCGAATCTCACCACCATCCATCACAATTACAATCGGTCGCAACACACTGATCTCCAGATTTTTGCGACTAATCCAACTGAACAGATCGCACCCATAAAGCACTATAGAACGCGCATCATCAGAGAAGCTCTCGAAAGAGAAAACACTAAAACTTAAACAAGAGAGATGATGCACAAAACATCTGAAATACATGGACAACCCTACTCAAAAGCAAACCTAAAACAACACATTAGAGAAACAGGACAGTGAGCCGAGAGGAGGCACAGACCCAAGGAGGCGAGGAAACTAACCAGGCAGAACCAAGATATAACCTGAGCAAGCGCCAAACTATAAAAAGGCCGACAGAGGACTAGCACGCTCATTCGAAGTCGAGCAGCCGTCGGAGAAGCATCACTTGAAAATGCCAGCTGAAATGTTGCCCAAACGTCGTGTAGATTTTTCTACTGACGAACGGATTGAAAACCGGAAAAACACCAATACATGATTCTGTATTAATTCGGGAGTACATCCGTTCGTTAATTAGGTTTCCTGTAGAAATTTACAGACGTTTCGTGAAAACCTATTTTGGCATCTTCAGTGTTGGTAGAGCATCTTTATACGCGGTCTTAATGTGTATCAATTGATTGGCGCTGGTAAGGCTTCCACCCCTTTTCCAGAACCGCTGGAATTATTAACTTGTTCTGAAACACCAAATCAGTATTGAGGTCCAGTTTGAGGAGAATTTTCCAGTATGTAGGAAGGTTAAGGGCATCGTCTGTCTTGTTCCGAGTGCCGTTTTTTTTCCATTTCAATGGACTCGCGAATCAATCTTGCAATGTGTTGGCGATTTGCTGGAAGTATCAATTTTGTGTCGTGTCTCAAGCTCATGTTGTCTGTTTATTTCTTATGCTGAGTTTATGTTATGCCAGCCTTGCCGATATTCTTATGTGTGTTTGGCCTATGTATGTTGTACTGAAGATGCCTCATTCGATTTTGTACACTCCTCGATTTTCCAGGTCGTCTAACCCTACAAATAAATATTTGTTATATCATTCAGAACAAAAAGAAATATGTTAGTAATGATACAATGCACGAACACCCTTCAAAATGGAGTCAGTAAAAAAGAAATACCTTGTTGTATTTATGTCAAGTTCATGACTTGAAAAGATTAAAATAAATACCCAATAAATACTAATTGTTCATTACCAATGTATGCAAGTATTACTAGCGAAAGTAGTTTGAGCTATTATCTATAAATCTTAAGAATTAATTATTTTGATATTTACACAGAATGTTTAAGAAGAAATAAATTGAAAATAACAATCTAGGTTATAAAATTCAAGGTATTCAACAAAATCTAAAGAGTATTATTTATACAATTTTATTTTCTCAAAATTATAATAAATGCTCCCGTATTAAGTAAACGTGACATCATTTTCTATATTTATTACTTGTTTGTTTAGTGCTTGCCATTTTATGGTAAAAACTATTAATTTTAAATTGCCTCTTATATTTACTTAATATACCTGGGTGTATTTTCCCATTAGGTGCTCAAACTTCTACGATATTACTTCAAAAGGCTGCAACAATTGTTTGATGAGAAGATAATAACTATTATTAACGATTTAATTGGGATAATCAGTTTTAATTAATGACATTTATTATTTTGCGAAATAATTTTTTGTATCTATTTTTTATAACAAAATTTAGAATTTATTTAATTTTAAACAATAGCCAAAGAAGTTTTCCATTTTTTTTGTAGTTGTAGTTACTTGCACAACAATGATAATCCTAAAAGCAAATCGATTACTCTACAGACAATTTTGGTTCACATTGAACAACTTCTAATCGCAACAAAAATTTTGATGGAGATTACGAGAATTCTTGCATGGAAGTCATTGCTTTTGCACCACTCTTTAAAAGAGCTTTCACTACTTAGAACCTAACAACTTCTTTTAATAATAGGCATGATGACTGTAACGAAGAATCACTGAAATTATGACTTAAAGTAATTATATAGGATAGACAGATTCTAAAAAACACATTTATTTTTAGATTACAAGTGAGATTATATTTATTTTAGTAAAAATAAAAACACAAAATATGGAAATCGGCCATATTAGATCGAACACCAATCAGAAGCGCGTGACATCACGCTTTCGTAAACATCACATCAGTCATTATCGTTCAAATTTGTCTTTATTTGCATCGTTAATCAGATATTTTGTGGATAAAACTATCAAGTGTGTCAGTTTCTTCCTATCAAAAGTACAACGCCATGAAACAAAGATTTGTCAAGGCCAATAGCTCAAATTTCCCAAGAGGTTAACTGGTGCACTGTTTTTTCAGTCGGGACAGCTTTACTTCTGAATTTGTATAATATATATACTTGTACTGATTTATCGGCTGATTTTGGAAAGGTGGTAGGTACTTGTAGATCTTCAATTGTGTGTAAAGCTAAAAAATAAAAATAAGTACTTGTGAACAAACCGTAACTATTTACACATTATTATGTACTATAATTTTTGCAACAGACTATAATAATATTATAATAACAATAATAGGTACCACAAAGATTGTTTGAAATCATAACTACCTATAATGTTATGATTAAACCGGCTAACAGAAAAGATATACACTTGGATTCACTAAAACAGGTTACCGGTATAAAAAGCAATGGGTACGTACCTGAACTTTCTGATGAAGTGCCTGTGAGTTCTAAATGTTTTGTAGGTGGTTTTGTTTGTGCTACATATTTGCCACTTTCTTCAATTAAACACCTTTTTTGTTTTTTTGAAAACATAGGGATGCTCAGCGGTGTCAGAAGTTCGTTTGCTTCTGCCTGATTAGCATTCAAATTTTGTAGGTATACACCCTGACTTTATGCGCACTTGTAAAACTGAACCCATTACATGGTACTGTATATAATTTTCCATGTCATTTGGTAACTGGAAAAGAAAGAACTTTTAATTAGGAACTTTAAAAATAATACAGTAATAAAGAAATTAAACCTAACCTCAAACGGGATTGACAGTGTTATTGACAAATATTTAGTTTACATATATTTTGTTTGCGAGCTTCGCCACTTATTTATATAAAATAAATACTTACAACAAAATGATCTTCGCAGAAATAAATCACTGAATTAACAGATACAGAAGCTGGGTCTCGCCTTGCAAGATTTAGCCATGTATTTCTGATATTTTTCTTCATTGGCACGTCATTAAATAACTTATTTGGAGTTTTTATCGATGTATTATTACATGGAGGAACTACACACCATCGATACACATTAGAATTCATGATTATCGCACAAAATAATGGAAAATATGAATCAAAACAAGCAATAAGATACAACTTGTCAAGTGTTTACAAAAGGGTGACGTCACAGACGGACGCCATTACTATTCTAGCGTTTTGGTGCGAAATTTAAATTGTATTTTAAAAAGGTCAATTTTTCCTTCAAAACATACATTTTTTGCGGAAATTTTGTATAAAGTAGGTGCGTAAAAACATCGTGGAGTATTTTTCCAAAATCAGTCATCATGCCTATTCCTACTAATATATGAAGTCAAATATTAGATTTAATTCATGAGGGGCATTTAGAAATTGATAAATGCTAAAGGCAGACACGTCCTTTAATACATTGGACAAATATTGTTGCAAACGTAGGTCACTTGCTACAAATTTACAAACTTAAATTTACCACTAAAAGTAAAGGTGTTCCAGTGGGTCTGCCGGCGCCGTTCCCCGACACCCGTCGTCGTAGTTTGTCGGCGGCGGAAATCGACGGTGAGATATTACGATACTTGCCCCTCTCAGGCCATCCACTGTTCAGAGAATTGGATATTTGCATCCTAATTCCGATTCCATGGAAAGTCGGATGCCCGAGAATCTCGGACTAACCCGTACTGATTCGTCGTGGGTTCAGTGTTACAAACCACACTCTATGCAACGAGTCTGACTGCAATCGGTCCGCACCTGGGATACCATGTTGCAAACGTACGTCCCTTGTTACGATTTACAAACCTAAATTTACCAGTAAAAATCTGAGTGTTGCGTCCTCAGTCACCGGCGGTGGATTCGCCAGTGAGTCCGCCGGCGCCTTTTCCAAAAACCCGTCGTCGTACTTTATCATTTTTGGAATTTATATTTGAAGTAACTTGGCGGCGGAAATCGACGGTGATATATTATGACAATATTAGCGTTTATATTAAAAATAAAGTTGAACAGTGTAGTTCTTGTCTCAAATTTCGAAAGGCTAATCATGTAGAATATCTACTACCACATCAATAACAAATATTGCCTCAGCAAAAACTTGGTATAAATTTCTTTTTTTTTAATAAGGTTATGTATTTGCCAGTGGTTGATTATTTTCAAATTATTTTGAGATAACGTCAATCAAGTCTATGAGGTTATTATACGTTTAAAGCCTATTTTCACCCGACATGCCTTCTAATATTATTTTGATAATGATCCAGCATTTAATTCACAAGAATTTAATAATTTTGTTCGTTCATGGTATCTAAGTCAACACGTCAAGTCCCAATTACTCTCAAAGTAATGGTTTGGTAGAAAGAACAATAACCGCTGTTAAAAGTCTTTTTAAAAAATGGCGTGAAACCAAATCAGATCAGATCCCTATATCCTATTACTACAATACAGAAATACGTCACAGACTAGTGAATATTCTCCAGTTGAACTAGGGAATGAATAAAATTACCAAAATGAAAGTATTTTAAACCAAAAGTTATTGATGATACGCAGTATCATAAGTTTGTTAGGGAGAAAGTGAATAGGATGAAAAATTGTTACGATCAGTGTTCAAAGCCTCTACCTAATAAATGTCTAGGGGATAATGTCTTGTATAAAAAAAACACCAGAGTCTCCTTGGAAACCACGGTCTGTGGTACAAGTTGGTCTTTCGCCTAGATCATTTGTAGCCCGTAGTACCGATAATGTGGATTGACGCCGAAACAGGTGTCCTTTAATGAAACCTAACAGCTTTTCTTCTCAGCAAAACCCAATTGTCAATGAAAATACACCCGAGTCATCATGTCCAGCAAATTCTAGTTTTGACACTGAATCTCCAGATGGTGATGACTCTGAGTCAAGACGTGAATGTTGATTATTGGTGGCAGACGATTTAAATTTAGTTAAAATAACGGTTTTTAATTTGAAAATTTTGTGATATAGTAGGTCTTGTCAAATACATATTCCATAGTAGGCTTCTGTTATATAAAATATAGGCAACTTATTATACAGTAGATGTGACGAAAGCTCTCTATAGAAAATGTCTTATTCCGAATATTTCGTATTAAATACGTTTAGTCTATTATAATAGTGTTTCTAATGAAAAATATGACACTTCGATAGCATTTTTGTTCCTGAGAAGCTTATTTTACGTTCTGTATTTAACAAGTGTTGGGCCAGTGCAGAAGAAATTGTTTTTTGCTCGACAACGTTTATATGTTCATCTCTTATGACGCTTATTCTACGGTTGGTTTGACCTATTTATGATGAGTTGCATTCTCCGCATGGAATTTCATACACCCCCTGGTTTTCTAGAGGGATTTTTTTAGGTGTTGTCAGATCTTTTACTTCACGGTGTGTGGTGATAATTGTTTCAATGTTTGTGTCTCTTGAAAATTTTTACGATTTTGTCTGTAGTGCCTCTGACCATAAAGAAAAAAAGCTTTGGAGCTCTTTTCTTGGCTGTCGCGATTTTTTCGTGCCAAGCATTTGTTTTTTAAAGCCTTGTCAATATGTTTTTTTATAACCATTTTTTGTTAGGACCTCTTGCAATATGTTCATTTCTTTGTGGTAATTTTCCTGATCTGTAAGAAACCGAGATCGAAACTCGGTGACTTCACTACGGCAAATAAATAGTGATGTGCATCGGCGTTGAAGTATCTGTTATTATGAGTGGGTTTTAGTAGAATATCTAGAAAAGGTAGTTTTCTTTCCTGTTTTATTTCCATGATTATTGGGTGTATACTGTTATGTGGTTTAGTTTATATATATATATATATATATATATATATATATATATATATATATATATATATATATATATATATATATATATAACACTTTTTTACAGTATGTTAGGATGTTTAACTAATGAAGATGTGTAGTACACCTCGCAATGTATCCATTTTAATCAAAGAATGAACCTTTTTTTTGTTCGTGATAAATACCCATTTTAAAAGAAATTTGACAAAGCAAAAATTTAGTTGGATTTGAAGATATATTTAAGATATATAGATAAGTCTAATTCTTAATCTGAGTTCCGAAAACCAATTCCAATTTTAGAAAAATTCAGAAATATAAACTTTTCACTCGCCATATCAGATCCGCCACTTAAATTTTATGTTTGTTTTTTGCTCCCAAAAGTCATTATTTTTGAAGCCCAAGAAAAGATCAGTTAGTACAAGAAACCAAAGAAAAAAACTTCTTTTTCTAAAGTGATACAATTTGTCCCATAAATAATGCATAATTGAAGAAATATAAATCATAATGGATAGATATATCATATTTATTACTCGTTGAAGAGATACGGTGAAAATTTATTATGGAAAATAAGTTATATTTTGAAAACGGTTGAGTGTATGATATTCATTATGTTTTTATGGGCAAGAAATTGGAATTTATGGACTATTTTACGTTTCCCCCTGGGAAGCGTTAGTTATATACACAGAATTTAATAAATCCCCGCTTTTTTTCTTACCTACAAATAGGTATGTTTTCATCTAAGTTTCTGAAATAAATATTATTTCTTATCTAAAAAGTTATACTCATTCGATCTTTACATCTTCAACCGTTTTCAAGATATTCCCAAATAGCACACTTCAGTCCACTGGATATCCATCGTTTATCCAAAGCTGGACATACTGGGTATCCATGGGATGGGATTATTTACGAGTATGACAAATAAAACAGATTTTTTTCATCAAATTTTTATATTTAAGTGGTAACTTACTTACAAATAGTGAACATAAGTTCTTTAAAGGGCAGTTTACTATTCCATCACATGTATAATTCTTGGAAAGGCTATCTGTCATTGTTACAATAAAATAATAAGTTAATAGGTATAATTTCCCCCAATTTTCGCTAATTGTAAAACCTAAAATTATATTACTTTATTGAGATAATTAAACGTTAATTCCACATATGCTAACCTAAGAATATTTTTGACTTTAAGAATCAAAGTAAAAAAATATATATAAAATAATCCTGTAAATTAAGTTTTTTTTATCAATAGACTCATACACATAAAGAAGCATTACTCGAATAAGTTTCAGCTTTTATTTCAGGAGAAGTGTAATAAACTTACTGCATCTTTAAAGTTTAAATTGTCCTGAAGATCTTATGTGACTTGAGGCAGCTGATTATTTTCTTAAGTAAAAGGATCGTTGAACTCCTGCAGAAAATTCTTTGTAGATACTTGTTGTTTTTTCCCTATTTAAGATTACCTGAATATCCTCTCTAATTTGGTACAAATTGACTTTCACATAGGAATTTTATTTGGACCAATCTGTGGAAAATTCATCTAAAAAATAATTAATATAAATTAAATTATAAGTCTAAACCTAGAGTCGAACTGTCAAAACTTTATTATATATTTTTTAACAATTATACTGCACAAAAATACACATCAATGTAAACTTTTACTAGCGTTTAATCCAAAATAGTCATAAAAAAATTAATATAATTATTCAAATTTGCTATAGATTTTATTCCATTATAAATTTTGATAACATTTATTAATGCCAGCAATCTTATTAGACTGATTACTCAATAATGACTTTGTCAGAGAGAATTTTTTCTAAAATTTACAATTTTATTATTACACAAATTTACAACTCTATCTGTGCTCCACTTTAACCAACAAGATACAAAATTCATTGGCCTATCAAAATATTTGCACTTATTTGTAGTAATTTCCATTTAAATAAGTGATTGTATGAAAAAGTATAGCTACAAAAGCTATATTTTAACATACGTGTTTTGATACTGAATATTTTGTTCACTTTCAAATTTGTGCGAGTTTGATACTAAATTATCAGCTTTTCGTCGGGCATGTCTGTAGTTTCGTTCGGTAATTTTTGGTAAAATTAAAAATAACCATACTTACCTTTAACGGTGACATCTTCTTCAAATAAAAAGCACACTTGATTTTAGCTCAACTAACACTACAAAGGTCTTTTTTAGCTCGACGTCAACACAATAATGGGCACAAAATATCTGAAGGGATATTTTGTGATCATGGCGGGCCGGCGGGTTAAGAAATGGCAATTCTACAGGCCGATATTACAGTATCCGATTTTACCGACAACCCGAAATTTAATTAATGGACGTCTGATGGACTTACACTGGACATCCAGATATGGACGTCCATATAGATTACAGGTCATCACATCTAATGGACATCCATAAACGGTCCATGGACATACAGGACATTATATGTACCTATTCTGGATATCCAATGGAAATCTTGTGCTATCTGGGTTTGCATTTCAACATTACAATGCTTTCAAAATCGGTCCATTTTGATATCTAGTATCGTCTGTTGTTCTATGACTCAAGAGTAGAATAAGCAATTTTTAATACATGAACAGAAACTGACTACAAAAAAATTAGAAAATTTTGAAAATAAATAAGAAATAACCACCACCAATTTAAAGTATATTTATAATTATTACGACAAACAAGTTGTTAATTTTTAATACCGAATTGGCAAGATTATTATTTTAGTATTTATTTTTTAATCAGATCTTCTTTTATGAAAACCTTATTTATATAAATACTAACTATTTTTATTTTGTTTCAGATGAGCAAGAGAGGGTGCAGAAAAAGACTTTTGTTAATTGGATTAATTCGTATCTAGCCAAGGTAAATTATGTTATTATATTCTGCTAAAAAATAAAAAATATCTGTCTCTTCGTTAAAGAAAGAATAAAATCAGCCTTCGCAATTTTAATTATTAATTAAATTCAGTTGCAGATTATAAACTTTTTTCTCATTGACGGATTTGACATAAAAAAAATGAGTTAAAAAATCATAAAGATTATGCTGAATTTAAGCACAATTTATTGCCTTCATCAATAAATTTATATTATCTGCTTTTAAAGAAAATAGGTCAGCCATAAAAACCAAATGACTTATGACATTTGAGAAGTTAATATACATCGATTCGCGTTTCCTCACGGCATCATGTCATAGTTGTCGAGGGGGATGGTGACTGCCTGTTAATGCAACGTGGTACCAAGCTCCGTGTTTAAAATCCATCAAAACATTTCATTCATTAATTTCTGGAGTTGAGTGTTTCTAATTAAAAAGCAATTCTTGCATCACAGGGTAAATACCTGATAAAATTTGTCAGTGTTGTTAACAACAAAAACAGCTAACCGAATATGTAGAAAAAAAAAGTCTATTTCTAGAGAAAATATTAATTTTAAAATTCCGTAAAATTCAAAAATACGAGGTCTGGCTATTAAATAACGAGACTGCTTATGAAAAACAGTTTTATTTTAAAAATTATTCTACAATCGAATGCTTCCCTTCAATGTACTCCCCTCCCCTCGCCTCACATCGTTCAATTCGTTTCTTCCATTGGTCAAAGCAATGCTGGAAGTCTTCTTTTGTAAGAGCATTTAGGAGCTCCGTCGATTTTCGCTTCACCTCTTTCATCGACTCGAACCGGGTTCCTTTTAAGGCAGACTTGATCTTCGGAAACGGGAAAAAGACACAGGGTGCTAAATCAGGCGAGTACGGCACGTGTTCGAGCACCGGAGTGCCTCTAGCGGCTGGTGCAAGATCCACAACTTGTTTTTCCATAACTCCGGCCGTTTCTTACGAACTCGCTCTCGCAGTGATGCCAAAACTTTCAAATAGTAAGGTTGGTTTACAGTTTGACCCTCTGGAACCCATTCAGTCATCACAATGCTGTTGATGTCGAGAAAAACGATTAGCATGGCTTTAAATTTTGATTTCGACATCCTTGCTTTTTTCATTCTTGGCGATGCAGGAATTTTCCAGTGCATGGATTGCCGCCTAGTGTCAACATCGTATTGGAATATCCAGATTTCATCGCAAGTGATGATGTTTTCCATCAATTCAGACTTTTCATCTAACCTCTGAAGAAAATCTAAGCAGATTTGATGTTGACGGACGAGCTTTTGGTCAGAGGTCAAATTTTTTGAGACCAGCTTCGCACAGACTTTCTTCATGTTCAATTCCTCATATAATTTTTTTTCTGGCAGTTTCTTTATCGACGTTTACAGTCTCAGCAATCATCCGAATGCTCATACGACGATCTCCACGCATAATTTTATTGATTTTGGTCACTGTTTGAGGAGTTGAAACAGAAACAGGTCGGCCTGAACGTTGGTCATCTTCGGTGCTCTCTCGGCCTTCAGAAAACCGTATATAACATTCGAAAACACGCGTACGAGATAGAGAATTATCACCATAGACCTCTTTCAACAACTTATAGCACTCAAATTGATCCAATGCTCATATTTTTCATCACACATTGTTATCGGCATGAGAAAAAAACACGTTCGTTTCTAACCTCTATAGATAAAATACTACTAAAGCGATAAAAACGTGTTTTCGTACTGGAATAGTAGACACTTCCAACTATCCAAGACTGCATTCGTTTCCCCCCCCCCTACCCCTCTAGGACGTCTTCTGCGCGGGCAGTCCCGTTATTTAACAGCCAGACCTCGTATAGTTAGTTAAGAATATTTTTGTCAGTGTTTAGCTGTCTAAATTTATCATATGACTTTTTGTAACTATATACTGGGTGTTAACAAAATAACTTTATTACTACAATTTTTTGTTTACAAGCGATGGTATTGAAACTGCTAATTCTAGGCTATCAAAGAACACTTTTCAAAATAAATGTGAATGTTTTGTTATTTCCGGTATGGCAGGAAATGGCCAGTACTTTTGGTTTTTAAATTGGACACCCTGTATCTTTTTTAATTATATACTTTTTAAGTGGTCTCACCAATATTTTTTAACATTGCAAATTTTATGTTTTATTCTAGAGTCCATCCATATTCATTCCAAAAGTGATTGACAATTAACAAAAAATACATCGATTTTTTTATGCGCCATTACTTTGTTTTACAACACAGCTCCAAATTGACAACATAACTTTTTTATAAAAACTAAAAATTCTTAAGGTTATCTGTGAAACCATAAAAGATTTTAGAAATCTGGTAGTAGTCCCAAATTTTAATTTTTTAAATAGAACAATCTGTATTTTTTACTATATTTTTTTGCATTTTCTTTAAGAATACTTTATATTGTCAATATTAATTGACAACAAATAGGCTAAAAGTAGTTTTTATTAAATATGTTAACTTTTTAAAATAACGAAGCTATTATTAATATAATATAAAATCATTTAGTTCGTTTATTTTAATCACAGTTTCTTAACCTACCGGGTGTCAACGAATCTATTAGACAAGTCATAATTTCTAGAGTATTATGTGTATCAAAATGAGAATTGGTACAGGTAAATGGTATGTGAAGGGGAGAGTTTTCGCATATTTTCCATTTTCCGGCCACTTCCGGTTTCACCGGACGCAAACTAATCTAAGGGCCTTAGGTGATGTCAAAAAAATACAATCGCAAAGTTTTAGTTACTAGTATGAAAGACAGGAATAAGACAAGTTGACAAAATTACGTTTTCATTTCTAACTATTAATTTTCAAATGGCGACTCCTTTTTGACAACTACTTTTCGAAAAAAGCATTCTTTGACGAATCTAACGGTACTAATTTATTTGCGATTGGATTAGACATAAGAACAGAAATTAAATATTATTAAGCAAAATACTGGATAATTTATTTACTTATGACAAGTGCGCCATGGACAGCCATGATGCATAATAATTTGCAACTGTTTTTATCAAGTCTTCTTTGGAAAACAAAGCACTTGATAAAAACAATTGCAAATTATTATGCATCATGGCTGTCCATGGCGCACTTTTCATAAGTAAATAAATTATCCAGTATTTTGCTTAATAATAAAGAATGCTTTTTTCGAAAAGTAGTTGTCAAAAAGGGGTCGCCATTTGAAAATTAATAGTTAGAAATGAAAACGTAATTTTGTCAACTTGTCTTATTTCTGTCTTTCATACTAGTAACTAAAACTTTGCGATTGTATTTTTTTGACATCACCTAAGGCCCTTAGATTAGTTTGCGTCCGATCATGGCCACCTAGATGCAATTTTAAAAGTGGCTCTAAAAAAATGAAGTAGACGTAAAAAGTTTTTAAAATGTCACATTCTGATCTAGAATTGTCTCAGAAATCCAAAAATGTTAAAATATACAGGGTGTTCCATTTAAAAATTCAAAACCGGGGCCATTTCCGGTGAAACCGGAAGTGGCCGGAAAGTGAAAAATATGCGAAAACTCTCTCCTTCACATACCATTTATCTGTACCAATTCTCATTTTGATAAACATAATACTCTAGAAATTATGACTTGTCTAATAGATTCGTTGACACCCGGTATAGTACTCGTATATAATATAATAAATATTCTAACTGATCTCGATTAAAAAGAATATTTATATATTTAAATCATTTTTATAGGTCACTGCTAAGAACACTTTTTAAGTTCGAAAAAAATATAACATATTGTATATTATATTGTAAAATAGTAGGCTGTGACTATGGATAAATAAAAGAATCACTTATCCGACTAAAGCCTGTCATGTCAGTTTGAGGTTCATTAGCTTTTCAACAATTTGTCTGTTTAAAAGCTCAAAATGAAAAAATTTCAAAATTTTGAAAAGTATAATATGGTAGAATGTTATAGTGAATGTAATAAACACATGCAGACTGCCTCTGATTTATATTTTGACGGTATCCGGAGCGCGAAACCCCAACTCGTCACTTTTTAAAAGACTAGAGAACCCAATCAATTTTGGATCCTTTAAAAAGCCATGGCCAAAGACGTATGAAAAAGAAGGTAAAGAGAATGAAATTATCTAACCAAAAATCTTAATTATCAAAAAAAAATACCTGATTCATGCCAAATTTAGTATAATGGGGTTTTTGGGGTCTCTGATCACGAATCTGAAGTCTTCTTCTTCTTCAAATGCATATTCATTAATGGATGTTTGCGATTACATTTTCCATTTTTTCCCCTACTTCTCGCGGTGTGTATCAGTGTCTGAATATCGTGCAACTCCGTCCACAGTCTGATATTACGGAACCACAACATCTTCTTTCTTCCAATTCCTCTCTTGCCCTCGATCTTGTCTTCAATCATCAACTGTAGGAATTGGTATCTCTCATTTCGCATGACGTACTCAAGGTAGGCCGTCTTTCTTTTCTTGATTATGTTGAATAGTTCACGTTCTTTCCCAATACGTGATAGAACTTCTTCATTGGTCATTCTCGCTGTCCATGGTATCTTAAGGATTCTTCTGCATATACACATCTCGAAAGCCTCTAATTTATTGATAGCGCTTGTCTTTAATGTCCAACCCTCCACACCATAAAGTAGTGTTGACCATACGTAACCTTTTATGAACCTCAGTCTTAATATCAAGTCAAAATCCGATCACGTAAGCACTCGCCTGAGTTTTACAAAAGCCTGTCGCGCCTGTTCAATGCGACATTTTACTTCATTGTCAGAAGTCCATTCTTCGAATATCCATGCGCCCAGATATTTTAATTTGATGACTCTTTCTATGGGTACTGCGCTGAATCTTATGTTGGCGTTTTGGAATAAATTGGGATTCCTTGAGATAATCATGAATTTTGTTTTCCCTGTATTGATGTTCAAGCCCATTGATTTACTGCGCTCTCCTATTATGTTGATGAGTTTTTGGAGGTCGTTTATATTGTCGGCGATTAGAACTGCGTCATCCGCATAACGGATGTTATTAATCCATATTCCGTTAACTTTAATTCCCATTTCAATATCTTCCAAAGCCTCCTGGAAAATTGTTTCCGAATAAAGGTTAAACGGGAGAGGGGACAGCAAACACCCTTGTCGCACTCCTCTTCGGATTTGTATCGGGTTGGATACATTATTATCAGATTTTATCTGTGCGGTTTGACCGCATCTGAAGTCAGATTTGCAAAATTCAAGACGGCGGAACCAAGAATAACGTAGTTAAGGCTCTAAGAAACAATTTTTTCAAAAATTGTCCAGAGAGCCTAATTAGAAAAATTTGAAAAAATCAAAATGTCAGTAAGAAATAAAATAAACCATTCAAGCAGGGAAAAAGGAAAGCATGCATAAAAACCGTTTATTTCTTGCAAATACAACTCTGGTCCTCTCTCCATATGCGTTTCGACCACCTCATAGTCTCGTCAATGAAGCTGTATCGAACCGAGAGCAACGTTGTTTCCTGCAAATGTTGCTCTCGGTTCGATACAGCTCCCCTGACGAGACCATGAGGTGATCGAAACACGTATGAGGAAATGACTAGAGTTATATTTGCAGGAAATAAACTGACTCTATCTATTCTTTCTTTTTTCTATGCTTGAAAGGAGTATACAACTATTTAAATACGGCAGAGATAACTTTATTTTATTTCTTACTGAAATTTTGATTTTTTAAAATTTCACACTACTTCGGTTAATAATAGATGTCGTTAGATTCGCGATATTTTTCAATCTGACATCGAAGTTAGCAGGTTTTTAATATCCTACCGACATACCTCGGAATTTATATTGTATATAGCAGTTGTTTCCTGCGAATGTTGCTCTCAGTTCGATACAGTTCCACTGACGAGACCATGAGGTAATCGAAACGCGTATTGTGAGAGAACCAGAGTTGTATTTGCAGGAAATAAACTGTTTCTATATATTCTTTCTTTTTTTCTCTGCTTGAAAAGAGAATACATATAGACGAGCCTACTTAGAGTGTGAGATTTTTTCCCAATTCAGCTTCGAAATGACCCCAGGTAAATATTGTAACAATTTATAAAGATCAGTTTCGTGATTACTAAACATAAAACCTCCCCTATACCAAATTTGATAAGAATCCTTTGATTATCGAATATTTCGTTCGCCATATTGGATCCACAATCTTGAATTTTACAAATCTGACTTCAGATTCATAATCAGCGATTCAAAACACCCTCTCGTACCAAATTTGTCATTAATCAAGTAATTTTTTAAATATCACACTTTTTGGCTGGATTTTTGAGGTTAGAAAAAATATCAGACATGCCATCTTAGTTCTGGTAATGGATTTGGATTTAACGGGTTCATCTATTTATAGATATAGAGTTGAATATGAACCGGTATCCTCCTTGGGCATTTCCGTCATTTTCTCTATTTTTTTACCTGTTTTTTGAGGTTAGAAAAAAATTGGGACACCGAATTCGTCATCAGGAGGCAAAAATACTACGGGCAACATATTTCGCATGGAAAGTATATACAACTGTTATTTTTTTGTGTACCTGTGTTATTATTTACCAAGTAGTTGCTGCATGTCACAGCATTACAGCAATAACCTAGAAAGATCAAGATCACTCTGCAAAACAGTTGAATAATGACTTGCTTGGCTTCGGAAAGTGATTAATTTTATTGTCAGAGCACTAAACCAAAAAAATGTGATTTGTAACAAAAGGTTTAAATTTATACAAATCATTAAAAAATGTTTCAGTAATAAATAGTGAATATTTCATAACAAAATTTAAAAAAAACTAAATTTCGGATCATTTCTAGCCAAACCGTATTTAAGTGGCCAAAAATTGACAAAGTTTTTTAAAAATTATTTTAAAATATCCGACCCCTTTTTTGGTGTCAGCGATTTATTGACGAATATTTATAAGGAGTAATTTATTATTATTAAGTATACAAACAATTTTATTTGTTACTTGTACATTCACATATTTATATATATTTTGTTAATTTTAGCGTGTGCCACCAGTAAAAATAGATGACTTAATAGAAGACTTAAAAGATGGAACCAAGTTATTAGCTTTATTAGAAGTTTTGTCTGGAGAAAGACTGGTAAGTATTGAAATGTTACATTACTATTTTGTTAAGGGGTCTTTTAGGTTACAATTTTTCAAAAAAAAAAATTTTTATTAATTTTTTTTTAATAGAAAGAAAAGAGATATCATTTTATAATTTTGCACATACATTTATTCGTACTTTAAGTATATAAAAATATTTTTTTTGGATTTTTTTATGGGTTTTTTTACCCATAACAATTTTTTTAAAAAAAACACCAAAAAAATTACGACGGACCTGATTCCAGGTGACTGAATCGTCTGAAAAGAAAAAAAATACCAAATTAATCCTTGTTCAAGTGCCCATGGTCCATACCGGAATGATTTTTTTTCATCCAAAAATAACAAAATGGCGGCCATTTGAAAAAAAAATCCATTTTTGAGGGTGAAAAATCGGGTAAAAATCGGAAAATTTGTTACCGATCAAAGTAATTCCGGTACCGACCATGGGCACTTGAACAAGGATTAATTTGGTATTTTTTTGTTCTTTTCAGACGATTTAGTCACTTGGAATCAGGTCCGCCGTAATTTTTTTGATGTTTTTTAAAAAAAATTGTTATGGGTAAAAAAATCCAAAAAAAAAAATTTTTGTATACCCAAAGTACGAATAAATATATGTGCAAAATTATAAAATGATATCTCTTGTCTTTCTTTTAAAAAAAAAATTTTTTTTTAAATTTTAACCTAAAAGACCCCTTAGAAATAAAATGTGAGTATAATCAAAGTACTGAAATGACATATGACACAGGATCGGACTTTAAATTTCCTTCACCATTTTATATAAAATTGTTCTACTTAAAGACATTAAAGAGGTAGCGTAAAAGAATAAAATTTAGGAAATATCAACTTTTTTTTTGTAATTGGGTACATAAAAAATAAATTATTAACGAGTTCAAAGCACTATAATAAAATAATAATTTGAATAATTGTGGGCTAGTATGACATATGACGATATATATTTTTACGTCTGCCAAATCCACGAGTTCTTTCAATACTATATATTCAAAGTACTAAGAGAACTTAACGATTTCGACAGAAAAAATTACTTGAAAGTAACATCGATCATGTAATATAGGGTGTTCAAAACTTTCTTAGATCAATAATTTATTGTTAAGTGCTGTATTAGCGCAAAGTTCCTGAGCTTATTTTTTCATTATAGTGTTCTGAACTCGTTAATAATTGTAGGAGTAAATAAGTACAAAAAAGCCGATTATTCCTATATTTTATACTTTTATGTTCTTCTTAATGTCTTTAAATAGAGTCATTTTATATAAAATGACGAAGAAAATGTAAAGTCCGGTCCTGACTTTATACTAAAATGATACTATCCAATAAAAGATATACTGAAAGTACTGAGACAACTCATCAATTTAACAGACAAATAACATAAAAATGAAAAACTTATGTTGAAAAATAAAAGTATAAAATAAATCGGCTACTAGATATACGGACAAATATTGTGTATAATTAAGGTTATATAAATAGGGGATTCACTTGAATGTCTATTGCAATAACGGGTATTCCCACAAGACACCAATAACGCATTTCTTTCAGTTGCTTAAGCATGTTGAAACTATGTCAAATTCCCCCAAAAGAATATTTTATTTTCACGTTATCAGTATTAAAACCAAATTGTACCAAGAACATTCAGCTAAAAATATCTAAATTTTTCCTTTTACGATGCTGGCATGTTAATATCACATTAACTGTATATAAAGAATTTTATCTAACTTAAAATTATAAAGAAAACAATATCTGAAATAAAATCATACAAAAGGGTAATTTTTCTAATTATCTATTGTTGTTAACCATAAACTTTCTATTCAAGTAAAAACAATGTGTAATTCAAAATAATTATTATAGACTATTTGGAGGCATTCAGATAAATCTTTCAAAGTTGCGCAAAAATAATGCAGTTGACATTCAATGAAATCTCATATATACAATGAGGAAGTAAAGTCTAGAATACATCATTATTTTCGACTTTTTTTTCTGGTATTAGAAAGAGTGTCTTTTGGCATCCTAAAAAACATATTATGAATATTATGAAAACCATATTGGCTTCGAAATGACGCTGCTGCAGGGCAAAGCGATATGTGCATGCAACCCCTGTACCCGTACAGCGGCAACAAGCTTACTACTTGTACTCGTAATCGCGGATACCATATTCGGATAGATTCTGGATGCCTTTTGGTGGTCCACAGATCTTAGAGGATGTCTCTCATGCAATGAAAAATTTCTTAGGTAAAGTAAAGATATTCAACAATATCTTCTCTAAGTTTCATCATATTCTTAATCGCGACGTTTCGAATTTAAAAAAAAATGTTTTTCATTGTACGATAATTTTTTTTTCAGAGATTGAAAATGGTGCATCTAAATCCAATGAAAACATTAAAAAGTTCGTAGGGGAAAAATGTTTGTGGTCCAAAAATTAATTTTTCCAAAATTCCTCTACCCAGAATTGAAAATATATTTTTTAAATAGATCCTTAAAATATAAGTAATTTTTAACAAGTTTAGATCGGTAATATATCATGAAGTTCGAGACAATGGTATAGTAAATAAATATGGTTTTTTTAAACAAAGAAAAATATATCTCGATAACTAGGTGGCGCCTCCTATAACTTTATTTATACGAATCGATAGGTAATTTAATTATCTACAACTTTTGTTTAAAACTTTCTTTCATACAACCGAGATAAACTGGAAAAATCGAAAAAAGTGGCCATTTTTGATCCGCCATTTTGTTAGCACAGGGTTGCCAATGCTAACATCGAGATTAGTTATTTAGGATGGCGAAATATACACTTTTCAGTAATAAAATCTCAGGTTACATTTTTCACGTGAAGTATGACCCCCATATTTTTTGCACACTCCCTGCCAAATTCGAAACATTTTTTCTATTACATGTCCTGTACCAAAAATAACCAAGTAGCAAGAACCATTCAATTTATCATTTTATTAAATATTGAAGATGCCTTCCAATGATGAATTGAGTAATGTGGTGTAATGTCGTGTATATATATATATATATATATATATATATATATATATATATATATATATATATATATATATGCATATGTACAACAGAACGGATATAGGAAATTTGAGTCCCATTTACACCAGCCTAATTTAAACAAAAACATTAAGTATTTGATCCTGTTAATAAACATCAAAAATTGAATATCCTCCTAAACATGAAATAAAATATATGCGTTTTTTCGGTTTCTTTGGTGCATTGTAAAATATAAAAAATAAAACACTCTCGCATTACATGTATCCTCAGTATCTAAATAGACGATGTAAAAGTTTCATTTCATTACTAATAAATAAACAAAATGTCAAGGTGTGTACTGGTAAAATTAAATACTTTTTTTTAAATTTTAAATAGTATTTTAAAGTGTTTGTTTTTTAAAATTGTAAATATGTTCTTGTATGAATGTTTTTAACTATATAAAAAATATTTTGAGGAAGATAAATAAATAAAAAGACAAAACTTTTTGAAGATGCCTTAAATAAAGGGTGAAACGTCAAATTGTTTTGGATTTTTTGTTAAATAAAGAACCTAAGCCCAAGAAAAGATAATATATATATATATATATATATATATATATATATATATATATATATATATATATATATATATATATATATATATATATATATATATATATATACCGGGTGTCAACGAATCTATTAGACAAGTCATAATTTCTAGAGTATTATGTGTATCAAAATGAGAATTGGTACAGGTAAATGGTATGTGAAGGGGAGAGTTTTCGCATATTTTCCACTTTCTGGCCACTTCCGGTTTCACCGGAAATGGCCCCGGTTTTGAATTTTTAAATGGAACACCCTGTATATTTTAACACTTTTGGATTTCTGAGACAATTCTAGATCAGAATGTGACGTTTTAAAAACTTTTTACGTCTACTTCATTTTTTTAAAGCCACTTTTAAAATTGCATCTAGGTGGCCATGATCGGACGCAAACTAATCTAAGGGCCTTAGGTGATGTCAAAAAAATACAATCGCAAAGTTTTAGGTACTAGTATGAAAGACAGGAATAAGACAAGTTGAGAAAATTACGTTTTCATTTCTAACTATTAGTTTTCAAATGGCGACCCCTTTTTGACAACTACTTTTCGAAAAAAGCATTCTTTGACGAATCTAACGGTACTAATTTATTTGCGATTGGATTAGACATAAGAACGGAAATTAAATATTATTAAGCAAAATACTGGAGAATTTATTTACTTATGACAAGTGCGCCATGGACAGCCATGATGCATAATAATTTGCAACTGTTTTTATCAAGTCTTCTTTGGAAAACAAAGCACTCACTTAAGTAGATAATGACAGTGACATACGCTCTAAGAACTACTTAAGTGAGTGCTTTGTTTTCCAAAGAAGACTTGATAAAAACAGTTGCAAATTATTATGCATCATGGCTGTCCATGGCGCACTTGTTATAAGTAAATAAATTATCCAGTATTTTGCTTAATAATATTTAATTTCTGTTCTTATGTCTAATCCAATCGCAAATAAATTAGTACCGTTAGATTCGTCAAAGAATGCTTTTTTCGAAAAGTAGTTGTCAAAAAGGGGTCGCCATTTGAAAATTAATAGTTAGAAATGAAAACGTAATTTTGTCAACTTGTCTTATTCCTGTCTTTCATACTAGTAACTAAAACTTTGCGATTGTATTTTTTTGACATCACCTAAGGCCCTTAGATTAGTTTGCGTCCGATCATGGCCACCTAGATGCAATTTTAAAAGTGGCTCTAAAAAAATGAAGTAGACGTAAAAAGTTTTTAAAATGTCACATTCTGATCTAGAATTGTCTCAGAAATCCAAAAATGTTAAAATATACAGGGTGTTCCATTTAAAAATTCAAAACCGGGGCCATGTCCGGTGAAACCGGAAGTGACTGGAAAGTGGAAAATATGCGGAAACTCTTCCCTTCACATACCATTTACCTGTACCAATTCTCATTTTGATACACATAATACTCTAGAAATTATGACTTGTCTAATAGATTCGTTGACACCCGGTATATATATATATATATATATATATATATATATATATATATATATATATATATATATATAATGGGATATCCTATTACGAATACTGGCGTATCTTATAAAAATGACTTACTGCACAGTTTTTACCTTGTTTTCTATATTTTCCTATAAAATACCGCATGGTGAAATAATATGCAAGTCATAATTCTAAAAATAAGACAAATTACGTCCCTACTGTTGGATTTACAATTAGTTTGAATATGGTCATGGTTTGTTATTCTGGTGTTCACTGCCCTTTACATTTTTCTTAGATACAACAATGACAAAGTTTTATAGCACAGTTAACAAAAATATGTCATTGTTGTGGGCACGGTTGTAATACAAATTTAACAACATTTATTCTTGTCGGAATTAAATAAAGTTCCATGCGGTGCAACCGTTTTTAATTTATTTTATATTGTATTCAAAATATGGCAATATACAGTTTTACCACATAATTCTTAATGTCTGGTTCGAAATTCGTCCTGCTTGAGTCTTCACTCTAGTTAATATTCTTTTTGATGACCTTTTGTCAATTTCCACTTCGAGCATTGCATTCTTTTCACTGCATCCTATACCCGAGTGAATATTGCTGCGTTCGTCATTCGATCTCTAAGGGATATATAAGTGAAACATAACCCTTTCCATGTTTCTTTATTCACAAATTACTTTGTTATAGTTAAAGTTTCAGAACTGTATGTCTAATCATAGACTCTTCTTTTGAGACACTGGTATTCCAGATTCAGAGACCTAACACGCATGTGAATTTGAATTTAATAGGCACTCCTTATGTCTAAGGGGATAATCAAGGCCGCCGAGAAAGCAGGCGTAAAAGTATTTTCGGGTTCCCTAAAAAAACGAAATTTATTTATTTATTTATTTATAAACATCAAAGCACAACAACAATAATTAATAGGGCCGTAATAAAATATAAAAAACAAAAAAAACACCTATTACAAAATAACAAAAATAATATCATAATATCACGTAATAAAATATAACACAAAAAACGTACTTATTACAAAATAACAGAAATAATATCACAATAGCAGTCCCAGAACTACAATAATACTGAACAGGAACGTAAAAACTGGGTATAACTCATACTCAGATCACACGATTGCGACACCCTATTAAACACAGAACACATTCGATATATTGGCGACATACAATATACATTAGTCCTAGGTATCCTTAAATGAAGTGTATACGAAAAATATAACATATATAATCATAAATTATTAAATATAATGATTTATTTAAACAATTTACTCTTAAATAGGGCTTTGACAAGTTAAAAAACTATCCTAAGAAGGTTTTATGACCTTTTTGTTTAGCAAAATAACTTATGATTTGTTTGAAATCTAATTTTCTTGCTAAAGCTCATTCTAAAGTTAAGGTATCTGATCCTGCACCGGGCCCTTTCAAACTGCCTTTGATCCAAGGTAATTATCCCAGCTAACCTCTTCCCCCAATGTCGTCGGTCCTGGGGTCAACGACTTTGCTGCAAGGTAATTTGCTTGCCCTTCCTATGGACCAGAGCTTAGCAAGAGTCAGAGCAACCCTCCGGTCCGGTTTGGGGGTATCATCGAATTGTCGGAATGTACCCCAAAAACACCCAACTATTGCAAATTCTTGTCACTTGTGTGACGAGCTCTGTTCAAAGCGTGAATCTTCCGAATGTAGAGATGGTCGTCCGAGACCCAACTGTAGAATAAAATTACTCCTTTCACCCTAGAGCACGCGACTACACACAATCCCTTTTTGCACAAAAGGGGCGTTCCTCCCTTACACACTAGATTTAGCTCGGATCCTGTCTTAGTCCCCAAATGGACAAACCACGTTTTTTTCTTGTTTTTTTTTTGCAAGAGTACGCTAGTACACGTATTGTTAGTTTAACAACCAAAACGGATATCTAACCGTGTTTCAGATACTAGTACCAATTAACCTGAACTACAAGTTTGTCGTCTTAACATATACTTTTGCTCATCACAGTGATATGTTTTCTCAAACTAATCCTTAATCCCAATACACCTGTTGCCACATTTAGCCTCTGTAACATATCTTTGTTTATAATAGACAAAATTTTCCATGTTTTCCTCGTTTGGTGATAAACGAAAACACTTTCTTATTCTTGTATTTTTAGGGTTCAAACTTGGTGGACTTACTGTGACACTTGTCAATTTCAACTCATTATTGTCAAATTGAACTAAAATTTCTTTGGTCACCTTAGGACAGTTTTTAAGCTAAAGCACATCTTGTTGAGCTGAGAGATTAATATTCAAATATATTTCGGTTGAATCAAAACTTGAGTTGACCAGACAGAATTTGAATAGATACGCTTAAACCAATTTATTAAAATTTACGTTGTTGAAAGCCCAAAAACACAAATAATTTTATTTCTTGAAATCAGTCAATTGAGAGCCAGAAATTAAACCAGAAAATTAAGCAGAATTCAAGAATATCGTAATATACCGTAATAAAATTGAAAAATATAGCTTTAGTATTTGATTTCTAATAAATTAAAAACATAATTTTGGTTAACAATACTAACAAAAAAATGATGTTTTTTTCAGCCCGTGGAGAGGGGACGAGTCCTTCGCAGACCACACTTTCTCAGCAATGCCAATACAGCTTTGCAGTTTTTGCAAGGAAAGCGAATCAAATTAGTTAATATCAATGCCAGCGATCTGGTGGATGGGAGACCACCAGTAGTTCTGGGACTGATATGGACCATCATACTATATTTCCAGGTAAATTTATTTCATGTTGTTAATTACAGTTTTATTCTCTTGGCACTTCTTCATAGCATAGCATCATTGGCATTTTGATTTATAAAAATATAGCTAGAAATTTTGAAAGAACAACTGGCTATGTTTAAATAAGCATTAATACAGTCCCACCCCACTTGATGGGTGTTACTGGGTATAATATTTGAGCACCCTTACTTACAGTAGTTTGTATGTAGTTTTATATGCGTAGTTCGTGTTTCTTTGATAGTTTCGTAGATCTTCAAACAGTATCTATAATAATATCTAAACTGATTTTGATATTTTCTGAATGCGATTAAAATATTTATCGAAAAACACCAATTCCAGTAAGTGGGTACCATAAATAATTATATTACAAAAAAAGAACTAGTTTTTAATCTATTTTATAATAACACTTTTCTGAGCAAATTGTTAAAAATAATCAAGGTGTTCACTAATTTATATTACATATTTATTTACGCCAGTCTCACCGTATTGGATTCGCTCGAAAGAATAATGTAGCCAATTCATTTTCTAAAAGTACTTAATTCATAGAAATTCGGGATGAATGATATTTTTTGTGACGTTTTGATTTTCTGTTAACAGAAGGTATTTGTTATCCGAATTACCAGTTCTGGATATTACTTTTTGTCTGTTTTGACATGGTTTTCGTAAAAGAACCCAACAAATACGGCAAAAAAACGAAAACTATTTTCAAATTGTAGACTTATATTCGTTTTGCTGCTACATACTCTTCGGCATAATTTTAATATTCATCTAAGTCCCAAACACCTTATCTGATATGCTTTAATTCGGAACTAATATCGTTCGGCATCTCGTGAT
Source organism: Diaprepes abbreviatus (assembly GCA_034092305.1). Taxonomy (NCBI): domain Eukaryota; kingdom Metazoa; phylum Arthropoda; class Insecta; order Coleoptera; family Curculionidae; genus Diaprepes; species Diaprepes abbreviatus. The sequence continues at coordinate 3,325,199 of JASJET010000185.1, forward strand.
TATAAGTAAACAGAACTGTGAGAAAGTTGTTGTACGAAGCGCATCACAGTGGAGAACCAATATACCATATATGCACGACCGTGTATACTATATCTTGGAGTATAATATATTTTTAACGTTGTGTTTTTTATTATATTTATTGTTTTTCGAGGTGAAATATATCTATAAACCTTCTCATTTATGTCAAGAAACACGGGTAAAAATTTGGTTGCGATTGATCGAGTAGTTTTTTTGTTTATCCTGGACAAACAAAAACTCGTTTCCTTTTTATATAATAGATTAGATTAGATTTTAAAACGATTAGTCCTTTTACCAAAATTGATTTGTAGATATTTCTAGATATCAGTTAATGTCACAGATAGAAGCTATAGTACAAAAAATAAGTATAATTACAATATTATTTTTATCCAAAAATATAAAGGAAATAATTAGCAAGGTGTCTTTAAAAAACGAGGCACTAAATTATGTGCAGTATAGTAGCAGTTAGGGCAGTAAGGTATCTAATTAAGAAGATTAGTATGGTAGAATAGTATTTAAGATACTTTGTCGGTTTTACTAGATATTTTTGATATTTACAAAATATACGATATTTAAGAAATTAAAATATAAATATTTTCTATAAAAAAATATTATATACGATGGTTATCAAGTGCGGTTCTATAAAATTTGGAGGGGAATTAAAAATTCTCATTCACCATTTTCAAAGCTCACTGTACAGCGTCTGTGAGCGAACTGATGCTTGCGACTCGGATGCTGCCCGTTTTGGGTGTACGTGGGGCGTGTTCGTTGGCTGGATGGTTCTGGCCAATCAAATCGAGAGTTTTGCTGCGTGTCATCGATCTGTTATCAGTGTTTGGAGGTTATGTCGCCGAGTTATGATCCATGTCTTTACTAGCTACTGCTGGTCGATATTTCATTAGCAGGTTTTTCCAAATATTAGGCAACCGCTGACTATCGTCTCTACTACTTAAGTCGCTGGGCCTCTTTGCAATTTCGATGGCATCCTTTTAATTCTTGTGAACACGTTTCCACATCTCGATAATATTTTTGTTCCTGAGAAATTGATCTTATGTCCTGTGTTTAAGAAATGTTGGGCGAGTGCGGAAGAAATTGTTTTTTGCTTGACAACATTTATACGTTTGTGTCTTCTGGCGCATATTTTACGGTTGGTTTGACCTACGTAAGATGAGCTGCACTCTCCGCATGGAATTTCATATACTTCCTGGTTTTGTAGAGGGATTTTTCTTTAGCTGTTGTCAGGAAATCCTGTACTTTACGACGGTAAATTGAAAATGGTGAATGAGATTTCACCGAAACTTTAGCTGCCCTACAGTACTGAGAATGACAAAGCACACACGGGATATCCGAAAACCTTCGATTATATATATATATATATATATATATTTTTTTCTAATATTTTCTTGGGTATAGGTTTTTCATTAGAGAAACAAAGGACAACAATTTTCTTTCTGACGTTTCGCTCTACATGGCGAGCTTCTTCAAAAGAGCTTGGTATATTTATTTTACATCTACAAAAATTACAGAATTTTCTATATAATAAACATATATCACAGCAATTACATTTTTATATTTTCAATTTAATTAAAATTAATAAAAACAAAACAGATTTTAAAATAGTCTTATAGTTTAAAATTTAAAACAATACAAACAGGTTAAAATAGTGAAAATTATAAAATAGTACATACCTTGAAAGTAGTTTTGTGTGTATGTTTAAAAATAAATTCAAATATGATCTTTGGTATGCAATTTGTATAGATAGATTTATTTTTATAAAAAGCAAAAAATAGGAAAAAAGATTATTATTTATTTTTTAATAACGTTCTTTTACCTGTATGAGTGTATATGAAATCGTTCCAAGCATCATTACATTATTTCTCATATTTATTATAGAGTCGCTTCAAGCATGTTTTATTCAAAAATCAAATTATAGTATATCTGACTTAAATTTTTGACATCTTGCTTGTCATTTACAACATTTTTATCTTTTTTTATGTGTATCATTTCTTTGATGACTAATTTATGATAATTTCTGTCGGTATCTAAAATATGGGTGTTTTTAAAATCAAATTCATGCTTAGATGTTTGTTCATGCTTATGTAAAGATGTCGATGCGTTTTTAGTATACTTGTGTCCATTCACTCTATTTTCAATATATTGTGTCGTCATGCCAATGTATTTCTTAGGACAATTGAGGCATGGAATTGCATATATTACGTTAGATCTTTTTTTGGTGGGAACTTTGCTTTTTAACTTCGTATAAAATGACCCAAGTAAATTGTTCGCCTTATGGCATACCGTTATGTTATGTTTATCCAAAATATATTTTATTTTTTCAGACAGTTGGTTTACATACGGTAATGCAATGAAAGTGTTTTGTGTTTTGGTATTGTTAATTTTATTTTTTTTGTTTGAGTTATAATGTAAATAGGTTCTTTGTTTAATTATTTTTTTTATTAACAATACCAAAACACAAAACACTTTCATTGCATTACCGTATGTAAACCAACTGTCTGAAAAAATAAAATATATTTTGGATAAACATAACATAACGGTATGCCATAAGGCGAACAATTTACTTGGGTCATTTTATACGAAGTTAAAAAGCAAAGTTCCCACCAAAAAAAGATCTAACGTAATATATGCAATTCCATGCCTCAATTGTCCTAAGAAATACATTGGCATGACGACACAATATATTGAAAATAGAGTGAATGGACACAAGTATACTAAAAACGCATCGACATCTTTACATAAGCATGAACAAACATCTAAGCATGAATTTGATTTTAAAAACACCCATATTTTAGATACCGACAGAAATTATCATAAATTAGTCATCAAAGAAATGATACACATAAAAAAAGATAAAAATGTTGTAAATGACAAGCAAGATGTCAAAAATTTAAGTCAGATATACTATAATTTGATTTTTGAATAAAACATGCTTGAAGCGACTCTATAATAAATATGAGAAATAATGTAATGATGCTTGGAACGATTTCATATACACTCATACAGGTAAAAGAACGTTATTAAAAAATAAATAATAATCTTTTTTCCTATTTTTTGCTTTTTATAAAAATAAATCTATCTATACAAATTGCATACCAAAGATCATATTTGAATTTATTTTTAAACATACACACAAAACTACTTTCAAGGTATGTACTATTTTATAATTTTCACTATTTTAACCTGTTTGTATTGTTTTAAATTTTAAACTATAAGACTATTTTAAAATCTGTTTTGTTTTTATTAATTTTAATTAAATTGAAAATATAAAAATGTAATTGCTGTGATATATGTTTATTATATAGAAAATTCTGTAATTTTTGTAGATGTAAAATAAATATACCAAGCTCTTTTGAAGAAGCTCGCCATGTAGAGCGAAACGTCAGAAAGAAAATTGTTGTCCTTTGTTTCTCTAATGAAAAACCTATACCCAAGAAAATATTAGAAAAAAATATTTAACAAAAGGTTTAAGATACAAAAATAAATTATATATATATATATATATATATATATATATATATATATATATATATATATATATATATATATATATTTACGATATATCGGCATGTGTAAATGATTTTGGGGGTATAGTTCCTGCTTAGATTCGCGCTTGGCTTTGAAGTGTTGTTCTTTCAACACTTCCTTTTTCTATTTTTGTTTTCACGAAACCAGCCACTACGTTGAGGACAAGGCCTATTTTCACGTGTATAAAAAAGCGTGGGTGCCAGGAGAGTGTAATTGGAACACTCTAAATTTCTCCTCACTCTAACTTAGAATCCTAAATATGGGTTAGTCTAATAACCTTTATTGGTTAAACATTTTTTGTTTTAGCAAATAAATCATCTTATTTAAAGTTTTACACTTAATTAATACCCTGTATACGATAGTTTTAGCAACATAAATGTTCGTTAGGGTATTAATCAGTGAATACTACCATTAATCATGGCGAAAAAGCATATAAATTTTGCGTGATTAATCATCTTACTTACTTATTATTTTTGTTTTCTTTGAATTATAAGACTATTTATATTCCAATGCACTCTGACTCACAAAAAGAGCGGCGAACCTAAAAGATCCATCCATTTGTGAGCTGAAAAATATTGGAATGCGGAGCTAGATTTTAGCAAATAAAATTTAGTCAGATATTAAGAGTGAATACCATAATTTAAATCATCACAAACTTCATTAAAGTTATTCCGTCTTTGTAAATACGCTTTATTTTAGGTTGTTCAAGTTATAGGGTCTGTTTCTAAGAATTTTTGCACAATTTGCATGTATTGGCACTAGTTTACATTAGGTGTTTAAAGATATAGATTTTGCATATGACAGTATGTGTATTAATTTATTTGATTCAAACAAACCATATTATTTTTAAAAGGGGCACTTTACTGGTCTAATTATATTTATTTTATACTAGCATCCCTTTCTCGGCTTTGCCCGAGAGAATACCACAGCCAACTCATTTTCTAATAATATTAAATTCATGCACATGAGTAGTATACACGATCGTGTCTACTACCCATTGAAATATTCTCTCTTTAAAGTTGTATTTTTTCATTGTAGTTAATGTTTTTTTGAGATGAAATATATCTATAAACCTTCTCGTTTGTGCCGAGAAATATGGCTAAAAATTTGATAGCGATTGATCATGTAGTTTTTTTGTTTATCCCGGACAAACAAAAACCCTCTTTAAATCATAGTACGGGTTTGACTAGATTAAATACAATATAAATAAATAATCTACATGTAACTAGTTTTTTTTAATAGGTTATAATAAATTACACACCAGTAACGTTTTTAATTAGTAAAAGTAATAAATACTCGATATACGACTGTGATAGTTGTTCAACTAACAACGATTTTTAATGCAGTTCGTGTCACAGGAATTTCTTTCATTTCAGTCCTGTGTTCATCACATAATGAGATGAAGTAAATATTATTAATTGGAGATATAAAAAACAATTCGATTCTATGAAATTTGTAAGAAAGAATAGCAAACCTAAATTGTCCATTTCTCTATCTCATTACCTTTTTTATTTGTGTTAATCTATCATTTTTATGATATCTGTTAATACCCTATAATTTTTTTATTTTAAAAGAATTTATATCAGTCTATAATCAATTACACGGGTTTAAGAAAAAGTTGATGCCCATTTGACCAGGCCATTTTATTCTTATATAATTCGACGCCCTGAATCCAAATTTGAAGTTTGCTAGTGCTGCCTCTATCACTTTAGGTTCAAGGTCATTTCAAGGTCAAATTGAATAAAATTCACTAAATAAATCTTGAAAAAAAAAGATATTTAGGTTTTTGGAGACGCTTGATCTGAGTTTGTGGTTTGTTTAGTTTCCCAAAGCCAACCAGAGGTCATTTCAGGGCCATTTCAAGGTCAAATTGATAAAAATCCACTGAATAAATCTGAAAAAGAAGATAGGTAGGTTTTTTAATCGTTAAATCCGAACTTGTGGTTTGTTTAATCCCCCAAGGTATGCCAGCGTCATTTTAAGGCCAAATTTTAAAAAAATCTACTAAATAAATCTAAAATAGAAAATACGTAGGTACGGGTTGTCCGAATTTGTGACTTGTTTTATCTCTCGAGGTCATTTTAAGGTCAAAATGAAAGGCATGTTATAAAAAGCAACCAGTGGATATATAGAGCATGTTTCATTAAGTCGTTTGTTGGCTATTAGTTTATTCATTCCATTGGTTTTAGTTTGGTTTCATCCAACTAAACGGCAAATTATCACGTCCTTATCAGCGGTAGGTTTGGAACAGAAAAAAATCTCTTTGTTCGAAGAAAGCGAATTGGAACCTCTGGAACGAACAAATTAAGAACAAACATATAATGAAATGCTCCCATAGGTGTTTGAGTCACTAAGTCTGGTCTTTCCAAGGTCAAATTTAAAGAATCTAACCTGACGTGATACTGGTTAGAGGATCTCAGATTTCGATTCAAGGCATCCAATTACATAAGAATAAAATGGTCTGGTCAAATTGCCATCAACTTGGTTTTGTAAACCTATGTTATATAAATAAAATAAAACCAATTGGAGGTAAAAGCTTTCAAATTTGATGTAGTTAAAAATAACAGCCCAAGAACATTAAAGTTTGAAAGTTTATGAGAAAGAAAATTGGCCTACAGTTGCTAGTTGGTCAGCTTTATGGTATTATCGAACGAAAACCTTCAAAGAAACCCATGCTTTCCTTATGGGAAATGTCCAACTCAGGAAAAAGGTAGTTTTTGACTAGTAGAACAGAAACTCTCCTGGGCAGGGAGCTCAAAAATCCATAGTTTTTGAGATATATGAGCTCGAAGTTTTACGAGAATTTTGGTGAACCACAAGTATGGATACCCTTGAAAATCTCGAAAACTAAGGACTCTGGAGAAAAACTTTTAACACAAAAGTTGAGGGATTTTTCGTTGGGCTTCTTTTTTGACCTTAAATTTGACAGCGATCGTTAAAGTTATTTCAAGGTCAAGTTGATTTTTTCAAATTAGAACCCACATTTTGTATTGCAAAATTCACTTTAACGATACAAAATGCAGGAATGGCCAAATAATTCAGGAACTAAGGGTTTTGAAAAAACTTTACATAATAATTATGAGATTTTTTCTTAGTCATCTTTTAGTGACCTTAAAAGTTGAGGGCAAGGTCAAAGTCAAGGTCACCAAAAGATTCCCCAGAAAAAAAAACAATAACTTTTTTATTCAAAGTTTCTCTCCAGTAACCCTAGTTTTTGATTGATTTATGCGAAAAACACGTTTTTGACCTTCGTATGTCCTTTAGATCGTAGGAAAATTTATACGTATTTCACATGAAACGTAGAATATTCCCTAGTTTTCTTTCTAGAATGAAAAGGGGTGTGCATGTGAAAAAATCAACGTGACCTCGAAATAATCTTGAAGGTCGAGGTCAAGATCAAACTCAAAATTACTAGAAGAAGTCCAAGAGAAAATCCTATACCTTTGGTATTTAAAGTTTTTCTCCTTAATTTTCGAAATTTTTAAGGGTATCTATAATTGTGGTTCACCAAAATTCTCGTCAAAAACATAACTGCAAGTTCATATATGTTATGTTAAAAAACTATGGATTTTTGAGCTCCGTGCCCATGAGGGCTTTTGATCTACTATTCAAGAACTATATTTTCCCTGAGTTTGTGAAAATTTGACCGAGAGCTATTTCCCATAAGGATAGTGCAGGGTTCTTTGTGTACACTCCGTATAAGTAGACAGTTATTAAGATACTCAATGTATATTTAATAAGCTGGTAGATGTCGATGTCTAGTATCGCTATGCACATTTATTAATCTTGTTATAATTTTAAAAAGCTACGTAAGGATTGGGGATATTTTGTGGTAAGTTATAGAATTTTCACATGCTTTTTACTTTCTATCACTTCAAAATGTATTATTAATTACTTGATTACGTATTGTTTTTATAAATAAATTCATGCACAGTATACAGCAAATTTTGTCAGTGTGGTTCTAGTTTGTCTACACCGAAACTTTAAAATGTTTTAACGTTCCGCAGGTCACGGGTCACGTTATAGGACTCCTATCATTTTTGCTTATGTGTTCATCTGTCCATTTGTCTCTTTAAATATCATTCGAGTTTTCATTGCCTTTGCACAATTCTACCCCATTGATTTCAACATAGTCTAACTGGAAAATTTTAAAGCTTTGATATAACAATTGATTTGGTTTAAGTTTTAACAGGACTGACAGACAAATTAACGGATAGACAAACACTGAGTTTATTCCATTAATTTTCGTACACGTCATTAAAACTAGTCGTCCAACTTTAAAATGTGTGCAAATTAGTTTTACAATATCTATCTGTTTTTTTTTTGAACAACTAAAATAATATATGCTAATTTATTTTAAGATTGAAGAGAATAGCAGAGCTTTGGAATACTTAGCGCAGTGGGGTAGCACCAGCAGTTTGGAGAGTGCCGGTACAACCTCATCCAAGGACAAATGGAAGCAGGGTGCTCGAAAGACTCTGCTCAATTGGGTATCTAACGCATTACCCGATGATTCAGGTATGTACAAACAAATTAGTGGTTATGTATGTATAAATGTACGTAGAATTGGGGTCTATATATTGCGACCTGGACATGTCCCATGCGAAGATGGTATATCTAAAGAAATGTTGGAACTCGGAGGGTCTGCAACACTACATTCAATGAGTATTCTTTTGAATAAATGTCTTCAAAACGGTAAAATCCCTGATAACTGGCAAAACGCCCGAGTCATTCTTCTGTACAAAAAAGGCGACAAATTGGACATCGAAAATTATCGCCCCATAAGTCTTCTACCACATCCTTACAATTTGCTTACAAAGATTATAACTAATAGACTAACCAACAAATTTGACTTTTGTTGGTTGGTACAACAGAACAGATACAGAACATCAAATTACTAATTGAAAAATGCACCGAATATAATATTCAAATTCACCTAGCATTTGTTGATTGTCGCAAGGCTTTTGACTCTGTCGAGCTATGGGCCTTATTTCAAGCAATGCACAATGCAAGGATTGACTCCAGATACAGAAATCTTCTAAACTATATTTAAGATAAGGTCACACTGCAAGTAAAGATAACAGAGAACTTAGAAACACAGATTATAATTGGTCAAGGGGTTCGACAAGGAGATACAATTTCCTCTAAACTCTTTACTATAACACTGGAAGATGTCTTTAAACAACTAAACTGGGAACATAAGGGCATTAGCATCGATGGTAGATATCTCAGCCATTTATGTTTCGCAGATGACGTGGTATTAATAAGTAAAGATTTAGAGCAGTTTCAGGAAAGACTATCTGAGTTGAAAAATGCTTCAGAGAAAGTTAGATTAAGCATGAACTTAACAAAAACCAAAATAATGTCTCCAGAAGATATGCCACTTTATGTGGGATACAACGAAATACAAATAATCGAGGAATATGTGTATTTAGGCCATCTAATTGGACTTGGGAAAGAAAATCAAGAAGCGGAAATAAAGAGAAGAATTAGAATGTCATGGGCAGCAGTCGGGAGATCGGGAAACGCTCTTAAAAACCCCGATATTCCCATTAATTTGAAAAGAAGAGTATTTGACTGGTGCATTCTCCCAGTAATGACCTATGGAATGGAGACAACCACATTAACAGTTGAACCAGCCATTAAACTGTGTACTACACAGCGAGCAATTGAAAGAATTATGCTACATGGCGGAATAGGGAACGAAGAAGTAAGAAGACGCACGAAAGTGGAGGATGTGTTAAACTCGTTACTACTTTGAAATGAACCTGGCTGCGACACTTCGCTAAACAAGACTGTACAAGGTGGACAAAACATATATTGCAATGGAGACCTAGATCGTCATAAAGAAATATCGGAAGTCCCCTAAAAACATGGATAGAGGACATAAAAACGAAATTAGGTAGAGAGAGAGACTGCTGCCAAGTCGTAAGAGTTACCTTATCGGCTTGCGCAGGCCCTCCAGTCCTTTTTCCCTCGGGAACCTTAGGATGTTGGACGGCTTCAAGGTGGGTAGCTCCCCTTCTTATTTGGTGTGTTCCCAAGAACCGCATCCTAGGGTTTTCTAGAGCGCTGCACTCTGAAAGGATATGAATAGAGATTTTGTCCTCCTCCTCGCGAAATCTGCACTCTTTTCTTTCTACCAGTCCGTTTCTTGAGATGTCCTTTGAGGTCGCAATGCCCTATCAGGACCCTGTCAGAGTTAGTTTTTACTTAAGCTTATGCATTATTTGATCTTTTCTGGTCGTAGTTCCTAAGAAGTATCTTCGCTTGCCTCAATCCTTACAGCTCCGTCCATTAATTGGATCACCTGCTTTCTTCTATCTTTAGTTCCTCCAACATTACGCTACTGCTGTGATTTCACAGAAAGGCTCTGGTTTCAGAAATGGTGTCTCAGCCCCTTGTCTCGCGAGCCTGCCTACTATTTCACTCCTCTTTATCCCAGTGTGTCCGGGTATCCACATGAGGATGACTTTATTATTCTTACTCAAATCAGTTAATTATTCTAGACATTCTCAGACCATCTTGGAGCTGAGAGTTCAGCGCACTGATGGCTGCTTGCCTATCCGACATGCTGATAATCTCTTGACCATAAAGTTTTTTTCTTTGTTGAATTGAATACATTTCCTAATGGCATGTATTTCTGCGTGGAACATGCTTGGTGACTTACCCAAGCTTTCGTAGTGTCCGGTGCCGGGTCCATATACTCCTATTCCAGTTCCTTCGGTTGTTTTGGAGCCATCTGTATATCATATAATGAATTTTTTGTCGAGTTTTTCAGTGATGTTTCTGTCCTATTCGTTTTTACGACTCAACTTTGTGCTGAAGTTTTTCACAAAGTTGAATTTCTTTTTCATTTCATCTCTCATCATCCTGTAAATTGTCCCCTTCGCTATACTCTCTACATGTAAGGTTTAGGATTACTTCCAATTAATGGTTAGTCCGAATAAGATTTTATGTAATTTTCTCGAACGAAAGATTATTTTGAAAGACAATGACCTCTATATTATCCAATTTTAAATTCTAGGTATCGAAGTTAGGGACTTTGGCGCCAGCTGGAGAGATGGTGTCGCTTTCCTTGCTATCATCGATGCCATTAAGAAGAACCTAGTTGATATTGCAGAATTGAAGAAAGAATCTAATAAAGCAAGACTTGAAACTGCCTTTGACGTCGCCGAATCCGCGTTAGGAATCCCGAAGATTCTGGACCCGGAGGACGTAGACGTTCCCAAACCTGACGAGAAATCTATTATGACTTATGTAGCGCAATTTTTGCACAGGTAAGTAGATTCTGATAAATTATCCGGATTATTGCATTTTATAACTAATTATAAAGTCTACTTAGTGGCTAGATACCGTCTAATCAAAGCAAAACGTACTTGAAAATTACCTGTAATTTCGTCAAAAATCGTAGTTGCTTGGTAGTTCAATTATATTACTCGATTTCTAGATTCTGTGTCTAATATTAACAGTTTTCGAGATATCAGTAATCTATTTTGCAAAATTAGTGCTTTGTTATAGATACATTTTTTAGAATCCAATAAAAAATGCTTCTAAAATGACTAAACGCTACTCGAGGACCTTCAGCAAACTGAACTTACATGATGCTTTCGTGTAGAATGAAATTTTATTGATCATATCCAAAAGTCAAAAGTTTAGGTATATAATTGGATGTAGGACGAATTCGTTAAATTTTATTGTCGTTAAATATCAACTTTTAGAAAGCCCAAACTTAAATTCATTTTTGTTACTACTGTAAATGCTTTCAAGACCTTTTCGTAAACTCAACACCTTCATTGCCAATTCAGAAGATATACTTTTCTTAAGTTTTATGGAAAACTGCTTAAGTTATTTTTTTAAAATCTAATGAGTAATGAACTTTTTTACAGATATCCCGAACCTAAGAGTACTGGCCCAGATGCCATAGCTGCCATCCAGGAACAATACAGCGAACTCCTTTTCTGGTTAACGCAGAAAACTCAATATTTGGAACATCTCCAACAAACACATTCTTTACCTTTAAATTACTCCGAATACCTATCTTTTAAATCTGAAGTAGATAACAAAGAACAACTATTTAACAAACTCAAAAACCTTATCGAATCACCAAGCCCAGTCTCCATTGCTAAGGAGTCCTGGTCGGAAATAACCAGGCTCTGGGACAAACTCCAAAAACAACTTCTTTACTGGCTGTGGCTCCTGGACTCGAAATTACCGGGAGATTTCAAACTTATCGGAGAATGGCTTGCGAGAGCCGAAAAACTAGTCTACTGTGATGATATTCCTACGGCAATGAACGAAGAAACCGCCACGATTATTAGTAGGAAGCTCGAGGAACATAAATCGTTTTTCGCCGACTTACCTGTTATTCAACAGAAGTTTGCGCTGGCGTGTCAGAGCCCCATAGCAAAAGAAGTGCCTTCTGAACAGTTAAATAATATGGCTGTAAGACTGAATGAAATTGGACCTAAAGCAGCTCAAAGACGAGTGAGACTTAAGTTCCTTGAACACAAAGTAAGTTATATCTAAAACGTCTTTTTGGTAATTACTATCTAGAAGTTTCTCCTTAATTTAAATATATTTATTTTTCCACTGCGTTAATGTAAATGCTTTTTTCTTCTTCTTTTCCGACTTTTCTTTCTTTTTCTTCTTTTTTCTTCTTTTTCTTTTCATTTTTCTTTCAGCATAAACCTCCTCTTTGTTTCTCCATAAATGCTTATTTTGTGCTATATGATACCAGTGTCTGCCTACTCTATTTGCTAAACTGGCGTCTTTAAGGTCGTCCGACGCTGTTTGTGTAAATATGGTCTGCATTGAATTCAGTGTGTATTGGCTTAGCAGTCTCTCGGACTTGTTTCCAACATCATTCTTTCTATCACCCTGTGAGTAGTTCGGAGTTTGTTTGCTAATTTGAGTAAGCGATATATGTCATCACAGGAATATGCAACTGTCAAAAATTTTCCTTTTTGAATTGATAGAAATAGTTCTCGTTTTTAGTATGTATGACAGATTTCCTATTGCTGACCATGTCAAGCGAACACGTCTGCTAATTTATCCTCACCTAATTTTATGTTATGACTGATATACGTACTTTTCAACTTTTTCTATAACATTTTCCACATATATAATTACATCTTCTGAGGTCATGACTTTTGTCTCGCTTAGATTCATTGTTAGTCCGATTTCTGCATTTTGATTAGAGTTCTTATAGCATAGTTTATAGCTCATCGAGGTTTTGATTGATAAGCAGGATACCAACTACAAATCGAAAATGGTTTAGATATCGATAGTCGATTCTAATTCCTTTTTGTCCCAGTTCAGAGTTTTGAAGAGGAAAATTATGTTCTCTTGTCTAACAGCCCCTTAGATCGGTATTTTATGTGTTATTAAAAATTTCGGTGTAATTACAACAAGTTGCGTGTTTATGAACCAGGAAGGTTTCTATATCTTGAGTCTACTCTAGCATTATTTATTGCATTAACTACTGCCCACAATTATACCACGTCACCTTGCTGTAATCAAAGCAAGATACGCTTACACTTTTCTATCAAAGAACGACAGAATGAATTTGCTCAATTGTGTTGTACTCCTTCAGGAATTCAGCCTGTTCCGATGGTTGGTAGTTGTCCAGTTCGTTTGTAAATCTATTTGTAACATAAATGTCCCATTAAACTCTTTATTAGCAATATAACATGTATGTATGTATGTGCATACAGTTGGGGGTCTGTATATTGCGACCTGATAGATCTATTGTGCCTCCTACTGCTGCCCAGTCGTAAGAGTTACATTATCGGCTAGTCCTATTTCCCTCAGGAATCTCAAGATGTTCGACGGCTTGTGGGTAGCTCCCCTTCTTCGACTTGGTGTGCTCGGAAGAACCGCATCTTAGAGTTTTCTAAGGCGCTGCACTCTGCAAGGATATGAATAGAGGTTTCGTCCTCCTCACAGAATCTGCACTCTTCTCTTTCTACCAGTCCAAGTTTCTTGAGGTGTCCCTTCAGGGAGCAATGCCTCGTCAGGATCTCTGTCAGAATTCTGTACTGGTTTTTACTCAAGCTTATTCGTTCTTTGAATCTCTTCTGGTCGTAGTTCTCAATATAATATACCCACCTCTGAATTTAATCAGTCGTGAATTTTATGCCGTAAATAATCTGAAAAACTCTTTGAAAGATTAAAAATACTTCTGTGTACCAAGCATTCATTCCACTTTACCCTGTAATATAGCAGCAGCAAAGGCACTAATATGCAGTATGTCTTTGTGACTCACTAAAGAATCCTACGTTTAATCTTTGATTTGCTCTTTCGATTCATCATCTGAAACTTTTAAAATTAATAAAATTCTTAGTCACGTCTTTTTTTTTTATTTAAAAAAAATCCTATTATTTACCCATTGAAATAAATATTCTTATCACCCTAATAGTTCATTTGATGAACATATTCTGGTGTTAAATCGAATATTTTTCTTACGAAGCATTTCCTCGAAGATCTACCTTTTATGACAGAACATTATACTGTCTCAACAAGTCAAATAGCATTCTATCCTAAGATTTAAATTTAAAAACATTTTAAAAATCCTCACGTTCACAGCCTTTTATTCTAGAGAAGGATATACTGATTTTAGTCAAATATACCACTAAAAAAGTTGTTTCCGTAAAACTGAGGCAACGTACTTTTCTTGATAATTTTATTTTTGAACATAATATTTTATCCTGCAGTAATTTTATTTCATCAGAGACAAAATTCTGTTGGCCTTCAAAACAGGCATCAGTATCCTCTTTCTTTAACTTGTTATCGTCTGCAAAATGACATTTTCTTGGGTGCTTAATAAAAAAAAGTCAGAGAGGGCCGAATCTGGATTATACGGCGTATATCACGTCATTAAACATAAAATAATGAACAAATAGAAATCAGGCAACACATAGTCAATTATTTTTAGTATGGCTAGGTAGATTATTTTTCTAATGTCCTTCGTAAAAAAAATCTAATGTAATTGTACCTAATAATTTATACCAGAAATTACCAAAATGTTTTTTTTGTCTGTATTGTACTCATACTTTTTATTTAAGTGTATAATAGCTCGATATTAATAAAAATTGTATTATTTTTTGTGTTCCATTATGTTGGTTCAAACTTCCTCAAATTAAATTAATAAGTGTTTAAATTGCTAGTCAAAACAAGCACACAATTTACTGTTGGCAGCTGTATCATTAACGTAGATAATTATTATCTGGCTTTTAATTCGTGCAGTAATTTCCAGTTCTAATTAGTCAAAATTTAGAGAGCTAATTAACTAAATATATTACATGTACCTTTATGTACGTATTGATTCTGTCTTGAAAATTCATTATAATGTTTATAAGCGTGGAATACCTATTTTTATTTCAATTTTAAATGTTATAAAAAGCATTAGGAGATAACGTTAATATGAGACATTGATGATTTGAAAGAAAATGGTGCATCGGTATAACGGTCCCGCTTGAAGAGAGTTTTCCAGGTAAAAGGAAGATCAAGTGCATCGTCTCTCTTATGTTGGAGATTACTGGCAATTTTCAAAATCGATTTTATGTCCTGCCTCAAGCTGATGCTGGAGAAGAACTGATGTTGTTTGTTTATTTACTATGCTGAGTTTATGATTTTTTAGCCTTGTCGATATTCTCCTGTATGTTGTACTACTGCATCTTATATACTTCTTGATTTTCCAGATAGATTTTGTCTTTTGGGTGTCTTAGAAACCTATCGTTTTCAATGGTTTGTAGGCTGTAGATACGTTATGTTTCTGGAGCTATCTGCAGCTTCTATGCCTATGCCTTTGAAATATGGAAATATGGCGATTTGCCTTTTTTTTCGGTAGATGGTGTTATTTCTTACGTAGGTTTTTGTTGCAATTTTATTGCTTTTTTATAGTGGTGGTTTATAGTCATTTTGATTGACATCCTTTTTTATATCTAATGGTTTTTGTTCTTTCCCTGGGCTATCGCTTAGGCGAAGAGATTTTAAGATTAGGACATTGATTATGCCCGGTACTTGTAAGGGATAATGACGTGAATTAGCATTGAGGTATCTGTCCATGTGAGTTAGTTTTCGATATACTGTATGTTGCAGATGTTCATCCATTGGTTTTGTCACTGGGACGTCTGGGAACTAGAGCTGATTGTTGTTGTGAGATATAATAAATCCATTGCTTTCATTTAAGGGAGGCTAAATTAAAAAGCCCAAAAACTAATCTAGAGTGTTATATAATTTAATTTTTATTAAATACAAATTTATATAAACCTTTCCAAAAACAGTATTAAACTTATTACTTCTGTAGTTTGTTTTCAACATTATTTTTTATTCCAGTGTTGCCTTATTGCATTTTTACAACTTACCGAGACGAAACTCAAATCGTGGACTGCCAAGTACGGACACGTCGATAAAGTTATACAACTTTTGGACCAGTATAGAAATTTTGTTTCCAAAAATCACATTTTTCAAGAATTTAATAAAGCTTTTCGTGATATGCAGGCTGTTATAGAGGAATATAAACGTGATGGAAATATTGGTAAGTGCTATTCCGGCGTTTATGTAAAGTTTTCAGATCATTACTAAAAATAGGTTAATATATTTTTAAAATGACATATATAATTACTTCTAAAAGTAGCTTAAGACTTAGTCGGAGTACTTCGAATAATTTAAAAATTAAAATAGGCCTCATAGGATATTCAACTTATCACAAAATGACGTTTTCTGAAGTGTTTTTTTCAAATTTATCAATAAAAAGAAGTCAGACAGAACCAAATTGGATTATACGGTTGTTGTCTAGCTCCAAGAATTTACACTCCCAGAAGATGGGTTAACTTTCACTGTTTATCAACAAGGGCAATGTCGTAAAGAAGGAAAATATACTGGTGATACAAAGCAGGACTTTTTTGATCATTAATAATTTTATTAATGAACTACAGTAAATAACTGGTGTTATTATAGTTCCCTTCATCATGTATTCGAAACGAATAATTTCTGCTTGATTCCAAAACACGTTGGCCATGGATTTCCCGGCTGAAGAGGTGGAAAATCTTATAGGCCTGTTGTATGAACTCAAATATTGTTTCTGGATCCTACTGATTTACCCAAGTATTATCTGTCACTATTTTTAAAGAAAGTCAGTATCTGTATCCAGTGATTTCAAATGATTTTGAGAAATTTGCTGCTTAAGTAATTTCTTATTGGCGGGTCAACAATATTGGAACCCACCTTACTGAATATTTTAGAAAACCCATTTTTTGTTGCAAAACACTTCATAAAACACAAAATAATGAACGAATTAAAATTAAACCTAACGTATCACTCGGAAAGAAAGGGTGCCGTAGAGTCACTTGTTTCTATCATAGACCTTATAAAATTAAAACATATTTATTAAAAATATTTTTACATAATAATAAATACATTTATTACAAACGACCGCCCTGGATGTCATAACTTCTTACCAAATTTAGGTCATCGCAAAATGGCCAACTGAAATTTTCTTATTGTATTTCTTTTCTTTAGCTTAACAATAAAAGCTTTATTATTACCATATCTAGATTAATTTTTCTTTCATAGATAAAAAGGAATTGCTCGATATAGACAGATTTATGAGAGATACAGCAGAGCGATGGAAAAACGTCTCCATGGAATTAAGGTGCGTCCAGAGTATGCTAGAAGAAGTGGTAGCATATTGGAGACGATGGGATTCACTCTCACCAGAATTCGTAGAGTGGCTTAACCAAGCTGAAAAAGCTATGGCTTTAGATGAGGAAGGCAAAATGGAATTTTTCCAAGACATAACTGTTTACAGGTAAGATTTTGTTTAATACCTTGTTGTACATATTACTAGTCATTAATGGAATCTATACAAAAGTAACTGACAGATATTAACAATAATTTATGCGCATCTATCATAGGTAAAAGCAGCTTAAAAACATGTTTAAGGTATTTTAAGGATGGTCAATGATTTTATGTTTGTTTAGAAAAACCTACGAAACTTCAAAATATGATTATTGAGCATATGAAAAATAACCTTAAATTTTTTCATTATTTTATAGCGGGGGTTTTCGCAAAAAAAAACAATTCTAAAAGTAGCCTCAAATAACATTGGTATTACGGGAAATTCATTCCACATGTTCAGAAATAGAAAAAAAGGAATAACATGATATAATAGGTTTTCAAGAATTATTTGACTGTTTTTTTTCTTACCTGCTCGGACATTTTGGAAAGAAAAATTGGCCTAAACTTTTAGTTTTGATACTATAACATATTTTCTTAATTTTTTTTTTACAAATTTGCCTTTCCATTGGATTGTCCACATAATAGCGGAGATTTGATCAGATTCGTTAACCAACTATATTGTGACGTAGCTTTGTCATATTTACTTATGATTTTATTTGACCAATAAAGAATATTATTAGAATAATAAAGGGGCAAAATTACACTGATGACACACAAACATTTCATTTTTTTTAAATTTTATATTTTACTTAGCAGTTGGATTTCATTTAGGAGTGAAAGAACATTTTTGGAGTTCTGTATTGAGAGTGCATTTGTTGGGTTATATTGTACCTATTGCGTAGGGATTGGTAATTGTGACAGTCAAAGAGAATGTGTTTAATAGTTAGTGGGAGGGTACAGGAAGGGCATTGGGGTTTGTTCAGGCCTTTAATTAAATATTCATTAGTAAGAGTGTGTGTCCCATTCGTAGCCTAATAAGTATAACAATTCTTTCCTTGTTAGAGAGTGGCGTGGGGAGTTTTCAAAGTAGGAGTGCTTAATGTTATGTAATTTATTATCATTCAAGGTTAGATCCTATTCAAGCTGAGCGAGATTTTAGAAAAGTTTATTGATGTAAGTTTTAATATCCTTAATGTAGAAGATTTGATCTGCAAAAGGGGGATTAAGGGGTGTTTAGCAAGGAAGTCAACTTTTTCATTACCCGGTATTCCCACATGGCTAGGGGTCGGTAGAAGGATGAGGTGTTTATTGTCTATGAGTCCCTTTTATGAAGGTATTTAATTTCCCTAGACAAGGGGTGAAAGTGAATCAGTGGCAATTGCCCATTTCTTATGCGGAGATGACATAATATATTTGAAGCCTATGTTAATAGCCTATAATTCAGCTGTTAGAATATTGGTTGTTTTGTGCATTCGAAAAGTTTTTTCTACGTTGGAGGAGTAATATGTTGTGATGGTCTGAGTGACAGTTTTGAATCCATCAGTATATATGACATTGAATTTTTTATATGTAGTTTGAAGTAAGAGAATAAAAGTTTTCCTGAGTAAGAGATGAGGGGTATTTAATTTATCATATTTAGTGAGAGTAAGATCGCATTTAATTGGGGACTTATTTCATGGAGGAAAAGTATAACCGTTATTTTATGGTCTGAAGCGTAGAGGTACAGTGATTTGCAGGCGTTCCTTAAGCTTTCTATATCTTAGGCTGGAGCTAGGAGGGTATTTACTGGAAGAAGTTATCCAAGAAAAGGAATTTCTATGAAACAGTTTTGATGCAGGAAGGAAAGGTTTAAAAAGTAGAGAGTGAGCATAATTTAAAAGTTGTATATCTCTGAAGTAGTTTATTGGCAAGATTTCAGCTTCGCACATGATGCAGAAAATTGGGCTAATGTAGTAGGCGCCTGTAGGCAGTCGAACATTTGTGTTATGTATGGGATTTAGCTCAGAAAGATAAGATAGAGGGGCGGGGCCATATATACAGGAGGCATAATTGAGTTTAGGAAGTATGCAGGATTGATGAATTTTAATAAGGGAGTAAGTTCAGTAATTGGTTGAAAGTTACTCCGAGAACGATTAGTTAGTTAGTTAGATTAAGTATTTGTAGAATTCTATAATTCAGCAGTTGAAGATAATCATCAGCTTTCTTTATACAATGCTATATTTCTATGTGTTTTATCATTTGTAAATCTCCTTATATTATTTAAAATTATTTTTAAATGTATTTTTAATTACTCAATAATGCTAAATTATTTTATTTTCAGAGATAAATATCAACTTCTGGGTGACACCGTCAGTTTTCTCATTGCCACAGTGGAAGATAGAATCGCTACTGAGTTAAGAGACGCTTATCAAAATATGACAGAGAGATGGGACAAAATATATCCTCACGTCAACAAATACAGTCATGCTGGTGATATCTTAAGAAATCGCAAAGATTTCCGAGCTGGAGTTGAGGTATTATCAAACTGGTTAAGGAAAACAGAGGACACCTTGAACACACCATCCTTAGGTTCGATGGATAGAATAAGACAACATAAAGACAATTTATCAACACTTCAATCTGAAATTGAAGAAATCGAGAACCTATTTAAAAATATAAGCAAAGCTTTCCAGACACTTATCCAAGACTTATCGAGGGACGAAGTTGACAAGATGATGAACACATTGAAACAAGAAAAAGAAGCTTTAGTGCGAGTTAGAGCATTAATTCCCGCCCAAATCCACTTATTTAATCAGCTGTTAATTCAACAAGAATCATTAGAAGCAGGCCAAAAAGAAATTAACGCTTGGTTGGATAGTGCAGAACACTTACTTACCATACTTACACTAGAAGCTGATAAAGAACAATTAAAGGACCAATTAGATAAAATTAAGCAATTCTTCACCAGAACTCTGTACTACAAATCAATGTTAGATAGTAAAAATAAAATTATGAATAATATTGCCAAATCAGTCGATAGAGCAAATAATCCCGATATCATCCAAATGACTGAAGATATGGACCAACTGAACGATAGGTTTGCCTATGTGACACAAAACGCACAAATTTGGGAACAACGTTTGCAGGAAGCCATAAGATGTTGGCACAACTTTAGTGAAAGCGAACGTGTAATATCAAATTGGCTTAATCATGCAGAAAAATTAGTTACGGAAAAACGTATAGATAGTAAAAATACTGTAGAAGAACATAAGAACTTCTTTGAATCGGTCAACGAACGATGGATTCACGACTTGATTCAAAGCGCCCAAGATCTGTGCAATTGTCTTCCAAAGGATCAACATGCTCCAATTACTTCATCAGTTCACCACCTCCAAAATAAATGGAAGGAAGTTCTTTCGTTTGCTCCTCTTCACCTAATGCGTTTAGAGTTTAGATTAGATGAAAATACTTTCACCTATTACATCAAGGAACTTGAAAAAGAAATTCAAACCGAGCATATCTCAATTAGCAAAAACGAAAATATCGAATCCGTTATAACGAGGCATAAAGAATTCTTCGGCTCTAGGGGTCCCCTGTTCGAAACCCAAAGAAGTCTTAAGAACTTGGAACAGTTAGCTCATGTTTACACGGAACACTGTCCGGAAGATAAAAGCCTCAAAGAGTCTGTAGAAAAGGCTCAACAACAATGGAAGAACATAAATTTGAAAGTCGAAAACGTGCAACAGCAATTGGAAAGAATTCCGCAAAAATGGGAACAATATAGAACGAAGTTTAACGAAATGGTAATTTGGATGGATAATGTAGATGTCGCTCTAAAGAACATTTTGACAGATGTTAGTACACCAGAAGAGTTCGATAGAGAAATTGCTGCTTTTAAGGTAAGTTTTAATGAGTTATAAAGCAAGAGAAATTCTTATAATTGATATTGATATATACAAGGTGTCAGTGAAATAATTTTTGTACATTTAACCGACGATTCTATACATTATTTTGAACAAAAAGTTCCATAAAACATATAATTAAAATGCAATCATTTCCGCGGAAAAGGTATTTTTTTCACAACCACTTGACGCGGTGCGTGTCAAACGGATTTTTTTCTGTCTAATTGATCTGTTAAGGTATTTTTTGCAAATGGATTTTAATTTTGTTGTTTTAATTCCAAACGCTACAGTATAAATCTGGGTTTTGTTAAAATAATTATTGTCGAAATTAAAATCTCTAGCACGCTATAATGGAAAAACTCCGGGTCTGAAAAATGACTACAGCGCTGTTTCATCCTAGCATGGGACTCATCAGGCCATTGCATTCGGTACAAATCATCATCGCGCATCTGTGCCCCATCAACAGATTTCTCGGTTAAGAAACAGTAAATAAGACACAGTGGCGACATCTCGATGTATCACTCAATAACACAAAAGCAACACAAATCAACAATGTTGTACAAAAACGCTATGTGATGGCGCGACCTTACTTGGATTGCAAAATTGCTATATTTCTGACGTTATCATGAGTATTGAAAATTTCCGCGACATTGCCACATCCTCTTTGGTGAATGTAGATAGTGTTTTTTCATAAAAAAAAACTTTTTTAACATGTTGATTAGTATATTTGTTAAATAACAACTGACTAATACTTAGCAAATGCGCTCTTAAACATATTTGTTTAAAATTATAATGCATATCATAGATTTTCGATTGCTTATTTTTATATCTTTTTCTCTAAGAACCGTGTGAAATGATGTGCAGAATCATTAGTTAAATTTACAGAAGTTATTTCGCTAACACCCTATATAACATCATAATCAATATGATAAGATATATGTACAAGCAACGGCTTTTTGGCAAGTACTTGGTAAGCTTCGTAATTATAACCCTCTGACTTAAAGAAAATCAATGACACTTTAATTATTAATATTAGATTTATGGGATTTGGCCAGAAGATTAAAAAAATTACTATTTGTTGCCGACGTTTCGTTAAGAATCAAAATGACCTTTTCTTGTTTCAAAAACTATATACTTAAAAGTGTGTATTGATAAATTTGATAACAAAAAATATATTTTGACAACTCACTAGCCATGGCTAACAAACGAACTAACTTACTACCCAGGCAAAAAGGTGATGTTAGAAAAACGCCATTTTTCGGTTACCTTTAGACATAAAAGATCAGAATTTTGTCATAGCCCAAACATGTCTTTTAGTGACTTTGTTAAGGCATTGGAATTGACGTCTTACTTTTATATTTTCCACTGACACTCTATGGCGTACTGTTTTTAAGTCGCTTTAAAAATATATGCATGATCTGACTAGTTCAAAGTAACTGTTTAAAATGCAATTTATAAAATGAATTTCAACCCAAAATTGGACTTTTTTTTTCTGTTTTCTAGTTTTACTTTGCTTTGGTGTCTAAAGTTATTTTAAGTTAAATCAGAGATAATGTCTGAAAACAAACGTCTTCAAAGCGTATTTATTTGGTCCATGACGTTTCAAAGGAATATGTACCAAATAAAGACATCCCATAGACGTCACTTTGCTTCCTGGGTTCTACTACTACAGGTAGTTCGTGTTTATCTGCTAAAAGGTTCGAGAAACTCGATATTTGTTTACCGAATTTGTCCTTATGTATATAAAGTTTGGCACAAGAAATCCTCATTTTTAGCCCTGAAGAAGCTTCTAAATGAATTTTTTTCTTCAAACACATCCCACAAATCTTCAATCTAAATTGGCTACAAACTCCTTTGAAATAAACCTTTAATTAATATCATGTTCATTTAACTAGGCTATTTGTCAAGAAGCTGACCAGAAACGCGAAGACATGAAATGGCTTGTTCAAACCCTCGACTACCTTGCTTCGCATTGCCCAGAAGACCAAGCAGTCGCCGAACAAAAAACCCTAGAAAATCTCATTATGAGATATAAAAATCTTATCCCGTCCTTAGAAATCACCATGACCAAAACTGAAACAATGTCGAAATGTTACACATACCGCCGAGAAGTCCGTCATATTTGCGAATTACTTAAACATGTAAGGGAGCAGTCCGCACCCCAACCACAAATTTTGGAAAAGATCGATGAAAGTGTTCGTCAACAAGAAATGACAGTGTCGAGATTAGACGAACAAAGACCCTTAGTTATGACGATGCTTCAAAGAGGCAAGGAATTAACCAGAGATGTACATGCACCTAGTTTCATCGCTGATGAAGTTAAAACTCTGGAAAGCGGTTGGACTGATACATATAGTGAAAGTATTTCGAGATTACACCAACTCACTAGTACTCAGCAAACTTATAGAACTTATGTAGAACAAAAGAGAGATATCACTGATTTACTTGAGAAAGCCGAGCAAGATCTTGTTAGAACCACGAATAAATTCAGTATAGAAAGAGCGCCAACTGAGCTCCAGTCGCGACAACAACTTGTAAGATACTTACAGGATGCAAGGGAAGAAATAAACCCTCTTAAAGAATTAAGTTTAAAACTATCTCAGGAAACAACTGAACCACAAAAGGCACAATTAGAAAAAGAAGTTCGTGAAGTGGAACGTCGTCTAGAAACAACTACATCAAACATTCAAGAACAAATTTCATTCTTGGAGCAATCTAATACTAAATGGAGTGGTTTCCAAAATCAATTGGGACAACTCAGAAATTGGTCTGTTCAAGACGCTCCTCAACTTCTTTCGTCGGTACATGATTTTAACATTAGCCCTGAAGATAAGGTTGAAAAAACTCAAAAGCTGCAATCAGAAATTGCCCACAAGGTTAATTTGATAGAAGAACTTAAGCAACAGAGTTCCCAAGCACTTATAGAGGATTCACCAGAAGCGCAGAAGTTTAAAGCTGATATCGTTAACTTACAAGATAGAGTGTCGGCTATTAAAAAATCTGTTGAAGGTCAAGCGGCTATAGTTTCAAAAGATTTAGAAAACTGGAAAACGTACAAATCAACATTACAAGAAATTTCACCAGTTGTGCAACAAGCAGAACTAAAAGTTCAAGCAGGAATCCCTAAACCGGCCACTCTTGAGGAAGCAGTAAGGCTTCAAGCTGAAGCTAAAGAATTCTCTAAAGAAGCTCAAGCACAGTTGCAAAAGGTGCGAGATATCCAAAACTTAGGTCAACAGATGTCTTCAAAATTGGAAGCTCCAGATGAAGTAGATTCCATTAGGACCCGACTCTTTACCGTACAGGAAACCACCACTCAGTGGAGTCAGAAATTAGAAAAACTTGTATCTAACTGGTTAGAACTCGATAAAAATGTACAGCACTTGGAAAACTGGGTGATAACTAATGAACAAGCCCTAAGCGCTAAACCTGTGAACGTTAATACACCTAACATTGATAAACTTGAAAAAGAACTAATCAGATTAAAACAATTTAACAATGAAATTTCTGAACAACAAGCTAAATTAATAACTTTAACTCAAAGTTCCGATAGTATTGGGTATCATATTGCTCCTGAAGGGGCTAGCCTTATTAAAGACCAAGTGCAAACTCTAAAAGCTAAAGTATCAAATCTCGCAGACAGCGTTCGTGCTAAGATTAACGAAGTATCTGACGCTATTTTAGCTAGACATGACTTCCAAACCAAAGTTGCCGACTACTCCAACTGGCTGGAATCTATGACTGCTAACGTTGCTCAATTAGACGAAATACCTGCTAATAAAATTGACTCGACAATCGAAAACATCCACAGCCTTTTACAAGAGCATTCAGAAAAGCAACCACTACTTCATACCATTTATAACGAAATTAAAGATATAGCTTTGCAAACAAATACACAAGAAAGCGAGCCGTTAAACGCAGAATATACTCACTTGGTCCAAATTAACCAAGAAATTGATCACCGACTGCAAAATAAAATGACATCACTTCAGAGTTGGAGCGAACTGCTTGACTGGCATACGGATACTATAAATCAGCTCAATCATATTAAGTATCAGCTCGAAAATGAAAACTGTTCTCCGGAAAAGTTACAAGAAATGATAATTGAATCAAACGGTGTTATAGAGAAACTGATTGCTTGGAAGCAAGAGGCACCGAAGATTGACAGTAGCCAGGCTGTAACCATTTTAGATAAACAAACTGGTTTACCTAGAACCGCCGAAAATATTGTTAGGGAAGTTGAAATTCAGGCTGTCAACCTTAAATCAAAATTAGCAAATAGCTTGGAGGATAAACAAAAGGTTAAATCTCACTGGAATGATTTTTCAGACTTGCAACAAAAATTATTAACTGAGATAAATACTACTAAAGTAGAGCTTGAATCCATCAAAAGCACAGTTAGACATTCTAGTGATTTACCTCATGCTGTTGAAAGTTTAAACAAACTTTTAGAGGCACAGCAAGCGAAATCTATTACCAAGGAAGAACTAAGGCGAAATGCATTACAACTTATGAAAGAGGATGCTCCGCAAGTTGCTGCTATTCAAAACACTGTATCCGATATTGAAGGAAAATGGAACAAAGTTAACGAAGATATTAAAGAAGAAAGATTACATTTAACCGATATCATACATGTCTGGAATGAATTCCAGGAATCGAAAGATCAAATCGTCACAGAAATTGGGAAAATTGATAAGTCAGTTGACAATCTTGACACTCCCACTGACTTAATACATGCCAATGTTACCGCAGAAAAAGCGAAAAAAGCACTTGACGCGATTAAAAAGACAAAAACGTTACTTGATAGAGTAGAAAACAAGGGCCAAGCAATCATAAGAAAAACTGAAAATATCCCAGGAATTGAGTCTGAGGTGCGCCGTGATTTACAAATAGTAAACGATGTATGGTCGAAAATTTACGAAAAAATTGTTAAGAATGTTAATACCACTGAATCTCAGTCCACAGTTTGGAGACATATTGAGGAAACCAAAACAACTCTATTGCAGTGGCTTAGCACCCAAAATTCAGCTATTGTTTCAGCTGCTGAGAAACCAAACGAAACTGAAATTGCAGCTTCAAAATTAGCTAAATACAAAGAAGAATTACCTGCACATCAACGATTATTCCAAAGTATTCCCCACAAATACAATCAACTGATTAAATTCACCGATGGAAAAGAAATACCTACAATACAATCTCTTATTAAACTGTTGGAAGATCAATTTGCTATTGTCGCTGACAATGCAAGTAAACTGGAATCAGCAACGACAACTTTTGGAGAACAGGAAAAAACAATAAAAGAAGATATCAAAACAGTTGGCACGACGCTATCGACCTTACGAGAGGAAATTATAAAATGCGAAGACTTTTCTGGTGATAACATAAAAATTTTGGAAAGATTATTAAAAATCAAAGCTCTATTAAAAGATTTGGATAGTCAGCAACCCAATTTAACCATAATTGATGAAAACATTAAACGCATGGAACAAGTCTATCCCAACTTTGGGGAAAGTTCAACAATTAAAGAGCAAGAAGCATTAAAAAAGAGATATAAAAATATTATTACTCATGCTAACAAAATTGATAATTCTTTATCAGCGTTCCTTAAAAAGTTCCATAATGATAAATATGCTGCTCTACAAAGAATTATTGCCGCACAGAAAGAGAAAATACAGTGGTGCTCGCCTGACGCAACCAGTGATAAGTATAATTTAACAGTAAAACTTACTTCACTTAACGCTATTGAAGCTGTCATAGAGGATTGTCAAAATCGCATGAACGAACTGGAAAATTCCTTAAAAATGTTGGAGCAAGTAGAATCACCTGAGTCTGTAAAACTTTTAACCGCCGAGAAAGATTACCTTTTGCTGGAACTGAACAATTTGAAACAACAATTCAACGTTACCAAGGAAGCACTAAACAAAAATATCGATATACAGAACCAATATGAAGATATCGCCGAGAAGACGGCCAACTGGCTAAAAGACATGGAAAATAAGGTTAAATCTGAAAGTTCTGTGCAAATGAATTTAGACAGTATCGACCAAAAACGTGATGATATCAAGAAATTGTATGCTCAGATACAAAACTTCCAACCCGAAATGAAAAAGCTAACTGATATTAGTGAAGAGTTACTCAAAAATACCCCCGAAACTAGAGTTCCACAATATGTTCAGCATTTGAATTCAAGATATCAATCTCTAAGCAAATTCTTAGAAAACTACCTAAGCAAACTTGATGAACTTGACAAATACAAGCAAATTTACCGAAATAGTGTAAATGATCTCGAAAACTGGCTACAACAAGCCAGTGAAAAAGTGAAAGATTTCTCTAAAACTTCTCAAAAACCAAGTCAGGCAATGCTGGAAGAACTTAAAAAATTTGGAACTGAAAAAGATAAGGGACAAGAATTGCTAGGTAAAGCAGTAACACACGGTGAAGCGCTTTTTAGCGGTATTACACCAGAGAACAGAGACGCAATAAGAACTGAGTTGAGAGCTCTAAGAAATAAATCTGAAGACCTAATTGGACAAGTTAACCAAATTTATAAGAACGTAGAGAATGCATTGACTCAGCGTCATTCGTTTGAAGACAGTCTTCAACAAGTTACCTTATGGCTTAATGAAACAACATTGAAGTTATCTGATCAACCTAAACTTGATGCTACGTTGACAGAAAAGAAGCAAACGCTTTACAACTATAAAATAATAGCTCAAGACATCAACCTACATAAAAGCCTTTTGCAGCAACTACAAGACAAAATTGCTAATATTTCAGATTTAGACGCTGACAACAAGTTAAAGGAGAACCTACAAAATATTAATAAACTTTTGGAAGACGTCAATAAACGTATTGAATTATCTGAAGAATACGTTAGTAACCATGAGGCCTATAACCAGACCATTGAAAAATGTCACGACTGGTTGAGTGCCCTTACAGCCGAAGCTGCTTTATTAGTAGATGAATCCTCAAGTGAACCTACAGATAGTAAGCTTACTATAGTGGAAAATCTTTTATCGCAGAAAGATGAAGGTGATAAGATAATTCAGTCATGCAAGGAGCAACTAGAAAGTGTTTTATTACAAACCGCCCCTGAAGGACATCCACCACTTATTAATAGTTTCCATGACCAACAAAAATCTTGGAATCTATTTTTAGAATTGTGTACCGATGCTAAAGAAAAACTTAACATTATATCAAGCCAGTATGCCGAAGTAGGCAGACTTATGGATACTTTGGATGCTTGGTTGAAATCTAAGGAAAATCAAGTTAAAGATCAAAGTTTAAAAAATACACAGGAAGCCAAAGCGGCTCATTTGGAGAAACTGAAGAGCTTGGAAAAAGAAATCATCGCCAAAGAACCTGATTTTGCCAATTTTACGGAAACTATAAAGAACATTGAAACAGACACTAACGTTTCTCATCTGAATACTCGATATCAATCATTAAAGAATGCTATTAAAGAGAACATCAGAAGATATGAAGGATTTGTTAAAGATCATTCCGATTTTAACAAAGAATATAGTGAATTTTTACATTGGCTTTCCGATAAAGAAGAGGAACTGCAAGAATTATGTCACATTGTAGGAGATTTAAATGTATTGCAGAAGCGTCAAAATGAAGTTCGTAATTTATTGGATGAGAAGAATAGAAAAAGCGTAGATTTCGAAAATCTTATTGATAAAGGTGAAAAACTGTATGTGCATACGTCTCCGGATGGTCGTGAAATAATTAGACAACAAGTAAGAAACTTACGAACTATTTGGGATACCTTAGGTGACGATCTTCAAGTGGCCACAAATAAACTTGACCAATGCATATTACAATTTTCTGATTTTACCGCTACACAGGAGCAATTAACAAAATGGTTGAAGGACGTCGAAAAGGGCATGAAGCAGCATACTGAATTGAAATCAACCCTACAAGAAAAGCGTGCGCAACTTCAAAATCACAAAATTATGCACCAAGAGATAATGTCTCATCAACAACTAGTAGAAACAGTATGTGATCGTGCTCAGCAACTAGTCGATCAAACTCAAGATAGATCATTGAATGTATATCTACAATCAATAAAGCAACTATTCCTTAGTATAGTCGCTAAATCGGAAGAACTTCTTAAAAATTTGGATGAATGTGTCGATAAACATCAAACGTATAATCAGCAGGTTGCTTCCTATAAGGACTGGTTGGTACAACAAAATGAAAAACTTCATCATTATGATGACGAAAGTGGAGATAAGGCCGAAATTGCGAAACGAATTGAAAATTTGAAACAACTTAAAGCGAATAGCGAACAGGAAGGTGCAAAACTTTTGGAAGCGTTGAAAAATTCATTAATTGTGGTTGGGAAAAGTACTGCTCCTAAAGGCGTCGACATGTTAAAGGCTGAATTGATTGAAAATCAAGGGTTATTACAACAACATTTAGCTGATATTGGTAAGTTTTTATTAATACCGTGTATTTTTAAGCATTATAAACTGCTCACCAATCAAAATAGGCAATGAAAAATTATTTACAGATAATTAACTTCAGTAAAGAAAAAGATATGGATAATATTTTTTAAGTAACTAAAATTCTATACAATGTTTTAATGGAAGGTAAACAAATTACAAATATTCATAGCAAGCATTATGTGTATTTGTTAAATTGGTTTACTAATACATTTTGGTAAAACTAAAATTCTTTTAAAATATCACGAGGTACATTCAAAGTACTGAGAGAATTTGCCCATTTGGCAGACGAATGACGTAAAAATGACATCGATCTTGTTATATAGGGACCTCGAAATTTCCTTAGGTCAGTAAATTATTGTTAAAGACCGTGTTATCCTAGAGTGGCTAAAGTTATTATGTTATGGTAGTGCTTTGAACACGCTGATATTTTTGTGTGTAAATAAATATATAAAAAAGTTGTTTTTTCTTCAACTTTAATCTTTTTTTTACTCTATCTTCTTAGAGCCTTAAACTGGAATAGTTTTATATAAAATAACGAAGTAAACTTAAAGTCCAGTCCTGAACTTCGTACCAGTGTGATACCAACTCATATGAGTTATAAAGAACGAAAGCTTTCACAGCTTTGGTCAATTTGAAAATCATGGTTCTTGGATTTAGATCGTGTCAAATTGGAATTATTATCCGACGTTTCCCTACGATTGCACGAGGCAACTTCAGGAATCTTTACTCCACGAGATTAGAACACTGAATGACTATTAAGGAGCAACAGCCCGGTATTTATACCCGACTGGTGATCAGCGAACCATGATCCAGCGTTACAGTCGATTTCAACGGGTGATGTAGACTGTAACTCGCATCTCTATTAATATTATTTGGATATTTACAAATTTCGATTGATTCTCTAATATTACGTTTGAAGAAACTAGGCACTGATGCTAAACATTGTCCAACTTTCTTACACGTGTTGAAAATTGTCCGTATGTTTTATTTTCGGAGCAATCTGGCAATCTAGTCGATGGTTCCGTGTATGTAAGGTAAGACAACACTGTCCATAGGAGGTTCATTTATGACATTTTCTTGAAGAGTTAAGTTTTTATATTTATTAATAGAACGTCTTACATCTTCAGCGCAGTATCCGTTGCCTCTCAGAGCATTAGTCAGTTTTTCTGTTTCTGATTTCAGTGATTATTCATCACATATTGTGCTCTATGTACCAAAGAGTTTATGACGGATTGTTTTTGAGAAGGATGATGGTGTGATGTTGCATTGAGATATCGATTTGTATGTGTTGGTTTTCTGTTCACAGAATGTCCTAATTTGCCATTCTCTTTCCTTTGCACTACGTCAAGAAAGGGAAGGGCACAATATAATTCAGTTTCCATAGAGAATTTTATGCTAGGGTATTGTTGATTTAGATGATCCAAGAAATTATGGAGGTTATCTGCGCCATGCGGCCAAACTACGAACGTATCATCTACATATTTGCACCAAAATTTAGTTTTTAGAGGAGCAGAAGACGAGGCGTTTTCTTCGAAAGCTTCCATGAAGATGTTAGCTACCACAGGTGATAGCAGAGATCCCATGGCCGCTCCCAAACTCTGTTCGTCGAAAGTTCCTTGAAAAGTAAAATAAGTTAAAGTCAGACATGCTTTAATTAATTCTAGTAAGGTGGAGTTCATGTTGTTGTTTCGTAATATGTCAGATATTATGGAAACTGAATCATCTATAGGAACATTTGAGTATAGGGATTATACATCAAAACTGACCAATATGTTTCCGGGCTCTAATTGGATGGTTTTTAATCTTTGGACAAAACGTCCAGAATTTTTAACAAAGGATTCGGTTTTCCTGTAAAGGGATGTAAAAGTTTGGCCCGATATTTACCTATGTTGTAGGTTGGAGAATCATATAAGTTATATTAAGTAGGACCACCCAGGCCTCTCACTAATATCATCGGTCATTTTTAAATTTGAGTGCTTTGACTATACCAACTATTTCATTATAAAAAAAAATATGTTTTACCTATTTATAATTTAAAGTTGCCCTATATAAATATATAATCATATTTAAGAGTGATTTTGAGAACATTATCTACGACAGACTTAGTTAATAAATATAAGAAGTTGTGAGGATATAAATTAGTGTCAAATATTACATTTAATGTATAACATACTTCCCACTGTTTTTGCAGATACGCTTATCGGAAAACAGGATGCAGCTCTTGGCAAATGGAATGACTACGAGAAGACCTTGGAAGAACTTAACCAGTGGATCCAACAAAAAGAAACAGTGTTCAGAAATCAAACATTACAAGCCACTTTACCAGAAAAAGAAGCGACTTTAGCGCAATTCCAAAAGGAACGACAGGAGGTCGAAGCAAAGGAAAAGGAGATCGATCAGTTTGTCGATAAGACTCATGCTCTTTTACACTCGAGTGGTGTACAGAAAATTAAACCGGTTTTGTCTCAATTTAGTGTAAGGTACGTATTGAATATACATGCCAATCATACACGTTTACATAGTGCCCATAGTGCAGTTGCATAACATTGCTTGACTTGACATCCTTCCAGATTTAACACTGGATGAATTTCTTATTGAAGTGATTGATGTAAAAACAAGAAACGAATTTTATGTATACCTGTATCCAAATTTACTTTTTCCATTAATACAGAAGGTTTTAAAATATTATTTTTTATCACAACTTACGACTTACTGATTTCATAACTTAATAAGTCTCTTAAAACTATGTTATATTGTAAAAAATTATGTGGCATTTTAGGTACCAAAATCTTCACGGTCTCACAAAAGACGTTATCAGCCGCTGGCAAGGTATAATCGATGACCACCAAAAATACAAGCAAAAACTCGAAGACACTTTAAGGTGGTTACAACCTTTGGAAGACCAATTGGCAGTTTTACAAAGGGGCGATTTAGCTGACAGCCCCCAGGCAGTTATTCAAAGAATGCAGATACTTTTATCCGAAAAGGAACAAGGTGAACATAAAGTCAATTCACTGTCGTTAATCGGGGAAAGAATTTTACCCGATACTGCTACGCACGGAAGAGAGATAGTTAGAAATGAAATTAAAGATGTCAGAGAGCGATGGGAAAAACTAGCTGAAGGTAATATAAATATAATCTGCATTGTTAACTATGCTATAACTAATTTTCGTTTAGGTATTGTCAATCAACAAAAACTGCAAGATGCGCAAACCTTACAGTTGTCCAGTTATCAAGAAATGCTGCAACAGACTCTTGCTTGGTTAGATTCAATGGAAAAACAAGTAAAATTGGATACATCAACGTGGACTTCCATTCAAGATATAAGAGGAAAATTACTGAAACAGAAAACTACCTTGCAGGAAATTTTACCCCATAAGAGAGTGATCGAGGGTGAGTTAACAATATATAAATTTTTTCAACTGTAAAAGAGAAAGGTTCACATCTAAATATAAGGGGTAAGGATGTTCGATGGTATCATATATCCTTGTCAATGTCTCTCAAATGAATAAGGTAACATAAATTATTTAAAAAAAAAATATTTTCAGTTGTAATAAGAGACCATAAAACCTTTTTAAAAATTATATTACGCGATTATTTATAACATTTAATTCACAAATATGAAGTAAAGTTTGGTAACAGAGCATACATTTTGTATTGCCAGTTTATACTTGCAAGCTTCTGTCCAAATTTTAACCTTCCTACCAGACATATGTCAACTCGTTGTTCATCAGTGATACTTACTAGCTTCGTTTTAACTTATTTGATTAGATCTGCTCGTACTGTGTCGACAGTCCGATGAAAAGGCAAAAATATCAAAGAGATTCGAAATGACGGCGTTACCGATTTTTTCATTCCGTCGTAGCAGAGTTAAAAAGAGTATCAATACAAAAAACGTAAGCGAACATTTGTTTGTCCAAAATGTGCGATAAAGTAAGAAAAAAAATTATCAAATTATTCTTAAAAACCTATTCTATCATGTCATATTTCTATTTTAAACATGGGGTTAATATACCGCATCATCAAGTTATGTTATGTCCAGGATAACCAGAAAATATGTACAAAATTATCGCCATTAGATACGTTCACACTGTAGCTTGACCTATCCAAGAATCGATGCTTGCTGTTAATAGCGAATGTTTTCCCACTGTTATAATCGCGGCATTTTCTATGTATTCACTTAATTTTTTCAGTGTGTTTACATCGGCCTTAAACACTAAACTTTGCATATAGATAAAAATTACATGAGCTTAAGTCTGGTAATCGGGAAGCCCGTGATATTGATCGATTACGTAAGAATTTTTTTAAACATTTTCGACTCCTCTCTCCCCCCACGTAATGGACCGTAATAATTTTATAACTTCTCCCTTTATATCATTTTAAGTGAAATATTTAACATTTTTTAGATATAACGTTTAAAATATAACAATATAATAAAAGTAGATAAAGTTTATCACTTTATTTTTATAGTAAATGATATATTATTAAGATTCTACTGACATTTACAATATTATATAATTTTGACTAGTGTAATCAAACTACACACTGAAACATAAAATGTAAAAAATTATTAATTGGTGGTCCATAGAGTTTGTAACCATTCTTCAAATGAATGAATAACTGGTAGTGAATCGACTTCTTCATGTTCTTTAGCTTGTATGTTATCAAAGGAAGAGCTTAAATCATGTTTATTAGTTTCAGGCTTATCGAGTCCCTCTGCTTTCTCACAATCTGTGTCTTCATCTTGAATGATGCATAAAACTTCTTCTTTTCTTTTCATTGCCCTACTAGCCAACTTTAGCTTTTTCGGGAAACTTACAAGTGTTAAATACAACACTAGAACATTAGATTATAAATATGTAGCACACAGACTTACACTTACTGAGCAAGCACCTCTTTACATGTGTGTCAAACTGTTTAATGCGCTGCCAAACCAAGTAAAAAGTATAAACACCATAAAAACATTTAAGGTACAAATTAGAAAAATTCTAATAGAGTTAGAACCATATAGTTTAGGAGATTTTTGTCCAGATCTGTAGTTGTGATTTAGATTGACGTCATTTCATTTCATGTACCTATATGATTTGAAATAAAGAGTGTATTTATTTGTTTATTTATTTATTTAAATTAAATAAGTACCGAACATTTAATTTTATTTTATTCAAATAAGGATTTTTTAAATATTACGTAAAATTTATTGACCCCCCTCTTGCTCCATGTAAGGAATTATAAGAAAACACACCACCTCCTCTCCCTCAAACCCTTAAATAATTTATGGATGATCCGTACTTCATGTACAAAATGAATCACGTGTTGATAATTTGTTCGATGTGCTGATAATTTTTTGTTGGATTTTATTTCTTTGGTAAATTTATAATAAGATTTTACATATAGATATATTTGATTTTCGATATTATTTGCCATTTAAAAAATGTTATTTGAAAAATTGCTTAATTATGTCTAGTTCTATATTGTGTTAAAAACATCTTGTATATATTTCTTACAGGAATAAACGAAAAAGCTGCTTCGCTCCTTAAACTAACTAGCAATCAAGAAAAAGCCGCAGATATTGAAAATAATGTCAAATCGATAAACGAAAGGTACGAAAGTTTGGTGAATACATCTCAAAGTAATATTAAACAGCTGGAAAGTTGTTTAGAATCTTATCAACAATTCTACGATTTACTTAAAATTCAACAAGACAATCAAAAGCAATTATGGGATACGTTAAATTGCTATGTTGACTACAGTGGAAACAAGGCTATTGTTGAGCAAAGACTAAACAAAGTAAATGAAATCGAAGACAATTTACCAGAGAATAACATCAAACTTAAGGAATTGGAAAATTACATCCAAAACAAGGTTTCTATGCTACCAGCTAGAGCTCAAGAAGCTATGCAAAGAGACGTAAATAATCTGAAGGCTGATCAAGATAAATTTTATGCAACTTTGATCGATGTTAAATCTGCTCTAGAAAACAGATTGTCCCAATGGAATGACTATGAAAATGCCATGGAGCGATTGCTGGAGTTCCTAAAGGATTCAGAAATGGCATTGAAAAATTATTCACCCAAATCTACCGCTGAGGAGAAACAAGAACAACTGGACAAATATCAGGTATGTTGAATTATTTATTGTTAACTGTAGACTTTTGCATCATACCCTACTGATTTATTTCGTTTAATTTGTCTGGAAAATATAAATTGAGTGGTTAATTATATTTATATATATATATATATATATATATATATATATATATATATATATATATATATATATATATATATATATATTCTTGATTCTTGAACCATAGATTATATCATTTTTCTTTATTTTGTCTTTTCTTGGGTTTAGGTTCTATATTTAATAAATACACAAAACGATTGACGTTTCGCCCTTTATTCAAGGCATTTTCAAAATTCTTTCCTCCTAAAAATATGTAATTAATATATATACATAAAAAACATATTTAAAATTTCGAAAAACAACTAAGACACTTAAAAACAGTAGTCAAAACTTTAAAATTAAAAAAAAAAATTAATTTCACCGGTACACACCTTAACATTTTGCTGTTCTGTTACTAAATAAAATTTAAATTTTACATCGTTTACTGAGGATACGTGGAATGCGAATGTGTTTTATTTTTTTAATATTTTTTATATTTTACAATGCATATATGTTTGGTTTTATGTTTAAGAGGATATTCCATTTTTGATTCTTATTTGACCGGATCGAATACTTAATATTTTTGTTTAAATTAGGCTTGCGTAAATGTGGCTCAAATTTCCCATATCTGTTCTGTCGTTAACAGTGTTTTTATCTTTTTTAATTTCAATCATTTCCTTTATCTGTAATTTTTGGTAATTCATATCTTTGTTTTTTATAATGGTACTGTTGTAATCAAAAGGGTGTTTTTCATCCTGTGTGTGTTTGTTTAACGCTGTTGAGGTGTTTTTTGTATATTTATGGTCATTTAATCTGTTCTCCAGTAATTGGCTCGTCATGCCTATATATTTTTTGGGACAATTTGTGCAAGGGATCGAATATATTATATTTGATTTATTCATTAGAGGAGTTTTACTTTTTAAATTTGTGAACAATGTATTTAATTTATTATGTGACCTGTGGCATACGATAATATCATGCTTTTATAAAATGAATTTTATTTTTTCTGACAGCTCACTAATGTACCGTAATGCCACATATTTTTGCTGTTAATGTTCTATTATTTTTTGATAGCGATGTGTTTTTTTAAAATTTCCCATTTTTCTGCTAAAATAGTGTGGACAGGTTGATTTGGTATGTTTGTATACAAAGATATAACATCTAGCGAAATGAGTCTGTAATTTTCAGGTAGGTTTACTTTATCAATAAATTTTTTAAAGGCGAATGAATTTATAATAAAAAAAAATCGTTTTTGCCTGTAATATTTGAAATGCAATCTGATAAGAATTTTGATAAACTATAGAATGGCGATTGTATACAAGAAACAATAGGTCTTAGTGGTATATTTTGTTTATGTAATTTTGGTAGGCCGTATATTTTTGGTGGAATAGCATTGTGAATGGTTAGCCTTTTTACATCTTTTTCAGTTAGTTCTTTTACATTGAGCAATTTTTTTATGAAGGTATTATTTTTTTTTGATATAAGTTCGTTGGATCACTCTTAATATTTTTATATGTATTTTCGTCCTTTAGTAAGTTGTTCATTTTCGTCTCGTAATCTGCCTTGCTCATAACTACTGTTTTATTGCTTTTATCAGGCCTTAGAACAATGATTTGAGGATTGTCTTTGATAAATTTTTTTGTTCGATTTAATTTCTTTTTTAAATTTTTTTGGAGGCTGTTACTTTTTATTGTTTGGTGTCTTATTTTGATTTTATGATTAGTTAAAACATTAGTTACTTTAGCTCTAATTGTGTCCTTCTTGTCATCTGACTCATTGCTAATAACAGATTCAATTGAGGCTATATATTCGGTTATTGCAATATCTTTTTCTTTTGTAACATCTAATGAGAAAATTTGGACCATATGATAAAACTACATTAACTTCGGACGGTATCGGGGTATCAGCATTGTAAAATATAAAAAATATTAAAAAAAATAAAACACATTCGTATTCCACGTATCCTCAGTAAACGATGTAAAATTTAAATTTTATTTAGTAACAGAACAGCAAAATGTCAAGGTGTGTACCGGTAAAATTAAATATTTTTTTAAAATTTTAAAGTTTTGACTACTGTTTTAAAGTATCTTGTTTGTTTTTCGAAATTGTAAATATGTTTTTTATGTGATGTATTTTAATTATATATTTTTAGGAGGAAAGAATTTTGAAAATGCCTTGAATAAAGGGCGATCGTTTTGTGTATTTATTAAATATAGAACCTAAATCCAAGAAAGACAAAATAAAGAAATATATATATATATATATATATATATATATATATATATATATATATATATATATATATATATATATAAATAATTTTACGTTTATAGCATGCTGACGATGATGACCGTCATTTAGCGCTGCTAAATGAAAATTGTTCCTTCGTATGTAATTTTAAATGTTTAGACTTTTTTTTAACTTAAAAACTTCTCCGTCATCGCAAGCCATGCAAACTAATGTGTTACTTTATTCTTAGATCTTATTAAAATCAGTCGAAACCTCTACTCAACAACTCAAGGAGTTTATTCGCATTGGAGATCATCTGGAGCAAGTAAGAAATCATGGCGAACGTACTTTTACACCATCTCTTTTCTTCTTTAACAAATTCTGTTTATTAATCATTGACTAGGTAGTCTAATATTTGTCCTTATTTTTCTTCATATTGGTAGTTCAAATTCTCTTTATGTAAACACAAAGTTATACTTACACTGAGTGAAACAGTAAATAAACTCCACTGTATTGAGTGATTCCCCACTGCATTTGAATTAGAATTATTAAGTGATACAGTATAATGTGGAATCTTAGTATTCCTTGAACTTAACATACCAAAATTTCTCACAATGTTGGACAATACTATGATTATTTATCTGTCACCCTTTAGAAAACGTCTTTTGTTGCTATTTGTTTAAAGATAATAATAGTCTATTTGACGATGACTGAATTTATTCATCTCCAAAGATTGGCAGGACCTCCAATCACACGTACGGAAGAAAGAGCCATTCAATCATCAAAAAATGGCCAAGCAACAGGACCAGATGAGCTACCATGTGAAATATACAAACCTATAAATGACAGCAGGACTTTGGACTCTATAACTTCATTATTTAATATCATTAATGCCTGACTGTGAATATTAGTGATCTAAAACGACTCCAATTGCTCGAGATTTGATGTTACAGAATAATTTTTTATGGTAATATCATTGATGCCAGTCCTCTATCTTACTTCATGATGTCGAGACTTGGACTGTGAATATTAGTGACCCAAAACGACTCGAATTGCTCGAGATTTGATATCACAGAAAAATTTTTTATGGGTAGAAACTCTACAATATTAGAACGGCTAAATAAGGATACTGAGATTATAAATACCAGCAAGAGGAGAAAGCTAAAATATTTCGGACGTGTAATGATAAATATTGTAGAATATTATGCAAGATAAAATATCTGGTAAATGCAATCCAAGCCGAAGGAGGACCTCATGACTAAAAAACTTGCGCGATTCGTCATGCTTTTCAGGATAGCTGTGATGATTACCAACGTTTTAAAAGGACATGGTACATAAAAAAGAAAGATAGTGATTACATAAACCAAAGTCGTGATTATGCCGTAGTAAGAATATATTGTACTGTTTATTCAGCGTAAAGAATGATTAATTTTACATAAAATGTTTAAATTTGAACTACCCAGCCAATTATCTCGGTGTTCTTGAACGGAGTTTTTTCTATTTTCCAACCTACATAATTATATTAAATCAATACTCTTATTTTAAAAAGGTCTTTATTTTTTTTAGATTAAACTGGTCAATGATTGATATTTTACATCTTACAGCCATGTTGTAGGTGGTGGATTAATTACATGTTGTACTCTGTGTTATGTATTTGTCTTCCGTACTTATTCTCTTCCTTTTTAAGGCTTCTAGGTGATGGTCGCACTCTTTTTTCCATTATATTCTGTGTCAGTGGTCTTAAAAATCCAGTTCTATATCAGTTCATGACCTTTTTTAATCTTTCTAGGCTCTTCTTACAAGTTTGAGGCAAAATGAAAGTGATTTCGATAAGATATCTGATGACTCGACTGAACTTATTCAAACTAGCGGAGACACAAGGATTTCGATCAATATTCAACAAATTACATCCAGATTTCAATCTGTCCAAGGAACAGCAAAGGAGATTGTTAAGAAGTGTGAGCAAGCCTTGTCTGACCATAAAATTTACAATGAAAAATATAGGCAATGTTCCGATTGGCTATCTGCTGCAAGAACAAGGTAAAAATATTTTTTTTACTCAAAACATATCAAACTTAGTATTGTTTCTTGAACTAAATATTCGTATTTACTCTTAATTAGGTCAAAACTTAAGTTTTTTGTTCCATTAGATTTGACACCTGCAAAGATAACATGAAAAATGGCGCACAAAACGTGCTTGCTGATCAGGCTAAAATTCTAGAAGAATTGTTGTCTCAAAAAACCAGTGCTTCGTTACTTCTCAATAGCACGATTGAACTTGGTGAAAAATTGTATGCTTCCACTTCACCAGAAGGTCGGGAAATTATTTCTACGCAACTTGAAGATTTACAGCAAGCATTTGAAGTTCTCTTCGATGAATTAAGTTCGACCGACCGGGAATTAAAGTCTAAGTTGGACACTTGGTCTGAATTTGACAATAGCTTACAAAATATCCAACGTTGGTTCAAGGAAATTGAAAAATTATTACCTCAGGACATTGAGCTTAAAGCCACGTTAGACGAGAAGAAGGCTCAGTTGCAAGTTTATAGAAATTTGCTGCACGATGTATTGGCGCACCAGCAAGATATTGTAAATCTCCGCGACAAAGTCGAAAACTTACCTGAAAGGAACAGTCACATCGAAGACCAAATATCCACTGTTTCAGACCAGCACTCCAAGATATTAAAACGTGCTCAGAACTTTGTCGAAAGATACGAAAATATTGTAAGTGATCATCAGAAATTTGCCAAAGTGGTACAAGAGGCCGACGAATGGATCGAAGCTAAACAAGATTCGGTCAACTTGTGGGCAGATACAAACCTGGAGCGGGTATCATTACTGTCAAATTTGGAAAGACTAAAGGTAAGATAATTTAAAATAACAAGACTTGAGTATTTTATTTGTAGTTTACCCCTGTCCGGAACGTAGCATAATTGTATTTACTATTTTATTTTTCTATTTTAGAAATTGGCATCAACACTAGCAGAAGAGGAATCCCGGATTGCAACAATCAAATCTCTTGGTGACGCAGTAATTCCAGGAACAATCGATAATGGACAGTCTGCTATAAGATCTCAGGTTGAAACATCTCAACAAGAATGGGTGGCACTGAAATCGGCCATTGACACTGCTATTGCCCAGTTAGAGGCCAAGATTCAGAACTGGTCTGAATATGAGAAATTAAGGGATGATTGCCTTACATGGTTAAGAGAGACCGACAATAAATTGCATTCTATCGATCTCAAAGCTACTGCTGATGAAAAAGATCGCCAATTAGGATCCCTTAAGAATCTTCAAGGTGAAATAAAAGCAAAAGAAATCGAAATAGATCAGGTGACTGAAAGGATTCAACAGCTTAATAAATGCCTTACCAATCGGCCATCCCAAATATCGGAGCTCGGAGTGAAATATCAACAAATCTGTCAGAAGGTCAAGGAACTTACTTCACGCTGGCAACAATACGTCAACAGTCATCATTACTTTAATTCCGAAGTCGAACAATGTGAGCGATGGCTGGAAGATCTTAATAAGAAACTTTCCTATTGTGCGGATGTGCACACTGCTTCCCAAAAGGAGCTAGAAAGCAAATTAGAAACAATTCAAGATCTTATTCTGAACAAAGAAGAAGGCTTTGCTACTATTCAGAAGCTAGTTGAGTTAGCACAAAGTGTTTTAGCTAACACTGCACCTCATGGACATGATGCAATCAATCATACATTAGCTAATCTTCAGAGTGAATGGTCTAATATTGCTACTAATATGATAGAAACTAAATCTCTAATAGAGGATGCTTTACGAAAATGGGCGGGACTTTTAGAGGAAATAAATGCTTTAGATAAGAAGGTTGAGAATTTAGAAAGTCAGTATAATGAATTATCTGAATTACAAGCTACAGCTTCAGAAAAGAAAAGTCAACTGGATCGCATTAAAGTCTTAGAAGAAAAAGTTCGTTGTGAGAAGATCGAGGTTGATACTCTGAAAGCCCAAGCTGCAGAT
Organism: Diaprepes abbreviatus; assembly: GCA_034092305.1. Classification (NCBI taxonomy): domain Eukaryota; kingdom Metazoa; phylum Arthropoda; class Insecta; order Coleoptera; family Curculionidae; genus Diaprepes; species Diaprepes abbreviatus. Next base: position 3,367,167 of record JASJET010000185.1, read on the forward strand.
GTTCTGAAAAGCAAACGTTCTGAAGAGGCTGCTATCAAAGCACAAGAAATGTTAGACAGATTTGACAATGTTTTCCAGAAAATTCAAAAATTGTTACATGAACGGGACCAGCATTACAAAGATCACAAAGCCTATAAGGATGCTTACGAAGAAGTTCAAGTATGGATGACGAGAGCTCAAGAAAAAGTTCCTCAACTTAAACAGAGACCGCTAGGTGATAAACTGTCGATCGAAACATTCTCAGGCCCTCTAGATCACTTGCTTAATAAACAAGCTCAAGGAGAAGTTCTTCTAGAAAACCTTGAACACACCGCACAAGTTGTCATTCCAAATACCAGTGTGCCCGGTCAAGAATCAATTAAAAATGAAATTAGAGCCCTGAGGGAAAGTTTTGAAAGGTTATTTAAAGGTAAGTCAATCGTTATGCAAATTTATAACAAAAATATTCAGTTACATGGAAAAAATTTTATTTTCAGATTTAAAACAACAACGTGAACAACTTGAAGTTGTATTGGTGCACTGGCGCGATTACAAAGACGAATACGAAAAAATATCTGATTGGTTACAGCAAATATCAATCCTGATTAAAAATCAGAAAATTGCGTTGTCTTCAAACTTGGAAGAAAAGGAAAAACAAGTTAAAGATGTCAAAGATATTTTGCAGAAGCTAGTCGACGGAAAAGATCAAATTGACAAACTAAATGACTCTGCGAAAATTCTTTTAAATTCACCTCTAGAAACTCATGTCAATAATCAACTTCAACAGCTCAATTCACGCTACCAAGTGGAACTAAATATGGCTAAAGACGTATTAAAGAAAGTTGAAACAAACTACGAACAACATAAAGAATACTCAACCAATTTGGAGAAGACCAGAAACTGGATTGACAATGCTCGCGACATTATTACAAACTGTTCTGAAGCAATTTCAAATAGCAATAAAGACACTTTGCAGCAACATCTGAATCAAATTCAAGAACTTATTGGTAAACGTGAAGAAGGACAAAGCTTGGTGCATGCCACAGTTAATTGTGGAGAGAAAGTTCTCAGAAATACACGTTCAGATGGAAGAGAAGCTATTAACAATGAAATTAAAGAAGTGCAAAATGATTGGGAACGAATTGTGAAGAAAATGTCCACCGTTAAAGTAAATCTTGAAACTGCCTTGTTACAATGGGCTGACTATGACAGTTCCTATAATCAATTACAACAATGGATTACAGAACGTGAAGCTAAACTACAACAGGTGACGGAACCTAAAGCAACTAAAACCAAGAAGGGGCAAACAGGTCTGAGCGCACTCCCAATTGGAGAAAGAAAAGCAACACTAAGAAAAACTGGAAGCATCGTTCAGGATATTGTATCCTTTGAACCTATGATCCAGTCTGTTACATCTAAAGCTGAAGATTTGAAGCAAGCAGCACCCGCTTCCGAAATTTCTAGTAAATATGAAACTTTGTCTAAGCAGGCACAAGAATTATATGCGAAACAGAAAGCTACCGTGGAGCAGCATCAAGCTTTCGTCGATGCAGGAAACGATTTTGTCCAGTGGCTTCATCATGCTAAAGAAAAATTGGGAAAATGTTCCGAACCAACTGGAGACAAAGAATCTCTTGGCAGCAAATTGTCGCAAGTGAAAATTTTGCATAATGATGTACCTGTCGGACAAAAGAAACTAGAGACGGCTCTAGAAGAAGGCGACAAAGCATGCCAGGTTGCTGATGATGTTGATACCGAAATTATTGAAGAAGAAGTTGCTTTATTACAAGATGAATTTGACAGCTATGTTGAACAACTAAATAATGTTAAGAGTTTATTAGAAACCGGCATAGTTAAATGGACCGAGTACGAAGAGCAATTCCAAGATGCGTTGGAATGGTTAAACCAACAGCAGCAGATGGTTCAATCTTACAATAAACTTCAAGATAGTTTAGAAGAAAAACGGGCAGTTCTGGAACAGTTTCAGTTACATTTACAAACGCTCTTCGATTGGCAGTCAGAGCTTGATCGTCTCAACATGAAAGCGCAACTGCTTTTAGAAACTTGCGCAGATTCGCGTGTCAGCAACGCAATTATGCAACTATCCACAAAATATAACGCTATTTTGTCTATGGCAAAAGAAATCATGCGAAGATTGGAATTATACTTCCAAGAACATCAACAGCACAGCGCGCTGTACCAAGAATGTCAAGACTGGATTGACCGAACACGTGACAAACTCAATAGTTGCATAGATATTCCGAATAGCCTATCAGAAATTAATAACAAGCTACAAGTTGTGAAGAATATTCGAACCTCCATTGAACAAGGACAGAATAAATTGCGTTACATTAACGAGCTAAAAGAACGCGTTATCATGAACACAGAGCAATCTGGTGTTGCCAAGATTCAGGAAGACACAGAAAATCTTAAGCAAGATATGGAAAAACTTATTAATGATGTGAACGAAATCAGAAATAAATTACAAACGCGAGCAAATCAGCTTGAAGAAGCTCAAAAACTTTTAAGTCAATTTTTGGAATGGCTACAAGATCAAGAAAATCAAATACAATTCGACGATCAATTCTTTAACGAACTTCCTGAAAAGAAAGCTAAGTTAGAGAAATACAAACAAGTGCAAAAAGAAATTGGTACTCACAATAGCTTATTAGAGAAACTTAAGGAAAAGAGCAAAGAAGATAACAGTATTCCAGAAGAAGAATTAGATAGAGTTGTTAAGCGGTACGAACAGCTCAAAGAAAAATTACAGAAAGCTGTTTCGGACTTGGAAGTTCAAGTTGAAGATCATGAGCAGTATAAGAACTCATACAATAAAGCAATGGACTGGATTAGGAAATTGCAGCTAGAAATCCAAGCCTGTTCAAATCTTCAAGACGAGTTACCACAAATTATTGAAAAAGAAGCCAAGATTGAACAAATATCAAGTACACTCTCCGAGTGTGATGAACTTGTTAACAAAACGATAAAAATGAGCATTGATGTAATGAAGACAACTGGTGAAGAAGGCAAAGACATTATTCGTGAAGAAATCGAGCAACTTAATTCTGACTGGGAAGGACTTCAATATATTTGTGGTGAAATCAAAAAGTCACTAGGAAAATGTAAAGAGGCTTGGAAAGAGTTTAAAAATAATTGTGACAATATTCAAAAGAATATTGACAATTTCAGTCGTCGCATTGAAGAAGAACGAAATGTTGATAACAAAAAGCCCGAGGACCTTGAAAAATGCAAGAATTTACTGGCTGAAATTGAAGCCCTTAAACCAGACTTGGAAAATCTTTCAGATACCTGCGAAATACTTATGGAGCTCAGTGCTGTTGGTTGGGTCAGAGACAAAACGGTCCAATTACAGTCGGCTTACACTACTTTACTTACAGATGCTCAAAGTTTAGTGTCTAAAGTAGAAAAGAATCTATCGGATCATACTGACTTTTTGAATGCCAAAGCAGCTTTAGAAAATTGGTTACATCCAAAACATGCGATCATTCAAGATTGCCTTAATGTCGGCAGTGAAGCAGATATGAGGAAGAAACTTGAAACTATTCAAAACGTTATTGCCAACTTAGACGAAGGACAGAAACTCTTGTCATCTCTGCAAAGTGCTTTTGCTAAAGTAATAAATACGGCAACTCCAGATAAACAAAATGAACTTCGCGAGAGCACTACAACTTTACGAAATAGTTGGGATCAACTAAATATGGATTTAAAGTCTGTTGAAGCTCAACTTAAAGCTGGTCTATCTAGATGGGCCGATTACAATGATACAAGGGATAAATTAGAAAAGTGGCTCACAGGAGTTGAGAAATCTCTTCGCGAACAACCTAATACTAGAGGTGAACCCAGCGAAATGAAAACTTTATTAGAAAGATACAAAAACATGCAAGACGAAATATTTAAAAAACGTGAAGACCTTAGTCGCCTAGGAAGCGAAGCAAGGGAGCTCAATGACTGGTCTAAGCAACCTGAAGTACTAGAACAAGTTAATCATTTAGAAAACCGCTTTGGAAATGTTTCTGCAACATGCAAAGCATTGCAGGAATCTGTAGAAACCGAACTTCAAGACTATAACACTTATCAGCAAAAACTTCAAGAGACCGAAAAATGGTTATTGCAAGTATCATTCCAACTTATGGCCCATAACTCTTTGTACATTACCAATCGGGAACAAACCGAAGAGCAAATTGGTCAACACGAAGCGCTACTTCAAGAAATTCAAAAGTACCAGTCCGTTCTGGACGATGTTAGAAATAAAGGTTATAGTTTGATTAACAAATACGTAACCACTGCACCAACAGTGAAAGACACTATTGAGAGTCAACTAAATAATGTTCAAGAGAGCTATAACTCTTTGCTTCAGACCGCCTTGCAAATTAAAAACAGGCTTGAAGATTCGTTAGCTAAATTTAAGCAGTATGAAGATACTCTCGAAAGTATTATGCAAAACTTGGAGGTATACGAGCCCCTCGTTTACGAAGAAATCGAGAAGCCCATTGAGAGTCTTAGTCAGGCTAATCAATCATTAGAGACTGCAAGGGTATGTACTTATTTTGACATATTTTGATTCCTAAATGTTCATCTTTCTTGTATTTACTTATTTTCCATTCCATATTCTGAGATTTAAGGTTTCTTGGGCATAAAATTTATTATTGTAACTTAGATTGTATTTGAGTTTTTGTGGGGTGGTTTTTGATTTTAATTCTTACCAGTCGTGATAGTTTTATGCTTTTATTTCCCTGTATAGACTTGTGAATCTGTAAGTTTTAAAATATTCTGATGAAGCTGAAATTTGACCGAAACGTTAAAAAAGTATTTATAATAATATAAATAAAGAATAACTCTTCGAAGAAACATTATTGAGAAAAATGTTTCAGACAAAAGTGTCAAATTTCAAAACTAGGTATCAGGTGGTTAACCAGGAGTCAAATTTAATCAAACAACCAACAATCTTATGTCCACATAGTCGAGAATTTTCTATTTTATTTTAAAATTACACGGACGAAAACTTATCCCTTTTTTTATATATTTGTTGACTTAAAAAATACGCAGCGGCTTTCATGGGGAGATCGTTGGTGCGACACCTTGCTTGAACTGCAAAAACTCGTGGTTAGTTTGGTCGCCGAAGCCAAATGCGACCTTTTTTCTTTGGGTAGCATGTTTCATGTAGCGAATTTTGATATATTTCCTTTTTAATTTACCGTTGCACCATCACATGGCGATTTTATGTAACATTTTTGGTTTATGTTGCTGTTGTGTTATTTAGTGATCCGTCGAGATATCGGTATTCGTGTCTTGTGTTGCGAGATGATGGAATGCTTCTCATTATCTTGGAGTTCTCCGCACTTTTTAACACGAGAGTAATGTTCATCAACAATCCTATGGCCGCACAGCCGAGATTACAACCTCTATTATCTACCTGGCAATCAAGTCCAAGGGGTTACTTTGACTCCTAATATGACCACCACACCATCGTGTCTTGTGTTGCGAGATGATGGAATGCTTCTCATTATCTTGGAGTTCTCCGCACTTTTTAACACGAGAGTAATGTTCATCAACAATCCTATGGCCGCACAGCCGAGATTACAACCTCTATTACCTACCTAGCAATCAAGTCCAAGGGGTTACTTTGACTCCTAATATGACCACATACATTAACGAAAAAATTACTGAAGAGCATGTACATCGATTACTTCGTTGGTCCTATATTATTTCGACTAAAAATTGGTTCACTAAATCCAAGATGGCGCTTATAATATGGCGAACAAAAAATTGTATTGGGGGTATTTTTGAGACGTTGGTTAGGCATTTAAGATTATTTCCTTACAATTCAATATGGCGGGCTAAAAAAATTACATATCCCGAAATCATCTATTGGTGTTTGTACGTTACTAATTTAAAATTATTTTCCTAAAAAAATTTTTTACTGCTGACTAAATTTTTACTTTTCCCAATTTCTTTGGTATTTGAAGGTTCCCAGGTATAAATTATTTTTCATTGTTCATTTTAGGGTTTTACAATAATTTTTTTTAATAACTGATTTTTTATGTATTAATGTAGTGCCGACGTTACAAACTTCAATTACATATAATAAAATATAATTTTTAAATAATGATTTTTTCCTTTTTTTGAAGGAGATTCATTCATTTTTTTTTAATATAAGTAAGAAAAACTAACTTAAATCTCAGAAATATCTTTGAAAATTCAATATAAATTATTTCCATAACATTTCTTAACACGGATTTATTGCAGCTGTAAATTTAAAATTTTAATACCTAAGCTGATTGTTTCATAATAGATAATTAAACCATTTATCTTTTAGTCACTTCATAACAAACTTCAAAACGAAAAATCTAGATTAGCCTTAGCCGTGCAAGCATGTGAAGCAGCTACGGCTTCTATCAGTAGACCAAGCAGCCCAAGAGACACTCTTCCACCACCTGTTCCGATCAAGGAGTTAGAATGTAGAGCTAGACTAGAAGACCTTATTGATCAGGTATGTTTGATGTTAACATATTTTCTTGTTATGATTTTTTGGATTGAAAAGAGCATTTCCTTTGCACTCGCACTGCAACTTTTTAGGTGTAAACCACCACAAAGGAATAAAAATTATATCGAACCTAATGGGGTTTATATCTAAAAATATTTAATTTATTTTATTAAGAAGGTATATCTGCTTAAATTTCTCTTAATTTGCTTGGGCAAGGATTTTCATAAGGCTTTCAAGCTTCACTAGAACATTTCGTCTATTAATTGATGATTAATGTCATCCATATAACATTAACCAACTACAGTTGTTTAATCTTCACTCCTAAAACTACAAACTTGATTACGTAGTAAAACTTGCATAATATCCATTTAATTATTATATTACCAGCTATCTCTGTAAATATATAATTAATAAATGTAACATTCTAATTATTATCCCATAGACTTTCGCACCTCCTCCTGATTATACTCCGATATCATAAGGATGGAAATAAATGTAGTATTATTATCCACAGACTGATCCAAACGGATTTTGCACAGAATCTTCACATTTAGTATCTTTTAGGGTTCAGAGCTATCAATTTTTTCACCAATTTGGATGAATTTCTTAAATTCAACTAATCGGATTTCAAATGGATGCTGCTGAAAATACAGCAAGAAATTAAAATCATTGATTATTCTGTCACAGATCCATAAATCAACTAGAAACTTTCCGAAGTTGTACTTCTGCTATATAAATTCAATAATTCTATATAAAGACACCAGAAAGGTTGGTGGATCGACACGTCAAGGAAAGGATAGTGGTGCAGTGTCCCTTACATCCCTTACAATTTGCTTATCAGGCAGGAAAATCCAGACACGGCGCTTCATCGATTTGTCACACGTTTCAAAAACGCGCTGTTAAGTGGCTGATCCGCCTTAAAGCTGATCATTTTTCAGCGATTTGCTTGAATTTGTTTTTCAGTATTGCTAATTAAATTTCAGATCGATCCTTTTGAGAATAAATGATTTTTTTTTTCTGTGTGAAACACCATAAATATTAACAATACTACTTGCCAACGATGGTGGATATTTTGAAAACTACACTTGCCTTAGTTTTTCTTCTGAGCATTTTTTTTAGTTTTAAAGAGCTGATGTTGTCGTAAGATTAAATTAATTAATAGTTAAAGTGAGTGCGACAGTAAGTTTATAAAATTAATTCATGTCAAATTTTTATCGCAAATATACCATCTTAACGATCTTCATAAATCGGCCCAAATTGTTTTATTAAACTTTTAAAAAAGTAGGTGCTTATTCCTAAATCTGTAGAAGAAAAAATTTAAAAGATTTGTTCAGCATGTAGGATTCGGAAAGTTCCAAGTTCACCACTGAAATCTTGAAAACCGTATCATGTTATTGAACAACTTCCATTCTATATTAATCTAATTTTTTTAGCTCTAATTTAATTTCAGAAACCTTTTTTTTTATTTAATAGCGAATTTTAGAAGTGTTTTATAATAAATACCAAAATGATGCATTTGCAACTGGTATATATAAATATACTAGCTTTTACCCGCGATTTCTTCCGAGTGAAACTTGGTAAATAAAAGTTTGTTGAGATATGAGAGTTCTCTGTTTTTTTTTTAAATCAACTAACTTTCTGAAAAAACACCATAAAAATTAGCTTAATTGCTATTAGGATTCGTCTAGAATAATACGCGAAAAGACGACGATAGGCACTGGTTCTGCCTTTTCAAAAATTAGCCCGTATAGACATAGAGAAAAAGAGGTGCCTATATCACTCATAACAACCCCCTCTTCATGTCTGTAAAGTTTAATCGAAATCTGTTAAGCCGTTTCGAAGATTAGTCCGTACAGACAGACAAACAAAAAAACAGCTTATATCACTCCTAACCTCCTCTTCATATATGTTAAGTTTCATCAAACTTGATCTCGAAGATTGGCCTGTACAGACAGACACTTGAATTTTATTTATAAGTATAGAATATAGATGAATATATAGAAAAAACCAACTGAAAAATCATAAGGACAGGCGTGCTTATGTTAGTTAGGAAACAAAAGCACTACTTCAGGTTGCAAGGAATTAACACAAAAAGGTGAAAACTTCTCCCATTGGATGGGTACCGCCATCAGCAGACCTTTCGAAACTCAATTGTTCTCATTAGTACATGGTAGGTGAGTACACTTAATCACAAGACAAGTTAATCCTTTACGCAACCTATATTGAACTTGTGCTGAGGTGTATGTGCCTACCCCTAAAGACGAGAACCAATGAGTTTAAAACCGGTCTGCAGATGGCGGTACACCGTCAGTGGGAGAAATGTTCTCCTTTTTCTGGTATTTCTTTGCAATCTAAAGAAGTGCTTTTGATTCCGAACTAGAACAAAGCACGCCTGTTCTTATAAGCCTTTTTCAGTTGGTTTCTTCTTTATATTAATGGATTGTTTTATAAGTTTAAGAGGAGATACTGTTAACAACCCTGTATAAAATATTAATAAGGATTCAGGAAACAGGTTTCTAAAAACTCGAAACCATCAAAACTTCCGATCAAAAAATTAATTTTCTAAATTACAATTAAAACTAAAAAAGTTATATTCATTAAAAATTATAAAAAAGAAACGGGGTATCTCACTTGTTTCGTTGACCGATTTATTTTTTCAAAAATGTAGGTTCTTAACGAAATTCAAACGTCCATACAGACAAAAATAAAATCCCTATTTTATAGAACCTGGAGATCTTTTGGAGGATCTTGTATTGAAGACGGTTTACAAGATATCAATGTTGAAAATAAAAAAGTGACATAAAAAATATCCCTTTGTAATATGGAATGAGTCCCGATTTATGAAGACATGGTTTTAAAATGTTTTGCTACCCCACTAATAAATTAAAACTAACTTCTAGTTATTTTGCTTGTTATGATTTGATTTCCTTGATTTTTATTGTTTTGCACTGCACTTTGCTTTTACCTAGACGCACAAGGAGACGGCAACTTCAGAGGATTCTGATAATAGATTGAAATTGCTTTTGGATCAACTTGTGTCAAAGAATTTTGTTTCTAAAATGGAAACTCAGATCAGTAAGGTTAGTATGCAACGTCCAAAACTTCCACAAAAATTGTTATACAATTTAAAAAATTCAAACATGAATAATAGATTTTTTTTTTTAAATATCGAAGTGTATTTCGTTATTCATTATATATGCTCTAATTGGCGTTAACATTCTTTGAGTATTACAAACTCTGGAGAAAGTAAATTTTCAATTTGCGATAGTACAAAAAAAGTGGCACTTCCAAAAACATGCATACTTCATTTACTAATTAAAAACCCCATTTAGAACACTGATAATGGAACAACAATTAATTTAAGTATAGAAAATAATGAGAACCTTTAAATGAAAAGTAAAATTAAAAATAAAAATATATTGTTATAACGGTGAGAGAATGAAAGGCACTTTACACAATAATGTTGTTTATTCTATTTTTGATCAGAAATTATAAAATTTTCTTTTCGATATCGAATTTAAATTCCCTATAATAAATTTTATTTATTTGTTACAAAGAAGAATTAAAAAGGTAGGTAGTTTTAAATCAGTATATTTGCATTTAATGTAGTTGACATAATCCTAGAAATTCATAATGATTTTTTGCACTACAGCCAGCTAAATTTGCTTAAAAAACTACTCAATAATTTAACTACTTTTCTAAATAATATTACAACTAAGTAACATTTTTTGTTATAGGTTCAAGCTCACCTCAGCGATTTGACATCGTCGGTTTCCCACTTTGAAGAAATGGAAAAACAAAAATTAGCTCTTAAAAATTGGATCGATGAGCAAAATGCGACTGTCAAAGACTGGAAAAACCGACCAATCAAATTGCGAGCTGATGCTGCCAAACAGGACCTTAATAATATGAACGAACTCCTAACAACCATTGCCCAGCGTAGAAATTATTTGACCACTGAACTATCTGGACCTAGCGGAGCTGATGAGGATTTATCCAAATTATTGGATAATCTTGAAAAAGATCTTATGTCAGTTATTGCTGATAAACAGAATAATCAAGAATTAATTGATCAGTACAAACAACAACTGCAATCGATCAACAATTGGTTTGACAATCTAAATAAAAGAATTGATGTTGTTGACAAAGGTTCTGGATTAAACTGTCAGCAAAAGCAAAGCGCCATTGCTGATATTCAATCTGAATTCGATGATCAAGGACCTAAGAGACTCGACGAAATTAAGAGACTAGCTTCGAAAGTAACTGATGTTTTAAACAACTTGGATTCACAACAAATTGAAGAACAAATGAAATCTGTTGATCGCAGATATAACGATGTTGTTAAAAAGTTACAAAGAAAAACTCAAGTCCTGGAAATGACACGAAAAGGTATTGATAATACTAAGAATGAAATCGATGAAGCAAGAGCTTGGGTTAAGGAGAAGCTTAATGACTTACAAAACGCAAAGCCTCTCAGTCATGAGAGTTCAAAGGTTGAAGAACGACTCATTTCGCTAAAAGATCTACTTAAAGATGCAGAGAACAAACTCATTCTTAAAGATACCTTAATGAAAAGAATTAACAATATGTCCAATGAACTCGAACCTTCTGAACATAGTGAGCTGGAAAGCGCATTGAAAAATCTAGGAGGCGAACAAGAAGCGTTAGTTAATAAAGTTAAGCAGGAAATTGATCGTCTCACCGCAGCAGCTAATTCTAGAAGAAACTTCGAAGCTAATTTGGCTAAAGCGAAAGCTTGGTTAAAGAGCAAAAATGCTGAAGTTCGCAAATTAAGCGGGTATTTACCTTTGCAAGCTAATCAAGTTGAAAAAGAAATTGCTCAACACAAAGTCTATGACAGCCAAATTACAGAATTTAGTGAAGGGGATCTTAATGACTTATTGAAACTAGGAAATAGTATATTAAAAGACTGTGACCAAGCTGACCGTGAAAGATTGCAACATCTCATTGACGAAGTCAAAGATGAATACAACGCTTTAACGCAGGAATCTAAGCAAAAATTAGCTGCTTTAACCGATTTGCTGCAAGGCAGGAAACAATTTGAGAGTGATATCGATAAATGCGTCAATTGGCTTAAGGAAGCCGAGGTTGCTACTTCTACTGATATAAGAATCACTAGCCTGGAAGTTTTAGAAGAACAACTAGCCAAATATGAGAAACTTATTGACGATTCTAAGACAGTAGAAGGGGATATTGATAAAATATCAGAACAAGCGAAAGCAATTTTACCAACTGTTAGTGAGTCTGACAAGATCACTCTTAAAGAACTTTTAAATAATCTAAAAGATCGCCATAATAGAATAGATTCATTAATTAAGGAAAGAACTAACGATCTAAGACGTAATATTCAACAAATTAAGGATGCTCAAGCTCGTCTTGCTGAGAGTATTGCATTTGTCAAAGAGGTCCAAAACCAACTGCATGAACTTAATAAACCCATTGGTTCTAGAGTGGAAGATGTGCAGAACGTGTTATCAGCCTATGAAAGAATTCTTAAAGATGTTAAAGCTGACAAAGCTAAACTAAGCAACGTACCTGGTGCAAATGCTATAGAGCTTCAAAGTGTCATGAATATGCAGGATGAACTTATTAAATCTATTGAAGACCAAATTGCCAAGCTTAAACAACTATTACTTTTAAGAGAACAATATTTAGCTTTGATTACCGAAATAATGACCTTTATTACGAAGTATACTGAAATAGTACGGGATGTAGAAAAAAGTGGAGGCACTATTGAAGAAAAAATTAAAAAATATGATGATATTATTCTAAAAATACAAGAGTGCGAGGCATTACACGCTTCGGCTACCGATAAAGGTCTTCAGATTGCTGCCGACTGCCCGGTCCAAGATAGAAATGAAATAACTGAACAACTGCAATCGCTTAAGCAATCGCTTAATAACTTGAGAAAAGCAGTTGAGAAACAGAGACAAGAGCACGAAAATACTGCAGCTGAATACAAGAAATTGGCAGCAGAATTGGAAGAAATACTTGATTGGCTACATACAAATGAAGGAGGAGTTAAATCGAGACCTTTGTTGGGCAGAGATATTGAAAGCGTTTTAAAAGAAATTAAGAAACATAATGAATTAAGAGTGAATGTCAATGCAAATCTTGACAAACTAAGGAAAATTCAAGAAAGTGTCAAACATGATGAAAATTTACCAGGTTCTTTACAAGAACAACTTTCAGAAGCTAGCTCTTTGATTAACTCACTTCCTAGAGAGTTACAAGAACAATCCAAATATCTAGAAGACAACAAAAAATGGAGGGAAGAATACAACGCTTTGAAAGAAAAACTGTTCAGTTGGGTTAAAGAAGCCGAACTCAGATTGAGCGCTCGTAAAGATGGCGTAGACTTTGAGAATCTCCTGACAGACTTAGAAGAGCATAAAATCTTCTTTAGTAGTGAAGCAAGTATCAAAGAATTAGTGTTACATACACTTCAACAAGCTGCTGATAAAATTTGGCCGAGCTTAACGCCTTACGAACAAGAAGAACTCAGTAGAGAGCAACAGCATAATACCCAGACATTAAAGAATACGCTCAACTCCGCTAAGTCTCAGAAGGCTCAGATGGAACAGGATTCCGAATTATGGAAGGACTATCTACAAAGTTTGGAGAAAATCCGAGGTATTATTGCTAGAACAATGTTTGCAGATGAACCAGTGTCAACATTGGCTGGATTGCATTTCAATATTCAGAAGATTACACATGTTCTCAATGATATCCAGGTAAGTTTGTGTTTTAAATTTTAGGGAATTAGGCATTCATTATAAATAGTCAGTTGTATCATCGAAATTATATTACAACAATAAATGGATTGAAGTTTTTGTATGAAGGAATAATCTCTATTTTTAGGATAATATAAAATGTATATCTTAAGTGTTTATGAAGGCGGTTCTAAATACAATTAATATATATAGTAAACAGATAATAAATGTATGTCGTGACGACTTATTTATATTTTTATTATTTTTAGCTTTTATCTAAAATTATTAAAAGAAAATAGAAAATGTAGTGTATTAAGAAATGCATTATCTTCATTATTTTTTTTTTCTATTTCTACACTAATTTATGAAATTTGTTATAGTGATCTATACTAGAATATGCCATATTAATGGTTATACAGGTTGCCCAAAAGTTATTCGTGTACGTTATAAAAAATATTTCTACTCTTAGGTGTTTTTTTCCTGATGATTGGTCTCAGTAAATGTGGTTATTTTGACCCTAATTCATTCTTTAAATTTATATTACCTGTTTTTAATTTTTCTATATAGGGATCGATTAAAGTTTATTTTATTGGTAAAGTAAGTAAATACGACTATCTATAAGTGGATATGTCGTATGTTTGCATGTAAACACAGAGAAAGTGTTTTGAAAGAAATGCCGATATGTTAAGTAAAATAAATTCGGGATCACTTTTAAAAAATCTAACCTCCCCCCCCCCCCCAAAGAGAGAAGCTGGATCCGTCCCTGTTTCAAACCATTACAAAATTACATTTTTGGATGCTCGTTTGTAGAAATCTACTTAAAAAAAATTTTTTATTACACTATACATTGTGTCCACGAATGGTGTTACTGTAAATATTTTTGATTTTTCGACAAAAAGTCATTCTTCGCTTGGAACATACCCCTGTAGAATTAGCATAACGTCAGAACTAGGGCCCGGTTGTTTGAACGCTGAACGTAATAATATTTTTATTAATATTTGAAAAACTGTTGATAAACAGTAGATATTTAATTTCTTGGTACACACATATCGATTTTATGCTATCCTTTTCTAATTGCATTATTTAAACGAGTATCATATGATAATCAGTACGTCAATTCTAGAATACATAAAAGTATGAATTTTTAGTTGCCTAAATTATTATTATTGTCATTTTCAATATGTAAACAATATCTAACAATATTTACTAATAAAAATTAGTTTTAAATTTTTTTGTAAATATTAATTGCAAACTTTGCATTTATATAATTTCTAACATTTAAAAACACTGAAAAGAGTGCCGACAAGCAATTAAACTGAAAGAAAAGATAAGTAAGCATGTTTATGTCTGTAAAACATCAAAAAAGGCTCTCTCTCACCCACCATAAACAGCCTTCAAATAAATCTATTGTTTAAATCTATAAGGTATGATGGAAGGATCAAAGTTATAATAACTTATACGGGATGTTCGGAATATCCAAAAATGTAGAATTAATTTAAAATAAAATACTGGTATTTGCAACTTTTTTACAAATTTTATTTAACTAAATTGAATGTAGTTTATTAAAAAAATACAAAAATAAATTTTAAATAAGGGGTTTAGTTGGATCAGGTCAATAAAAACAACTTATGGAACCCTTTGCTGTATTTGTCGACGTTTCGACCTCTATGAGATCATCCTCAGGACTATACAGCTAGATCCCTTGCGTACAAAATAAAATTAGAAACATTTCTAGGAAGTAATATGCTGGATAATTTAATTATATTTATAAATTGGGGAAGAACGGGCCAGAACCAAACAAAATACCAATTTGTACTGTACAACTGTACAACAGTAATAAAATAAATTTTACTTTTAATTAATTTTTTTAAGTAATGTTGTGAAACCTTAGCGATAAATTTGAAATAAAAAGATAATTATTCCACATGTTGACCTCCTACTGGTACACATTTTTCTATTTTTCTAAATTCTTCGTAAATAGATGCAATCTATAGTTGCAACAGCTTCCACAATTTTTAATAGGTCAATATTGTCATTAAAATCACTGTTGTAAACCTTTTGCTTTAAATAACCCCATTGAAAATAATCTAACGGGTTAGCGCCCGTGCAGGTCAGGCCATTGGTCCAAAACGGACCATCCACTTATCCTGGAATTGGATGTTTACGACCAGTTTGTCAACCGTAACTTAGAGTGAGCAGAACATCCGTCTTGTTAAAAAATAAGGTTTCTTCTGACGTCGAAAAATCAACGTTTTAATATCCTACCAATATGTCTCGGAATTTATATTTTATATAGACAGTTGTTTCCTGCGAATGTTGCTCTCAGTTTGATATAACTCCACCGACGAGACCATAAGGAAACGCGGATGAAGAGAGAACCAAAGTTGTATTTGCTTGAAAGGATAACATATATATATATATATATATATATATATATATATATATATATATATATATATATATATATATATATATATGTAACCACTTAGTTATATAAAATTTGTAAAAAAATACAAATGAGAATATTTTATTTAAGATTAATTCGACATTTTTGAATATTTTGATCAGTCTGTATAAGTTATCATGACTCTAATCATAGTTTTTGAAATCCGTAGACAAGCAAAAACTTTTTATCAAAAAAGACTTTTACTTGAAAAATCAGAAATTAGAGTGCGTTACCTCATCCGTGGACATACTGTATCAAGATTTAACTTGTAAAATAATTTTACATTTGAAAATATTATTAAAATTATCTTTTTCGTCGAAATTTCAAATGTGACAGCTTCTTAAAATTAAAGTGGCAACAAAGGATAATAAGTAAAAATATATTTTTTATATTAGAGAAACTACTGCTTCAAAATAATTTTAAATGTTTGAACGAGTAATGTTTATTTTAAGAATATAGGCCTTATATTCGTACATGGTTCTTACCGATAAAAAAGAATATGACATATAATTGAACTATTTAGATTTTTTTATCAGAGGTTTTGATCTATTTATTGAAATATAATACAGAAGAAAGCAAGGTATAAATTAAATGCGTTATTTCTTGAAATACTTTTATAGCCGGAAGAACTGCTGCATCCTGTAATTTCATATTTTGCTCAATGGGAATGGCACCAATTAAAAATTAAATAACTTCATAGTAATTACGTATTACCTTTTTTTTTCAAATTATAATGACCAAAATAGGTCAAATAGTGTGTAACTCTTTTATTTTTTTTTTGTGTAAATAACAACTTTCAGAAATCAATTCAGTGCTCCTAGTTTTTTTGTGCGAAATTTACTAATGAAGCCAAACGTTAGACCAAGATGTAATGCACATATTAGTCAAACATCTCACTGAAACTGAAATATAAGTACCTAAAAGTTTTTAAGTCTAGTTTTAAATAATTAAATTAATTTTAGTATACTCTGTATTATCAAAAATTATTCAACGTCAAGAACGTTAAAATAGTAAAGCTCACCCAATTTTCACGGATTAATGGTCCAAAATAGAAACATAATATTTTTATTTACTTATCTTATTTTTCGTGATGTGTCTGTTGATGTTAAAATAACTGGTAATGTCAAGATTTTTTGTTTTGAGGCCAGTAAAGAGATTAAAAAAAAAAGAATTGTGAAAATATGGAAATACTTTATTTTGGAGCGTTTTATAAATAGTTTTTTACTAGTTTATCCAAAAACTCACTCTATATTCTCTAAATATTTTAAAATTTGGTCTAGACTAATATCCATTGAATTGTTTCATCATGCAGCAATGCGTGAAATTTGTATATTGAATAAGAATAGTAATTTCTTGTAGATTTTGATTCGCTGAATTTGAATTTGATCTCAGAATTACTCCATCACATCCTGGTTTTGAAATATACTAACCTAAAAGTGCAAGAAACACGACGTTGGTCTGTATTTGAGGTTATGTGTCATTGCAACATTTTTAATATACAACATTGAAAATGGTTGTCTCTTGAAATTAATTGTAGTTTTCTATTTTAAATTCATAATTACTTAATTAGATCTGGACTAAATTAAAAACCTTTAAATTCCCTTCGGACATGGTAATTTAACAATGCATGTTCTGGATCTGGGTCTGGAAAGTAAGTACTGATTTAGTCACAGCTGCCAGCGGGTCTAGCTTTTAGAGAATCAGCAATGCGGTTTTCATCGGAGGAATCGTGTCCTTTGATCCAGCGCAAGATGACCACATTTTCAGCTGCAGCCAAGGCAAGGGCCTCTTGGCATTCCAGCACTATACTAGAGAAAATGCGTGGCCTGTTAAGAGTTAGTAATGCCTGTCTGCTTTAACAGGCTTGTTATCCACAATTGTCTTCTTTTTTTAAACAAAGCTTTTGTGTTATCGCTTATCTTTTTTGTTACTACTGTCTTATGTTTTGTTGTAATTTCTTCTGCAGTTTCTCGGATAATTCTAGTTATTAGAGCTGCTCGCTCGTTTATATCTTTACTTTGGCTATCCAACCTTTCTCTGTTTAACTTCTATATTTTGTTCTTGATATTGTTCTTTTTTTTTCAGAAACAATTCTTGGTAGAAATGATACTGATCTTTTAAAATGGATTTTGATAAATATTTTTGATTTAATTATTCTATGGTCACACCCTGTATTAATTTTGTTAATGGCTGCTACATCTTGTACTATCAGGGGGCAATTTGAGATTCTGTAGTCAATTTCGTTTTTATATCTGTCTGGACTTTTTCAGATCTATATTTGCTAATTAATTTTTCTTAAAAAAATATTCACTGCATGCAAGTTGTTCATCTCCAAGAAATTGCTCTTGCTAATTTTTTTCACCAAATCCATGTTGACCATCTGCCTGTCTCCATTTTTCTTGGCACTGACCCAACTTAGCATTAAAGTCTCCCATAATTACGAGATGTTTTGTTATCTTATTAGCGTCTTGTAGTTGTTTTATGACAACCTTACAAAACATCAAGCCCTTAGAAGGTTATAAGGCTTTAAACTAGTTGAATTTTTTTGCCTCGCCCGATATTAAGACAAATTATCATTTTTCTAATATTATTACAGACTTTACGAAAAGCAACCATCTCAAATAATTATTAATTAATCTTTTGACACTTTAATTCCTCTTTAGATATTACCAAAGTTTTTATACAGATTTTTGGTTTCTTTACCGTAATATCTGGCGACGGTAATTAATTTCATTTATTAATTAGATTCATTTAAGTATAACAGAAAGGTGTGTATAGTTCTTAAACATGTTAAATCACAATTAACCTTACACTTATACTTACCATATACAGTGTGGCCAGTAAGTCATCATGACAGACAATGCTGATCACGTGATTACTATTTTTTTGGTTAATTTTCATCTCGATCGAAGCAGAAATTGTTGCCAAAGTCAAATTGCGAATAAAGCTATTAATAAAAAAATAATCCCATGTGATGCGGACTTTACTGGTTACACTGCATATAAATTATGAATTTATTAAAATTTGAAGTGAAATTCTTAAACTGCCGTTATATTCAACCAATCAGAATTTTTGATGCAACCATGTGACACCTGGGTAGGAAATTTCATTATGTTCGATGTCATAAATCTGAAACCACTCTTAAATTCAAGCTAGCATAAAGACGTTTGTGTAAACGTAGTCAATGAAAGCTTATTACGAAATCTTTACGTATATAGAACCTTAAAATGGTTTAGACAAATATTTCTAATTAAATCAGTATTAAGATCAGGGCTAAAAATACTTTTGGAACTTTAATAATAAGAACCCCAGCTGATGATTTAAAAATAAACAAAGCTTAACACATAATCATCTATATACCTGTAATAAAATATGTTTTTAATTACTTTATAGCAAAGATAATAATTAAATAAGATTAATAGAAGTTGCTATCGAAAAGATATAAAATTTCGTCAGTTTATGTTCCATTTTCATTGAAAACAAACGGTGCACTTTCAATTATTCGCGAATCGGGTGGGATTTTTGCTAATTTTGACCATCCGCTTGTTTTCGTTAATAGGCAACCTTAAATATGAAGAGGTGAACAACCAAGCTTATGAAGTCATGCTATTTTTAAAACTGTGATATCAGAAATTACCTCATTGATATTTAACCATATGCATTTCGTACCGAAACGACAGTACCCAAGGACGCGCTATTAATATTTTATTAGTTAGTTCATAATTTTCGTACCGGCGATTATCATTTCTAATTGCGAGATAATTATTGTTGTTTTTTATTATTAATCTGCAATAATTTAATTTTGATTAGCAAAATTCTTATTTCGCGGTGCATTAATTGTGAAGTATAATGTTCTAGACATTTTGTTTGATTAAGAATAATGGAGATATTAAATCAAAATGCCGGTCCCAACTGTCAGTAAATATAATGAAAGTGCAAGTAGTAATATTGTAAGTTAATTTAAATTAATCTGATTTAAGTACGCTTCATTTAGCATTATAAAAATAAAAGCAAATTTAAGTAAACAGCTGTAAGTGAAATTGTTGCGTAATTTTTTGAAATTAAATTCATAAAATTTGTCTTTAATGAGTGTTTTACTAACTTAATATTGGATTTTGTACACTGCTTTTCCTTTAAAATCAGCAGTTTTTGATAATTCTTATATTAAAATAAATTTCGCCAAAACAATAAAAATTTCCATTTTATCGAAAGGTGGATTAAAACTATCAAGATTGCAACTTAGGTTTTATCTCTTCAACGGAGTGATAGGACTAAATTCTTAATCAATATTAATTAGAATTCAAAATATTGCAAAGTACCTATATTTTTTTCATGCCACAACATACAAACTCCGCAATTTTTGACTTCAAAAATGTGAATTGTCACCATACTCTTAACATTAAATGCACATTATGTAAAATTAATTAAGCTCTTTGTTACCAACTAATTAAATTACTATAACTAAACGAAATCTAATAATCTACTACTACACAATTAATTAATGCTAGTGATCATGAGAGATCCCTGGAAGATGTAACATGTTTTTAATTTGAAGACAAGCATAATAAAATTCTATACAGGCCAGAAGAAGTTTAAAGGGTTGACCGTAACCAAAAATAGATGAAGCGTAACTTAAACGAAAAATAAAAATTACCTTTTGTTACAATCAAGTCTAGTGAAAAGTCTATATTGCGAATTAGAACTACCATCCTTTTCCAAAAGAAGACAACATGTAAATAGCCTTAAGTTTCGTCCTTCATCGTGAGCTATTTCCCTCTAATACTTCACCTCTTCCCAACACAAAAACAAACTGCTTCTACGCAAGGTTTAATCAGTTATCTTCCAGACTTTCACTTACCACTCCCCAGGTTTTTCTCTTCAACATGTACAACTTTTCCCCCTGGAAACTTCCCCCAATCAACCTAAACTTGTCACTAACCAAATACCCCAAGAAAGAATTCAATACTTTGTTTCTTAACAAGCAATTTAGCTCAATAGTTAACTCTATATGAAAACCATCTCATAATATACGCGGGCGAATCTATTTTACTGTCATATAAAATCTATGACTTTCAATCTTCATAAATCCACCAGCATAATGTCGGCCGAACTTTTTGTCATCCCCAAGGTCACGGACCTTATCCTCTCAAATAACACTACTAAATAGGTCATCTATCCCCTCTGATTCCTTTAGCACTCCCCAATCGGTTCAATCAAGACGACAAAATTTCTCATTTTAATACTCCACAATATCAAAAGAATCTTAATACAAAATAAAAGAATTTCCTTCTTATGGATTCCCAGCCATGTGGGCAGAAAGGGAAACGAAAGAGTGGACGCTCTGGCCAAACAGGCATTCTTATTAAATCCTACTCCAGTCGATTACATATTCTAGCAACTTGACATTAACAAGTTTACATACTGTCTAATCAGAAACATGATGCAGCTTGAATGGAACCTATTGGAGGAAAATGTCAAACTTCAGGAGATCAGAGAGAACTTCTTCAGCAAGAAGGATGTCTCTCAGATTGGTAGCAAAACACCAATTCTTCAACTAGATTAAAAATCGGACATTCTAGATTTACGCATGAGTTTCTCATAGAAAAATCAGAAATTCCAGTATGTCAACATTTCGGATAAGAATTCTCCCAAAATTGTATAAAACATTTAATATGTCTTGAGTGAAATTCACTTGAAAATGGCTAGATATAACTTCTAGTCGAAACGTCGTAATATTCAACAACAAAAATTAAGACAATGGAATATCTACTACTTCGCCAGAAACATCGTTGTGTATGACCCTCAAAGAAAAACTAATATTTTGTTGGTAACTTTTATTAAGCAATTAGCTTAGATAGTACTGAATCCACAAGCGATATTTGATATTGTAGAAGATTTTATTATTTTAATTGCATTTTAGATAAACTTTTAAAAAAAATTGAATTGTTAAAATGTTTAAACAATAGTCAATTCAAGTTAAGCTCCCGTATCTTACCAGATTATTATTAATCATCTCGGCATTTTATCGCACTTCCTGTTTCCGAATAGTTTTTTTAACATTAAAAAGCAAGGACAGTTATTGGCTTTTACGTTATATACAGAGTGTTTGGAATCACCTCTTTTAGAAATTATTATACAAATTGACTATTAGATTTAGGTGAAAATTCCTTTGCTTTATAGGGACATGAAATTAATGCACTTATTTTTTAGAATCAACAAATTGAGGTTGATTTGCTTCAAGAACGGGTGAACGAAATTATTAAACAAGCTGATGATCGCAATAGAGAGAACATTCAGACTCAGTCGGATGAAGTAAGTCGTAATAAATATCAATTAAAATCTTTTCTGTAAAATTTTTATATTTTTTCCTTATTTTATTGTTAAAGTTCGAGAAATTTATATATTAAACATTCTTTTAGGTTATCCAAGAATGGTCATCGCTAGTATCAAATCTAGAAGGAAGAAGAGACATACTTACCAAATTAGCTGAGGTCTGGGAGACTTTCGAAGGACGCTTGCAAAACTTTGAAAGTTTGCTTAGCGGCATTGAAGAGAGAGCAAAACATATCGATCTAGTCGTTAGAAATAAAGACCATGTGATTGCTACAAAGAAGGAATTGGAGGTAAGGCGAGGGCATAATATTTTTTATTTATATACATTTTTCCCGTTCGACACGCTGAAAACGAATATGAAGTCAGAATTGACCTGTTGCTTCGCATTTTTGCAATATTTTAACCTAAAAGTGCAAATCACGATTTCTCGCTATTTTTGAGGTTATATAACAGGATAAGTTTAATTTTTATCACTAAACTTACTAAACTATATATGGTAGTTGAAAGTACTAGTCTTCCACTTCAAACCCTACTTGAATTTATATTGATATTTTTTTCATCTCTATAATATCCTCAAAACTATTGTAAAACTATCATTTCTAAGATGGTTGATTCAATATAGCGAACGAGAGTTGACGGATTTCACTCACGTAGTTTTCATTCAATGCTATACGTGAGAGAAATGTGCTATCTTATGAACTGAAGTAAATATGCCATCTTAAATACGAAAATTTGATAAAAATTTAATGATTTCCGTATTCAGCGACCTTAAAAACTCCTAGGTAAAAGTCCCGGTCCGCCATATTGAATCCGTCACCTTGGAAATTACACTTTAAAATTCTGAGTACCTTTTCATTTTCACATACCTCAAAAATCCTCGACTAAAATTTGGATCTCACTACGAGGTCCTTGATGACTTGGCTTTAAGCCAGCTTTTTTTGCTTGGGTTTCATAGTCTGATCAGAAACCTTAACTTAGAGCCGTCTTATTGAATTTTCCATGGTTTGTATGAAAAAACTGATACCACCAATCTAAAGAGCATCTTTTAAAATAGTCAAGATAACATATAAGTGAGAAAACTTCAACTGCTTTAAAAAGAAAATCAATCTCTCCAAGGTCTTGACCGTCGACGGGTTATTTAATTAACGGTATTTTAGAGATGAAAAAAGACATCGATTCTGAGGGTCGAGAAAATTTTTTCTGCCTCTGGTATTATATATATCGCTGGTTTTTAAGGGAAAACTCGTAAGTGTAAAATTAGAGGTATTTAGACTCTGATACTTAAGAAGACGTATTTTCAAGAACTGTACGTTGAAAAATTTGTCCCCTAAAGGCCCCAATTCGAGATGCCAGACTAAATTTGGAACCAATCGGAACAATTTTAAAAATAAATCGGTGTAATTTTTACTTTTATATTAAAGCTTGATTTCCACATTGTAAACTATTATGGTGTATTGTCTTGAACTCTTTCGTGTCTTGAATATTTTCATTTCTATTATTTTACTTACTTTCATGTTTTATTACTTTAAATAAAAACTTTTCAAGATTCACTTAAAATATTTGTTTTAAAATGGATCTAGTTGCCATGGAACTTCGATCTCCCAATTGGCCAATTTTGATTCGCTTATAACACTCTTATAATTGGTATTATAAGGTGTCCTAAAAAAATCTGCACTATATAGGAAACTTATTTATTTTTCATTTTTTAATAAAATGTCTAAATTAAGTTTTTATTAATTTAAACAAAACAAGTTTCTTAAACCACTTAAATCTATTAACAAAAATAAATATTACAATGAGAAATTTATAATTAACAATGATTAGAAATCCATAGTATCTAAAATAATTGCTCAGTTGGCCGTTCTATTAATAAAATGTTACAACCCAATATTGAGCAAGAAAAGAATGGAATACGAAAAACAGCCATTTCAACTGCTTAAATAAACTGTTCTGAAAGCCACACCGCCTCTAACGAATTTCAAATCGTAACTAAAGCTTATTATTTCTAGAAGAGTACCCTCGTTCATTATTTATTACCGAATTGGTCTAGATCGAAACATCTTAATCTTATTTTTTATACAAAAGGTTAATAGAACTTATCTAGGTCTTTCTATAACTAAAAGAAAATGATATTAACAACCGTGAAAAAGAACTATTTGCTCTTTTAGGTATTTAACCATTCTTTCTTAAGAATAGTGTCATTATACGAATTTTTTGTACAAGTAACCAAACGAATATATTGCATTACAGCGATTTATTTGATTATTCTTTTATTTCCTAATAATGGGAAAATCGTTCAATATTTAAAACACTCTAGGCAGTTTAGGTCATATTGACTTCACTTTAAAGGTTTTCGTAATTCGACGAGGGTACAATTTCTTCGACATATTTTTAAATGTTTTGATGTTACATGGTTTAAATACTCCCATAAAATATTTAAGTTTATGGCGCTAGAAAAATAGATAAATGACTCAAAAGTAATAAAATCGGTAAGTTCGGTGATTGATTTATTTTTCCTTATGTCTTAGGATAGTAATAAAGGGTTTTCCAATAAGAGGTGTCATTTTGAAAAGCCCGCTATTTCGGTAGATGTCACTTTTGAAGCTGTAAGTTTTTGACGTTTGACAAGTAGAAACTACGCCATAAATAAAGATGGAACGATACACGCTTCAACAACGCATTGAAATTATTAAAATTCACTATAAAAATGGTGAAATTTTGGCAGAGACGGTTCGTAAAACTCGAACATTTTTGGATCGTCATGAAGCACCTTGTCGGAGCGCAATAAAGAAATTGGTGAAAAAATTCGAGCTGTTGGGACAAGTTAGTTATGTGAAGAAGAAAACCCGTGCACGTCGCTCAAGAACAGCCGAGAATATTGCTGCTGTAGCCGAAAGTGTTGAAGAAAACCCAGGTTTGTCCATTCCTCGTCGTTCTTTGGAATTAGGGATTCCACAAACGTCATTACACCGTATTTTGCATAAAGATTTGGGTCTTAAGGCTTATAAAGTTCAGTTAACGCAAGAACTCAAGCCGGCCGATCATCAACAACGTCGTGCCTTTGCTGATTGGGTTCTTGAAATGCATGAAAATGATCCGGAATTCCATCGAAAAATCATCTTCAGTGATGAGGCCCATTTCCACCTCGGTGGCTTCGTCAACAAACAAAATTGTCGCATCGGGGGTCGGAAAACCCAAGAGTTATTGTTGAAAAGCCTCTCTATCCTGAACGTGTGACTGTTTGGTGCGGTTTATGGTCCGGCGGGGTCATTGGACCTTACTTTTTCGAAAATGAGGCTGGAGCAACAGTTACGGTGAATGGATTGCGCTATCGAGAGATGATTAATGATTTTTTATGGCCGGAATTGGATGGTATTTATCTGGACCACGTTTACTTTCAACAAGACGGCGCTACGTGCCACACAAGCAACGAAACCATTGATCTTTTACGGGAAAAGTTTCCGGGCCGTGTTATCTCTCGAAGAGGTGATCACAATTGGCCACCGAGATCTTGTGATGTGACACCTTGCGATTTCTTCCTTTGGGGCCACGTGAAAGACAAGGTCTACGCCAACAGCCCAGCGTCGATTCAAGACCTCAAAGATGGAATTCGTGAGGCTATCGAGGACATAGGGCAGCCACTTTGCGATTTGGTTATGGAAAATTTCATGAAAAGGATATGGTCCTGTAGGCATGGTCGTGGTGGTCATTTGGCTGATGTTATTTTCCATCATTAACGGCATACCTTCCTCTTTATAATGTAATAAATATCCGATCATTTATCTTAAAAAATGGCATTTTTCTTTGAATATCAAAATAACACCTCTTATTGGAAAACCCTTTATAATGGTTAAAATCCATCTACGGAGTGATTATTTAATTTCTCCTTTTAGTGGAATATATACTTTACGACTAACGACATTTAATAAGATTAATCATAATTAATGTTCCATTATATAGGTGTGGTAGTGAACAATTGATTATTTTATATTTTGTTATTATAGGAGCTGCAATCGGAAGCAGTAGCACTAGAATTGCAAGAAAGGGAAGTACAAGAATTATCAAAACTTGTTCTCCATTTCCTGGGAGAATGTTCTCCAACCTCAGCATCAACGTTATCCAAGAAACTAAACCAAATAAGTCAATCATACAAAAAGTAAGTACTGATCAAATTGTCTTTTGTGTTCCACAATTTGTTTTTAATTTCCGTTACAAACAGGTGAGATGTTTAGAACCTACGGACATTAATGGCTCAGCCTAACTAATGCTGAAAAAGACATTCTTATAACCAATATTACATATACGAACGGCGAAAAGGCAAAATGACATTCACATATACCAGTTGGTACTCGTGACGTTAGTACGGAAAACACTAAAGAATGACAACACAATAATACAGTTTAAAAACTGCAAGACAGCGAGAGAAAGCCTAACTATGATAACACCAACAAAAAATCTCTTTTTTTTTTGTTTATGAGTTTGACAATTTGTTACAACAATCGCAACATACTCTGAGGTTAAGACATCTAAGAAATCCATATCTTATAAAACTCGGTAAATTGAATTGCATAAAGTAAAATTATTCAAAATACAATTATGTTACTTGATATTTTAGGAAAAGGTTCCATAAATAATTTTTTTTACGTTTTTAAGAAATCTGTTACTACACAAACCTCATAATTATAAACATGCACAAAAAATAATTATGTGGCATCGGAGTAAAAATAAATATTTTGGTATATTCTTATTTATCCGATGACTTCATAGACCTGTAATTCACCGACAAATCTAAAATTATGCTTTATCTACAAACATGTAAGTTCTACTTTTATATTGAATTTTATTATTATATTTGTTTTAAAAATGTACATTTTTTACTACAGATAATTAATCAATTAATATAATTATTATAGCAGATTTAATCCCAAATATCAAAAAGTAATCAGAAACAATCCAATGTGTGATTGTTTTTTATTAATGTGATAAATTATTGCTTAAAGAGAACATAATTAAATTTAAACATAAAAGTATTTAAAATGAAGATTGCATTTTGGATATTCAGCTGTAACATGTTTTAAATTTATTTTTTGTATTATGTAAATAGACAAGGAAGCTGTACCCATAAAAAATCTTACATAAAGTCGCTAACTTTGCTATGACCGTCTTAGGATGCATAAATTTCACTCTTTTCAAGCTAAAATTATTGTTGGACCTTTTAAGGAACACGGAAAAATTCGACTGGTTCAAAGCGGAGTAAACCTACTGGTTATTTTAATTCTACTGTGATCCAACTATTTGAAGACGTTTACTTTACTTAAAGAATAACCGGCTTATATAACCTTTAGACATATCCATTAGTAGGATAAATAGCAGAGCACTTTGAGATAGTGAAAGTACGGTACTAAAGACAGTAGCCAGTGAGGTAGTAGTAGGTGTATAGTACAAGTAGTATAGTACACTCTACCAGTCGATTCTCCATCGCAATTCTTTCTCTATTCTCCCAATGCCATAAAAATTTGGGTTAAACAGAGGCAGACACAGATAAGACAAACTCTGCCAAAAACTCAGGCCCTTTGTAAATATTTAGTGTGTCACAAGAACTCGTATAGCCAGGGTAGCCGCCAACATTTTTCAATTATTTAATTATCATTAGGTACTAAATAACGTAATTTCTACACGTTTCTGCGAATAATGTTTATCCAAAAAATATCTAGGATTTGTATAATGATGACTTCTCCAGATTAGCTGCACAATCCGGCAATGTTGTTTATTATTAGTCATTGTACTGGAATTTGTGACATTTTGCTTGTACTGTTTCCGTCACTTGTGATTTCATATTGCTGTATTTTTGTAAGACAAAATGAATAAAATTGTAAACAATGGGAAAACACTGTGTAATTTGCAAGAATAAATAATAAGTAAATGTGTAAACGCATCTCTTTAAAAAAAAAGAAGAGATGTCTGGTCAGGATGCCACCTTTGGGAAAAAAATCGGGACAATCTGTCGATCATTAGAAGCAATCGGTGTTCGGACCGTCTGACTGAAGGAAAAAATCAAAACGCTTTTTGTTTTTGTATTTATTTAATTTTTGTATAGTATGCTTCGTAAATGATTAAAGTCAAGCCTGCCGCATGTTAACAAAAATCTGGACAAAATCGATCGGTCGTCTAGACGCGGGACAATATCATCGAAATCGGGGCGATCCCGGCAGAATCGGTACAGATGGCAACTTTGTGTCTAATGGAGTATTGGACTCCGTTATGACGCATCAAGTAATATAATTTTTTCTTCACGTGTTCATAGAAATTTTGGCTGTAAACAATTAGTTAGTTTGGAATAGGCTTGACGTATTTTTCTTCTTCTGTATCTTCTGCAGCCAGGGCTCGTAAAAAATGTGTAAATGTTGTTCTAACCACACTTACTGGCATTTTGTTGGCGCTCAGTCTACCAAAGAGTTAATTACTCTAATAATGTAAAGTAGGCTTAACTAATTTCTAGAATGCAACTTTAGTTGTTGTATAAATATTTATTCCTTTTTGGTCTCAACATTTCTACTACTAAAATACTGTAGCACTTTTTATTAAAAAGACAGTAGTGCAAGTACCTAACCTAGTCATTGTTTCTAAATTTTATATACATTTAAATTTCATATTCACATATTTTTCTGTACTAAAAAAGAAACTAGGGATATTAATTCAGTGACTATTTAGATTTTCTAATTAGAATAATTTCATTACCTTGTGATATACTACAGCTTCACAGTTTTTTAGTTAATAAACAATTTCTTGACGTTCTTTCAGTAACAACAAAAGCAATTAATTATTTATTGTATTTATAATTTTTGTTTTGTCTTCAAAACTTTCATGTGGCACCCTATATTTTAAGAGCCTTCAAATTTTTATTTAGAAATTGGGTATTTTGGATGCAAGCCAACATTTGTCACGTTCTCTAACTTTTTAATAAATATGCATTTTACTATGTTTTGAAGAACTTATTTTCGGATTTAGGTGGACCGAATTAAAAAATGATTCGGCTGTATAAAGAATTAAAAATAAAATAGTTTTATTTATAATTGAAAGGTTATTGTTTACGATGTTACATTATTAGACTTTTAAGAATGTAAAAATATCTCATTTTCTAGTTGATTAAAAAAAAACGTGACAAGGAAAACCCGCAACTGCCACATTTATTTGTTCATTCTTAAAATTTTCCTTGGTACTATCAGACTCCGGAAGTTGTGGTCTTGATATAGTAACATTATTTTATACTATGCAAATTAATAAACATTATTTTAAATTATGCAAATTAATACATGTGTGTGGCCACAATAAAATCTTTTTAACCTCAGGGAAGAAGTCTTTAGATCAAATGATTTTTTTTTACTTTTCTTTTTCGATATGATTTGTATCATTTTATAAATAATACAGAGCATCCCTTTTAAGGTTGAAAACCTTAATATTGCGTTCATATCTTAAACTTGATGTTGTGTGAGTCCGTTTTTTAAAACATTAATTTTATCTAGGACAAAAAGCTAGACTAAAATATTTATTCCTAATAATAGACAATGGTCAAAACTCCGCAGACACATTTTCTAATTATTTTTTAAGATCTTACCACAGTGTACATATTTTGTAAATAATTATTACTCCTAAAATGCAATATTTAAAATACAATAAGATTTGTTTACTGTTTTGAAAGCTCTGATTGGCTGGAACTGGATCGAGAATTTTTCTGCCTACAGATCTATCCTCTGAATCTCTTAAATTTATACAATGATGAACTCTTACTTATTTAAATTAAGAATAGTATTATTTTCAACATAGTTGTAATTTTTATACACTTTGCACTACGTGTGCTCACATTCTATAGTTCCTTGGAAAAAAAGGTTGTTCAATCTTCCTAAACCACTAATTTACAGCGATAACAGCATTTTCATCGTATTAAAACTTTTTTCGAAGGACATTGTTTTTTATTTTCCGAAATAGTAGATAGTCACTTGGAACTAGGTCAGGTAAATAATGTGGATGTGAAGTAATTCGAATTCTGCTTCCGAAATTACAGCCGTTGCGATACAACATGTGTAACTGCGCGAATTTTAGTGATTGAAGAACACATCTTGTATTAGCTGTGTTTTTCTTTGATTACGTTCGACAATTTCCATAAAAGATAAGCATAGGAAGGCCTGCTATTGTGTCTTATCTTTAAATAATTTACAAAAATAAGCATTGAGTATCCCATAAACGGAGACCAT
Organism: Diaprepes abbreviatus; assembly: GCA_034092305.1. Lineage (NCBI taxonomy): Eukaryota > Metazoa > Arthropoda > Insecta > Coleoptera > Curculionidae > Diaprepes > Diaprepes abbreviatus. Next base: position 3,397,416 of record JASJET010000185.1, read on the forward strand.
AATCTTCCTAGCACACTTTCAATTTTTAAGGGGATGGAAAGCCACAATATTTCCATTCTATACTACAACTTTTAGTTTTAAGGTCGTTGTGATGAACCCATTCTTCATTCTGTCGAGAACTTATTGTCTATAACAAAATTATTTATTTTATAAATGTTTTCTTGACTTGTAATAGTTATCGGAAGTGCACCTGCATGTTGGTCTTCGCATGACATTCTACCATATATAAGTCATGCATCCTCATTTCACAAGGTCATAAGAATTAGCTTAATCACTCGAAAGTATTTTTTAAGTCCTCGCGAATATGAGTTAGATTCATTTTTTTTTCTGAAGATATTTCATCACATTTTTATAAACACACTGCATTCATCAATTTATGCGTCTGCCCTGACGAGCAAAAAACTTGATGACACTTGAAATTTTACATGCATACTTTAAAAAGATTTGGCATGTTCAGTACGCATAATTTGACACACAATATAAGAAGTTATTCAAATACCAAAATATCAGTCCTAAAGTGGCACAATATTATTTTTCTTGCAAAAGAATTGTTATTTATCAATATTAATATAAATATTATCGATATACGATAACTGGTTATTAATTATATTTTTGTTTCCCATGTGCAATGGAAAATATGTCAAATTTTAAATATTGATTTCAATTAAAATTCAAAAAAGTATAGCAGAACTTCGGCAACAAAATTTTGCGATCCACCCTGCACATATCTAAATAAACCGCATCTTAATCGACATGCGCGTCGACGTCCCGACTCCTAATTCGTAACGACGGTCCCGCGTCCCGAATTCAAATCCAAATCATACTTTGAACTTACTGGATGGCTGGATAGTATCCGCAGCTCGAGGGAGAGTTCTCACTGCCTGGTACCGACAACCACGTCAACAGCGACTTCGACAACCCACCCCAATCGCACGCGGTGGCGGATTTTTATTTTCGTGCAGTTATTAGTGATTTTTATTTATTTCGACTACGAGAAGCCCTTATTTATTTCGAGGCTTTACGTGACTTATTTTTGTGCGCTATTTTTCATTCGAGTGTTTATTCTTTGAGCCGAAAATAAAAGGTGATTTGGTGCGGATTTATTACACCCTAAGTGATTTATCGTTTTGCGTTATTTTTGGCGATTGTCAAGAAACCGGCGTTGCCGCTAAATTGGGCGTAACGACAGGAAGTTATTTGAGATCAAGCACGTTTTTCTTGTTCAAAGTCTCCTGTAATGACACCAAAATAAATACACAATATGCCAAAAATTACGTCAGTATTTGTGTAGTAGTGCTTTATTATTGTCTGGAAAAACTCATCAGTAGTTTCGGATAATTAAATGAAAAGTTACCTGTAATTCTATTTTTACCGGCAGATAGTGAATTTTCTGGGTCTTAAGTGCTTTTATTCGGAATTTTTAAAAATTGTAGCATCACGATATATTTTATTAAAAAAATATACATGTAAATTCTAGATAGTACCCTTATTGTATGTGTTTTTAGGTAACTTTCAGTTATAAAGTACATAACAATTATTTGCTAAATTAAATATTAAATATGTGTCCAAAGTATTAAAAATATATAGGATTTTTTGCAAAATAAAATTATTTATTAATAATTAAATAATTGTATTAATAAAACACTAACTTTAATTAAAAAATCCACAAAATTTTTATCTGTGGGCTACTAAAAGAATATTTTTATGTAATTTTCCTGGTTGTATTACTCTTATATCATCCAAATTAAATCTAATAATATTATTTCAACTAGGATTTTGATTTTTTTTTAGTTTAATTCATATCTTTTTAAACTTTAAACAAACTTAAATATTTTTATTAAATCTTTTTAAAAAAATTTTATTCGAAAAACAAAATTAAACTTCTGGGTCTGCTAAAAGTTTTCGGCGATATTTTAGTACACATTCTAAATCTAATACTGTGAGGTCAAGATTTAAAAATAGTCCGCGCAAACCCATACTAATGTGCTTCAAAAATATTCGAACTTGCTATTTTAATAAAAACACGTTTCATGTACTGCATTGTTAAAGTACGCATTTTTGATATTCACCCAGTTTTCTTGTTTTAGGCTTTTAGAAAACCTGAAGGAAAAACTCAATAAGGTAGATGAAGACTTAGAAGCTATCAACACAGCTCTTCGAGATATTACCCAGAGAAAGAGTGAACTGGTAGATTTGAAGAGTGAAATAGTTAATTTCTACGTCTTTGACGAAAATATCTCTCGAACTGAAGACGAACTGAAAAGTCTTAGCTCGAGAGTACAGAGTGGAATTAACGACGCTAGACAGCTTTCTTCAGATATCCGAAACAAGTACCAAGCAGCGCAGAATCTCGTACCGTCCGATATTGCTCAAGAAATTAACCAACTGGAGTTACTTACTGAAGCAATAGCGACCGCGATGGAAGACAAAGAAAGAGAATTTAAAAAGGCCAGGACTATTCGTACCGATTACGTTACAGATGTTGAAGAGTTACAGAACTGGATTAAAGAATCGGAGCTGAAGATACAAGACCGGTCTGTAACCCCACAAGAGCTCCACGAGACACTTCAACAAATTCATTCGGAAATCGGTAGTGTGACCGATAAGCTAGATAAAGTCACGCGAAATGGCAAGACTATCATTGATAAATCTCGAAAACAAGAAGAGAAAGATATAGTCCAGTCTACCATTGATAATTTGACTGAACAAGTCGGTCAAGTCAAATCGTGGCTAGATGAGAAACGAGAGCAAGTCGGTGACATACTTGACGCCTGGCAACGTTTCCTTGCTCTGTATCAGCAAGTTTTGCTGTGGGCAGAGGAGAAGCGGACCTTCTTGCAAGAACCGTTGAATGTTAGTTCACTTCAAGATGTTAAGCAAAGATTACACGACTACAATGTAAGTAAAAATATGGAATTTCAATTTTTCTTCTTCCGATATGGTAATTGTATATTTATTTATCATATTTAGGTATTAAGAACTACATAAATTGATTACAATTTTACCCAAGGTCATCACATTTTTGAGGTAATATGTAAACAAATCAAATAAAACTTTATAAACATATTTATTTTTAAATTTTATTGTTATAGCTGTTTCTGCCAAAAGTGTTTTCTTTTTCAAATTGTATAAATTATATTTGTGAATTTGCTAATGTTTTCTATTTTAGAATGCAGTCAAAACATGCAAAGGGGTAACGAAAAACCTTAGCGATATGGTCAAAGAACTTGAGTACATTGGTACTGTTACAACAGTTGGTGATTTACCGCAAAAAATGGAACATGCTGAGGAAGTCAAGACTGACGTTGAAGCCCAGATTTTAAAAAGGGTTAGCATTGTTTAAATGCTAGTTAGTTAATTGTGCACTTGCGTTAGCTAGGTTTAAAAAATTTTAATTAACATTTTAAATATCTCAAATTATTTTTAAAGTTTGTTTTTCATATCTAAATAGTATTTTGAAAAGAGACTTTATAATTTTGGTTTTAGACTCTATAATTGGAACTACTTTTCGATATTTTACATTGGACTTTGGAAAATTTTATTCAGTTGGAAAAATAATTCCAATTTAAGATAGTAGGAATAAATTTTCTCATCTACACTTTGATATTATTTTATGAAAAGTTGTGTTTAATCGAAAGGAACTCCATCTTTTATTTTAGAACGCTTTGTTGCAAGAAACCTCCGAGGAATGGGAACAATGCGAAAAGAAGATGAAGGAGGTTAAATCGTGGATAGAAAAAACGAGAACGGCATTAGAATCTTCTCAAAATAAGAAGAAACCTCTACGAGACCAGCACGCATTGCGTGAAAAAATGCTGGCCGACATACATATACAGAAAACTAAAATATCATTGTCAATTGAAAAATTACAGGTATTTTATGTGTTTTTGCACTAGTTTATTGTCAGTGCGTTTAATATAAATTTACGTCAAATACTACCATCAAATGATTCCTCGTAATTAATGTTATATTACAAAAAAATATTTTACTTAAATCACATTTTTATAGCTAATCCCTTAAGAGTTTATTCGGACACGTGATTACAACTAATTATCGTTATTAGAACGATTCTTTTAACAGTACAAGGGACATTAGAAAAGTTTTCGCCCTAACCATGATTAACATGATTATTTTAGTAATTTTATCTTTCAATTTTTATCTGTTCTATCAGAAAAAAATATTCCTGTTGACCTGAACTCACTATTCTCTTCCAACTCGCTGTCGTCTGCGAAATGACGTTTTCAGAGGTGTTTTTCCAAATTTCTGAAAAAAAAGTCAGACGAAGTCGAATCTGGACTGTGAAGCGGGTGATCCAGCTCAAAGAAGTCACACTCACGAAGGATGGGTTGAACTTGACTACTTTGTGAACTTGCATGTTGTTGTGAAAAATGATGACGTTTTTGTGACATAAACCAGGTTGTTTTTGGTCAGTAGTTCTCTTCGGCATATATTTAACAAGAATAATTCACGCTTGGTCCCAATAGACGGTGGTTACGGGTTTCTCAGCTGAAGATTGTGTGCGGGTCTTTTTAGAGACGTAGAACCCTTTGCATGGACTCTAATTAACCAATTTCTAAAAGAAGGAGTTTCTAAATTCGACCATTGCGTATTTTTTTATGAATATATGTCGATTAGTTTGGAAAGGCAGGACCGATTTGAATGAAATTTTTTGGATTATGTTCAGGACGTTGTCGCGGTGGTTCCATACCATTTTGACTGAAATTGGTTCAGTAAAATCCAAGATTGCACTTATAATTTTCCCTAAAGTTGATATGGGAGAGTTTTCAGGGTCGTACATAATAAATCTACGATTTTAAAAAAATCAATATGGAGGATTAAATAGGGGGTAGTAAAAATTTTACTTCTCTCCCTTTTGCCCAAATATCGTTTTAGGGTTTTTTTGGGAGTGTAAATTACAAATTTGAAATTATTTTTGAAAAATTCAATATGACGGACCCAATATGGTGTCCTAAAAATTGTACGTGCCTTGATTTTGTCCAAAATTGGTTTAAAGGGGTTTTGGAGGATATAAATAACGAATTTTAACGTATTTTTAGAAAATCAATATGGCAGATGCAATATGGCGGTCTGAAATTTTATATGGCCTGATTATGTCCAAAACTGGTACCAGGGGGTTTTCGAGAGTGTAGATTAAGATTAGAATAAGTGTTTAAAGTTTACATGTCTCAAGTTTTTTAAATATCAGGATTGGGTTTTTTTTTGAGGTGTAGATTATAAGTACAAAAAGAATTTGTTAAAGTTCAAGATAGCGGGTTTACTGCGGCAGAATAAATATTTGTTCGGTACAATCTCATTTCAAACTAGTATTTGGAGAATTCTCAGAATTAAATAAATTTTTGTTGTTCATTTTAATGGGGCTTACACTTTTGCATAAAATGGGTACTTTTTGCGATCTTGGAAACATTGCTAGGTACACTACACATCTCGTTTAGTACTTAGTTAAAATAATTTATGGATATCATAATGAATTCAAAACTAAAAATGAAAAAATAAGAGTTTTATAATAAAATTGAACCTACTGCTGAAAGGTGAAGAATAACCATATAAATTTTTATATGAAATTGAAATTTTTGAAGTCGGCGCCAAATTATTAACAAATGAAACAAATAATTACTAACACGAGATGGTTACATACAAACTATGATAAGAAATAATTACAAATAAAGTATTTCTCAATCAAAAATTTATACTGATATTTTTCGCTTTTTAGTGCATATTTAAAAGTCGGTTCAATTATATAAAAATCTGAATTCCAGTGGTGTACCCAAGTCCTATCAGCTATCATTATCTTGAAGAAAAATTCATAGTGTGTATCCAAAGATTCCAATTAATTTTGAGAAATGCCTGAGTGCCTTTTGTGGGGAAGTCAGCAGCAGTCTTGGAACCCATCTTGTTAAAACTGACTCTCGATTCAGATATATTTATTTCTTCAGCAATAAGCAACTTACATAATCTTCGGGAATTATTGTTTCCACTTCCCTGCAAACATTAGGATTGGTTGGGTTTTGAAAGCATTCCACTTTGTGAGTCATCGTCAATGGATTCATGACCCTACTGAAACTGTTTCAATTCATATTTTACTTTAAAATATGATGAAGCTTTGTCCCGTATACAGTCTTCATTCATTCATTCTCTCATGAAAATTATATTCCTTGGTTAAAAACACACCGCGATATTTCAATTTTTCAAAACTCATTTTTGTTGTAAAACTGTTCATGGCTAGGTAGATATTTTTCTCTAGTATTCCTCGTATTTTTAGATGGCTCATGTCATTCTTCCCTATTTTATTACACTGTAATAATTGACAAACCCAATTTACAGCTTCACTTCCGCTCGGGAATTAAAGCTGACACCAAGATCACTCAGTCAGTTGAAGAATTATTAAAGGAGCTCGATGACTTAGACGGTTCAATCAAAGATCAAGTGAGTCAGCTCGAGAAGGCCATTACTCAAGTTGAAGAATACCAGTTGGAAGTCCAGCATCTACGACAACAAATTGTTCAGGTATACTAAAAATTAACTCTAATGATATTGGGGTTGATTGTTTTTTGCTTAAGTGATGAGATTTAAAGTAACAATCCAGGAAGTAGAGGATGGAAACCTTCGTAAAATGTGTTTTTATTTCTATAAATTGAATTGAAAGATTTTCTGCAGGTCTGTAGATAACTTAAAAATCTGTCGATCTTAAGCAAAAAAATCAACCCCCCCTAAGATCATAATCAAACCAAAAGCTATTTGTTAAAGGTTGAGCAACAGCTACGTGCCGCCATGGCCCCGAACTACAAGCCTCACGATAGAGACGAAGCTGCCCAAGAGCAAGAGGTAGGCTGTGTGCTATTAACTGAAATAACTTGTTGTTTTTAGACTAGCTGGAGGTGGCATGATGTGTTTAATATAGTGAAGTTAGATTACTTTACTAAATGTCCACGTTTAAAATTAATTTACTACTTAAAAATTAATTAGTAATTTAGAGCATTGCGGCGTCAGATGTTCATCACATTTTTATTGCTCATACCAATATTACATAACGCATTTAGCGTCAGTCAGTAAATAACAAATAAAGTACAATGTTTCGGCAGAGGACGACTGTTAAGAAGCATTACTCTCTCATTAAAACCATGGCCTGTAAAAAAATTAAAGAACAACCTTCGGCCAACCAGATCACAACACAGAGTGTCTTGTATTTATCTCCCATAATCTAGCAGGAAAAATACATTTAATAAGACTTCAATGAGTATGCAGCAAAGCCCGCTGACAAACTGATGAACCTTGCCAGTGGGAATTGTCTTTCTATCGCAAGTATGTTTTTTAAAGGGATTTTGACTTGACTTTCCTGCTATTTTATTAGAAGATAACAAACAAAATAGAACATTCAAGAAAATTGCCGGGGTTGTTCAAGGTAATTTAAGGGTACTGCTTACTGATAGTTTCCTAGGCCTCAATATATTTTGATTCTATAATACAAGTCCATTCTCATTACAATGCTAATTTTACATATATTTCATATGTTTCTCATTAGAAAAGCCCTCTTTCATTGTTATCTTAATGTTTGGGAGGTAGAACATCAATTATCTAAGATCGTAGCCGTAAGTTATAACTTATGACTACAATGTTCGATAAATTCGACCCAACTTCCAGGGTACCTCGTTTTAAAAGTTACAGCTGGATATTTTTTACCGAAGCATTTATTGAATGTTACCTTGGGAGTAACCTTGAAGATTATTTCAGACGCAAATGCTTTTTTTCGAAATGGGAACCCTCTTTTTTGCTGAAATGGAATGTGCGCCCAACCATATAAAAGGCTTAAAGGTCGTTTCAAGGTCATATGGGTTAATCCTGCGTATTGAAGTAAACAGGCTTGAGTACCAAAGTTATCCAGATGAAGGTTGACGATTATTGAGTGTCTGATCAAACTATGCTCGTGTCCTTCTCTTTGAAGGTGATTTTGCCGTTCAAAATGTTTTATGAGTAAACCCCTAAATTTCATAGTAAAAGTAACAGAGTTAAAAATCTGACTACCTTGATCTTCATATTCAATCATTTAAAGGTCACATCATCCTAATCACATGAGACCCTTATTTATAAATCTATAGACACAGTTCGCAAAATTCCACTTTTAGATATCTATTTATGTCGTAAGTGAAATTATGAATGAGCCTGTGGATTTAAAAATAGGAGTTTTCATGTGATTAGCACGTCCTTGAAATGACTTTGAATGTGAATATAAAGGTCACCAGCTTTTTAAGCCTCTTTTAAGTGCTAATCTGTTATTTATACTATGAAATTGAGGGCCTTTACTCATATAACAAACAATCTGGACGTCAAATGACCTTGCAAACCGAGGGGGCCAAGGTCACAGTTCAGTCAGGCACTCGATAATCATCCATCTTTGTCTGGATAATTGTGGTATTCAAGCCTGCTTACTTAAATAGAAACCCAGATTTAACACATTTGACCTTCAAATGATCCCTTAATGAAATGAAAATCTATAAGTAATTTATAGGATTGGACTTTCAATTTTTCCTTTACTATATCTGCAACAAAAAAGAGGGTTCTCTTTTATAAGGAAGTATTTGCCCTTGAAATAACCTTCAGACTCAAATTCATGTCGCCGTTGCATGCCTCCCTTGAAATTCAGGTAATTTTTTATGAAAACGCTTTGGTAAACAATATTTAGCTGCAACTTTTAAAATATGCCAATAATTCTATCTAATTTCAATAAATTTAAATTCTTTATTGAGCCTGGAATAAATATGTTAAGAAATTAAAGAAAATAATATATAATTTTTTGTTTAAGAAATTTAAAACAAACTATAAACCACTACTTTGGAACATCATGCCACGGCAGCGAGTCAATGCGCACTGCAGCGGTAGCAAAGCTAAAATCAGTAAACATAATTTAATATTTAGAGCCAACCAGTATTGTTCACGTGAAACATAATTTCCTTGAAATAAAATTTCAATTTTATTCAAGTTTCTTAACGTAAAAATAAAATTTTTGGAAACATTTTGATGACTTTTTATAGAACGCGCTGCAGGGGTGGCTGATACGTTCATCAAGGTGTTTCCATTTCCCCCTTCCCTTTGGCAGCGGGGATTGTGTTTGTTTTGGTTTTGGGCTCTATTGGTTCTATTTTGTTTCATTTAATTTGTTGCTTTTTACCATTTTACCACTTACGCTTGTAGTTGCCATTATGCTTGAGTTCACCACATTTTCACTTTGGTTTGTGTTCACTATCTATCTCATTCACCCAACACTGATTATTATTGCCACTCATTACACTACACACACATTAAGTCATGCTTTCATTCTTTTTAATTTGGGTGAGCCAGATGAAGCGAACACAATCGATTTAACTATTGTTTGCTCTTGTTTGATTGTTTTTATGAATCTTTTTATTTATTTTTTTCTACTATTTTGCTGCATTCCCTTCTTATCCTACATTCTCATGTTCAGGGGTACAGAGAACAAGTTCGAGTATTGCAGAATAAACTTACTGCTAGAAATGAACGCATCAAGTTGATCCTGCAACTCGGAGGACCAGCTCTGGAGCCGCTCGGCACGTAGAATATCCAACCTAAGCATATACCCATCCCCTACCAAGACAAATATCAATCCCTAACATGACTCCAAACAATATCGACCATGACACGCGTTTCAGCCACCATCTTGCGCATTTTGTGTAACGCGTTACTGATATATTACATTGTTACTACGTAATTAGGCGCGGATAGAAGCATTCCGGCAAAGGATCACCCTGCTAGTCTCCTACATTCGTCGCCTAGACCCCTACGCACCTATTGACAGTCCCGTCCTCGACATTAGTTATGCAGACATCGCAGCCGGACGCTCACCGTCACAAGAACGCTTAATCACTGTACCTACCAAGGAAATCCCTGAAATCCAAATTACGAAAAAGCTAGGACAAACCAAACCTAATTCCCAAGAACACAAGAAAGAAATTAAAGAAGCTACACAGTCAAAACCAACAATCAAACAATCTGAGAAAGGTTTTAAGGAACCAAGACCTGTGCCAAGAAAAAGTCGTTCTCCAAAAAGGCGACAAGAAAAACCATTACCTAAAGAACCGTCCCATCAAAAACCTAATTCTACACCTCATCCAAAAGAATTACGTTTACCTCAGCCTGTTAAAGAAGTGACACCGACTAATCAATCCTCATCCCAACTTACAGTAACTGAAGTTCGAGCACGTTCAAAAAGCCCTATGTGGGTTCCTGGTTCCACGACTTACGCTGAGGTTCTTAGAAATCAAATGTCCAAAAAGGCATTAGAACAAGAACAATCATCCAAACCAGAGGCCACATTTGCTAAACTAGTTCCTCAAACTAAATCTGAAACTAAAACTGATAGTAGTACCAAGGAAGTTAAAGAAAAATCAGTAAATATAAAAGAAACGCCACTTGAAAAGCCAAACAAATTAGGTCTTGAATTGTCTATAAGTGAAACCATACCACCAGTCGAAACTGTTATTAAATCCGATACCAAACTTCATTCACCTGAAATAGTATCGGATACTGTGCAACATCACCATCAACAACCAAGTAATTATGGTCCTGAACCAGTTCAAACGCATCACCGAACCCAAACTTACCCAATTCAACCTCAAATTCAACCGGGTACAGTACAATACCCGCAATCTACTAATCAATTTATTATGCAAACAACTCCGGTTTGGGACCAATACCAACAGGCCCATTACGAAATTCAATCTAATTACGGCACTATTCCTGGTTATTATCAACCAGATATTGTACCCCAACAACCAAATATATTAGAATATATTCAACCTATACCCGATATGGTTAATTTTATAGCATCAGGGCAACAACTGATGAGTTCTGGCTTAGGAACTTATCACCCTGGTTTGCAATCCCAATATGTTGATCAACAACCTTTTACCCCACAACAATACGGATATGTTGAAAATCAATCTACTTTGGTTCCGGAAACTAATGTAAACGTTCCAGAACCACAAGTAAGAGTAGAATCTACTCATAAAGATAATGAACCAATAAAAAATACTGAAAATATTGTTAAACATCTTGAAGAACCACAAAGTGTAGTTAAGGAATCAGTAATAGATTCCAAATTATCAGAAAAAACAGATATTTCTGAAAACAAAAGTGTTTTTTCAAATTCTCATTTATCATATGCTGAAATTTTAACCCATGGACTTGGTGATAAACCTCTCCAGCCATCCAGTATAGCATTGCCTGCACCGAACGTACGAACAGCTTCCAGACAAAAATCTCCTAGACCTGAACCAAGTTCCACGTCTCAGGAAGAAACGCAGTCTTATACGAGGAAGCAATCTAATCGTAAATCCAGGAAAACGCCTCCTAGTAGAGAGCAACCGCCTGTTTTAACGAGTGAAGAAAGTAAATCTAGTCATAGAGAAAAACGACTCAATCGCGTTGAATCCGACCATTCTCAACAGTTTACTTACCATGGAGAGCCTATTATAGGTGGTAAAGAAACTGTTGATATTCCTTATTTACAAGACTTAAAAACCCCTAGTGATATAGAAAATATTTCCCAATATACAGATAAAGACAAACAAAAATCTAAAATTAAAAAGCCCAAGAGGCCAGTAGAAGATAAGGTCGAAAACCCATTAAGTGAGATTAACATGGAAATAAATACTCAACCTAAGCAAGATCAGAAAGAGTTTAAGTCACATAAAAAAGAAAAACAGCCTAAATCTAAAGAGATTTTACAAACCGAAGAAATTTCAAACACAGTAGAATTAACGCATAAAAGTAATAAGAAAATTATTGTTAATAATGAAAACGTACCGTCAACTTCTAAAATAAATAAAAAACAATTAAAGAAAGATAAAATTAAAAATATTTTATTAGAAGATGAACCACAAAAGATTAGTAGTACTGAAACGACTACAGAAACGAGCGATGAAGCAAGTAACATGTTGACTTTAGATTCGCCTACCGAAGAAACCAGTGCAAAAAGTAAAAACAAAAAGAAAAAGCACAAGAAAAAACCACCACAGCCTGAATTGGAAGAAAAACCAAAAATTTCAGATGAAGAAATTAATGAAGCTAAAGAGCTTTCTCTACCCGTTGATAATGTACAGCAAAATCAAGCCGAGCCTTCTAAATCTAAAAAGAAGAAACATAAGAAAAATCATACCCAAAATAAAGCAGAAATTGTTACTATTGAAACCTCTTCTATCCTAATAACGCAAGAACTACATGAAACTGAGGTTTCAAAAATACCTAAATTAGAACAAGGTGAAAGTAAAAAACCAAAGAAAAAGAAAAATAAAGTGAAAATTAGTCAACAAGTTGATGCCACAATTACTTCTCCAGAATTACCTAATAGTGAAAAACCAACTTCAGAAAGACAACTGGAGAAATTAGATATCACCATATCTAAGATGATAGAAGATACAGAAAACATAGATTTCCAGAAAATGGATGTAACTAATAGCACCAGTGTGGCTACAGTTAGAGAACCAATCAAATCTGAATTACCGGAAGAGAATACTAAATCTAAAAAATCTAAAAAGAAGAAAAATAAAAAGGAAACTGCAAATAAAGAACTTCCTACTGAAAGTTCACTGGTCATTATGGAATCACAAGAAATAGTACATGATAATGCTACTATCGAGAAAAAGAAGAAAAAGAAAAGCAAAAGAAAACTGAGTGAAAATGAAACTCAGCCAATTAGTGAAAGTTCTCAAATAACTGTTTCCAAACTTGTTGGACAAGAAACTACTTTGAAAGACGAACAAGTGATTGAATCATCAGTAAGAGAAACACAAATGTCACAACCTGAAGAAGATATATTTAAGCCTATTCAGCATATAGAGCAAATACCAGTAACTCAAGTTGTTTTATCGGAATCAGCAGAGAAAGATAAAATAGAAGCTGAACAAATTAATGAAGTTACTGACACCGTTTTAATTAAAGAGCCTATTACGGAAATTACCGAACAAGAAATTGCATTACAAACGAGCTATACTATAAATGAAATAGACCAATCATCAAAACCGAAAGATGACATATTCAAGGATGTTGAGTCCGTGAAAGAACCGACAGTTACCTATAATATTATACCAAAGCAAACAGATGAAGATAATATAGAAACTGCAGAGCCTTTTGAACAGTTAGAACAACTTACTAAAACTGAGATCGTCAAGACCGACGAGCATGTATCTATTGATCCTTTAGCTATTGAACATACCCAAGACAATGTTGGTGATCAACAAAACATTGAAGTAATTCAAACTATTGTCAAAGATTTCATAGAAAAGCCTACAGAAGTAGCAATTCCAGAAAAAAGCGATACCAAAGAACCAACTGTAGAATTAGAAGTAATGGAAACTTTAATACCTGAAAGTAAAGAAAATATAGATCTAGTAGTTTTAAAACCATTAGAAGAACCTCAAGTTTCACATTCATTGAAAGATGAAAGGAAATTGGACTCCATTGAATATATTGAGAAATATCTAGATAATCAACCTTTAACGTCTACTAGTGATACCTTGGAATCAAATATTTCAACACCTAAAGTTGATGAACGTAGGCACCTTTCTTCTCAAATTGCCGAAGCTGTTGAACATGCTAAGATTCTCATTGAAGATACGAATAGACTCATCTTAGAAGAAATTGCAGCTTTGGATAAGTCTCGTCAGGTTACCCGAGACACAAATCAACGTTCTTTGGATACAGAGCCTACTAAAGAAGTTCTTCTTGATAAATCATTGGAGTTTGTTGCCGATATCAAAGTTAATGAAGATTCTGTGAAAGATATCGCTCAAGAAGAAGCTCAATCAATAGATGCTAACGAAAAATATCAAGCTGAAATTATTTCAGCAGAGTCTAATGAAGAGCCAGAACAATTCATAAACAGTCAGACTGTTGAGATCGGAGACCATGTATTTATTGATCCTACAGCTATAGAGCAGACCCAAGAAAATGTTATTGATCAATCATTACAAAATATTGAAACAATTGAAAGTATCGGTAAAGATTTAGTATCAAAACCCAGAGAACTTGCAATTTCCGAAAAAAGCGAAACTGTAATAGAAATATATCCAAAAGAACCAACTGTAAAATTAGAAGTAACAGAAACTTTAATACCTGAAAGTAAAGAACTTGTGGAATCACTAGTATTAACACCTTTAGAAGAATCTGAATCTAATCTGGAACATGTTATTAAAGAAGAACAGTTGATAGTTAAAGATGAAATACTGCCATCGGTAACTGAAATCATTGACGAGCATTTAATTGAAAAAACTGAAACCACGATAAATCCATTTGCTGCAGCTATTGAAAGTATTAGTTCTTGTAAAGACAGCGACTCTACGGAACAGGATGAAGAGATTTGTTTAAAACAAGATATCAGTTTTGCACGTGTGTCTGACGATAAACCTACTCAATCTCAAGAGTCAGACAGTCATAATATTTTATTAGAATCTTTAAATAAAATGTTGGAAGAAGTCCCTGAGACAGATATTAAAACCACTACAGAAATGTTCATAGAGTCAGAGGCGACCAAAATCGGTGAGCTTTCGACAAGTGAAATGTTGGAAGAAGCCGCTGAGACAGATATTAAAACCACTACAGAAATGTTTACAGAGTCAGAGGCGACCAAAATCGATGAACTTTCGACAAGTGAAATGTTGGAAGAAGTCGCTGAGACAGATATTAAAACCACTACAGAAATGTTTACAGAGTCAGAGGCGACCAAAATCGATGAACTTTCGACAAGTGAAATGTTGGAAGAAGTCGCTGAGACAGATATTAAAACCACTACAGAAATGTTTACAGAGTCAGAGGCGACCAAAATCGATGAACTTTCGACAAGTAAAATGTTGGAAGAAGTCCCTGAAACAGATATTAAAACCACTACAGAAATGTTTACAGAGTCAGAGGCGACCAAAATCGATGAACTTCCGACAAGTAAAATGTGGGAAGAAGTCCCTGAAACAGATATTAAAACCACTACAGAAATGTTTACAGAGTCAGAGGCGACCAAAATCGATGAACTTTCGACAAGTAAAATGTTGGAAGAAGTCCCTGAAACAGATGTTAAAACCACTACAGAAATGTTTACAGAGTCAGAGGCGACCAAAATCGATGAACTTCCGACAAGTAAAATGGTGAAAGAAGTCCCTGAAACAGATATTAAAACCACTACAGAAATGTTTACAGAGTCAGAGGCGACCAAAATCGATGAACTTCCGACAAGTAAAATGTTGGAAGAAGTCCCTGAAACAGATATTAAAACCACTACAGAAATGTTTATAGAGTCAGAGGCGACCAAAATCGATGAACTTCCGACAAGTAAAATGTGGGAAGAAGTCCCTGAAACAGGTATTAAAACCACTACAGAAATGTTTACAGAGTCAGAGGCGACCAAAATCGATGAACTTTCGACAAGTAAAATGTTGGAGGAACTCCCTGAAACAGATGTTAAAACCACTACAGAAATGTTTACAGAGTCAGAGGCGACCAAAATCGATGAACTTCCGACAAGTAAAATGTTGGAAGAAGTCCCTAAAACAGATATTAAAACTACTACAGAAATGTTTACAGAGTCAGAGGCGACCAAAATCGCTGAACTCCCGACAAGTAAAATGTTGGAAGAAGTCGCTGGAACAGATATTAAAACCACTACAGAAATGTTTATAGAGTCAGAGGCGACCAAAATCGATGAACTTTCGACAAGTAAAATGTTGGTAGAAGTCGCTGAGACAGATAGTAAAACCACTACAGAAATGTTTATAGGGTCAGAGGCGACCAAAATCGATGGACTTCCAACAAGTATAAATTATAAAAACACTGCTGCAGAGGTAGTAGATACAACTGTAATAGCTGAGGAAGAGAAAGTCTATAATCAATCTGACAAAAATAAGAGTGAATCAACTATGTTCGTCAAACCTTCAAATCAACAAACTATAGAATCATCTAACGCAAGTTCTCAAATAAATGCAGATGTTGACGTAACCATTGATGAGACATCGAAAACAACTGAGAAAACAGAAAAAATATCAGTAACAACTACAACTTCTTCTGTTATAACATCAGGAACGACTGAGACCATTAATGAGTCGAGTAGTACAACTGCTACCGATGAAGAATATAATAAAGTTTCTGTTGACCAGGATGAAAGAGTCAAAGTTGAATTAAAACCCACTAATAAAATCGTTCTTATTACTCACGAAGAAGTTAAAATGAAGCCAGTAGTAACTCTCAAAATGCAGTTTATTGAAACTCCTCTTGAGGAAATCGAACACATCGAGAAAGGTCCAAATCAAGAAGATTTAGCGGCTACTGCAAGTACAACTATAATAGAAGAGCATACCCAAATTACTGAAAAGGAAAATGAAGATGTTATGAATATGGTTTCAACATCAGATAATGTTGTCAACTCTGTTATACAACATGAAACCAAAAAACTTGCTTCTGACGAAGAAATAAATAATGCTATTCTCGAACCACAAGTAGATGTATTAGAACTATCATTGCCTGATCAATCTATGGACAGTTCTGTTGAAAAGGATTTCCCTCTAAATGCAACACACGTTACTACTCAAGTAAAAGAAACCCCTGAGGAAACAATTACTTTAAGTCAGTCTATTACTACAATTTCAGAATCTAAACAAGAAACGATAATAGATAAACAGGAAGAAGAGAAAACACAAGCAATAAATGATCTTTCTGATCAAAAAGCTAATTATGAAATTTTGACGCCTGTAGAAGAACCCGTACAAGACCAAAATCCTCCTGTTGAACAAATAACGAATGACAAATTAAGGTCTGATGTTAATATTGTCGGTATGTCCACGAATGAGATAGAAAAATCCACTGAATTTGAGATTATTGATATCAAACATATACAAGAAATTATGGATTTAACAGATAATGCAAGCTCTAATCAAGAAATTACTGTAGCGCAAAAAACTGAATCTAGCTCACAGGAATTACCATCTTCTGAAATAAATCTCACAGATGTTCAAACTCCAGAAACTCCATTACCAGATATAAATTATTTGCAACCTGAATCAAGTCATTTTGAAATAATACAACCTATTAGTAATGACGACAAAGATATAG
The DNA here is from genome assembly GCA_034092305.1 of Diaprepes abbreviatus. NCBI lineage: Eukaryota > Metazoa > Arthropoda > Insecta > Coleoptera > Curculionidae > Diaprepes > Diaprepes abbreviatus. Next base: position 3,414,540 of record JASJET010000185.1, read on the forward strand.
TTGATGTATTAGAACTTTTAAAGGCTGAAACTTTATCTAAATATCAACCTGATTTGGATAAACTTGTAATAAAACCTAGGAAGACTCAAAGAACTAGCCAAGAATTTATTAGACATGAACAAGAGCCTTCTGATTATACTATTCAGCAAACTGAACCGGTAGTTATAAAAAGCGAAGAATTCACTGAAATAACAAATGTATTAGATTCACAGGTGGAAGGCATTTCTACTGAAAGTAATATTCCTAAAGATGAGAATGAAAAAATTACTGATAAAGAATTACAGAAGCAACAAGCAGACTTAGATAGTCCTTACAAAGGAAAAACCAATGAAACAGAAAACATTGTAGAAGTAGAAGAAGCTATATTTGGCTCTGTTAAACAACGGGGTCAAGGTAAGAACAAAAAGGATAAAACATCAAAATCGCCCAAAGTAATTAGTGATCAGGTGAAAACTGATAAAACCAAACGACACGGACTACCTTTAGAATTTTTATTGGACAACCCAGATGCAATTTTAACATCGCCACGTATACCCGATGTGGCAGAAACGTCAGTATTATTGTCAAGGGTTGACTCCGTCATTGACAAAGAAATTCATGACGTTCAGGAAGTAATGGATATTTTGGATAATAATGAGAAAACAAAAATTAAGCAAGAAGTAGTAGCCGAAAAAGATGAAAGTATAGAAAGTAAGGAAACATTTGAAAGCAAATTAGTAGAAAACCATGCGACAATAGGTAAAGAAATAGTAGTAGACGAGAAACATGATGTAGTCATTGAAAAAGTATCTGAAGATAATGTTTTTGAGAAGATCGATGAAGGTAACAAAGAATTTATTGTTTCTACCGATAATATTTTTAAACTTGATGAAGATGCGGAATTAAAAGAAGAGCCCTTCAAAAGAGTTGCAGCAGAAGATTTAATAGATAAATTTAACTCTAAATCGGACTTTCCTTCGCCAGAAACTCCGTTACCGGATATTGAATATCTACAACCAGAATCAAACTATTTCGAAATTAAACATGTTAGTAGTAAAAAAGATGAAAATATTGATGATGTTTTAAGTTTATTAAAAGCTGACACTTTATCAAAGTATCAATCTGATATAGATACTATTTTAGAACCAAGCCCTAAAAAATCTGAAAACATTAACGACCAGTTTATTGTCCAAGAACAAATGGCTACGACTAGTTACATACCTTCAGACATTGATAATCAAAGCAGTAAGGATGCAGAGGTAATAGAAAAGCCTGTTTACAGCAAAAAGCCTAAAATCAAAAAGAAAAAATCAGTTTCTTTTGAAGAACATCCACAAATCATTAATCTACCCGACGAAAAACCTGTAGAAACTGAGACGACTCAACTTAAAGAAGAAGACACTGAATTAGCAAGCGAATTTGTATTTGTGCCGAATCCATCAGAAGAAATAGATTCATCTTCTTTAGACCAGGTGAAAATAATTACCACGGATTTGGATGAACCCGACGATTCTCAGTGGGAAAAAATTGAAGCCCCTGTACTACACGATAATGTGATGCAGTCTAGTACCTTCGAAATAGTCGACAGTAGTTCTTTAGATACAGAAATTATTGAGAAAAATGAGGTTATTAATCAAGATAAACCTACAGTCGTACAGGAAATATCTGAAAATGAGCCTAAAAAGTCAAGTAAGTCAAAGAAAAAGAAAGATAAAAGTAAAAAAAATATTTCCGAGACAAAAACAGAATCACCAGAACAAGTTACGGATATTGAAGTTAGTAAGAAATCTGTAGAATTTGACGTAAACATAAGTCAAATTCCTGAACAAGAAGATAATAAAATATCAGAAATTGTGATTAAAGAAGTTAAAGATTCCAAAGAAGTAAATGAAGAGATACAGGAAAGTACAATTCAACAGATTGTTGAAACAAATGAAAATAAATTAGAAAAAACTGAGATAGAAGAAGTATCTAAAATGGACGAAACTTTACAAGCCGAAACGGTTGAAAAGGATAAAGAACAGGTATCAAAAGATAAAGATTTAGACGAGAAAAAGAGTAAGAAAAAACATAAAAAGAAAAACAAGCATTTAAAAGAGAGCGAGACAAAAGATGTCTTAGAAGGAGTAGTCCAAGAAGATAATTCTTCAAAAATAACAGCCGATTTCATAAATACTGAAAAGATGAATTCCGTCGTGGAAAGTAAAGAAGTACCTAAGGAAATACTTCTGGAAAACGGTGAATCAAAAGAAATTGTTGTGGAAATTATAGATGAAAACCCTGATTGGTCGACCATTGTTGAGACGGAAATAAAAGAACCACCAAAACAAATAATAAACGATACCAATTCTGAAATACTTGAGGCGATTCTAGACCAAAATACGCTTGTTAAAAAAAGTTCTTCCCCAGAAAAAACCACCCCTCTTGATGTTGATGCTTTAGTTGATCAACCAGTTTTTATTGACGACAAAGAACAAATAGTTTTAAAACGTTGGCCTAGTGTTGAGAACTTGGAAGCTAACGATAATATTGTCCCGATACAGGCCGATGTGCCAGATGAAGAAACACGAGACACGCATGAAAAGGAAGATTTACCGCATAAAAGGCGTCATAGAAAAAGTAAGCATAAAAAACATGCTGAAAAAAGTCCCGAAGTTACAAACGAGCTTCAAGAGCCAGTCTTAAAATCAGAAGTTGTGGATTCTAAACCGGACAGTAAACTTCTTAGAAGGTGGGCTAGCGTAGTTGGTTCTTCTGACTCTGAGCAAAGTTTAGAACATACAGTTTCGTCACAAGAAGAAACATCAAAAGATGTCGTTAAGGATACCCTTGATATTGATAAAGTAGAAGTAAATAAAGAGCCTGAAAAAATCTTAATACCTGAACAACTTACAACTGAGAGTAACCAGTTCACACAAAACGAGATCGATGAAGTTCATGTTCAGCCAGATATAACGACTGTTAAAACACCACACGACGTAATTGAAAATGTGGATACGTTAGAAGAAGAAAAACATTCTAAAGAGACTGTTGTTATAGAACCCACACCTATTACGGTAGATGACAAAACTACAGTGATAACTGAAATACCTGAGATTGAAATATTAAATAGTATTAAAGAACATGAAAAGTCAAAGAAAAGGAAACAAAAGAAAAAACATCCGAAAGATCAAAACCTGCAAATTCAAGAGGTCGACAACAAGATGCTTGAAAAAGTGCAAATTGTAGATATTGATCAGGAAAAAGATAAACCTTTAACAGAAGAGGAAATATCAACATCAAATGAAAAGGATATCCTTGAAGTTTCTACCGATACTATTCCAGGAGCAGAAAAAGAAAATGGTGTAGATATTGGCATTATTAAAAAATCGACACAAAATATAAATACTGATTTCTTGGATAACGAAAAATTTGTAACTAGCATCAACGAAAGTTGGGCGTCTATTGTCAGTTCAGAATCAGAACAACAAGAAAATAAAGTTGTACCGGAACAAGAATTACCGATATTAAGGGAAATTAAACCTGATATGTTGCCAGATTCAGACACCGGAGTGAGACAACAAACTGAAATTAAAGAAACTGAGGAAGTTCAAAAACCTAAGAAAAAGAAACCCAAGAAAAAGTCACACATCGATTCTTTAGAGTATAACAAAGTGACTGACATCATATTGCCACAAGAAATTGAACTTACTAAAGTTAATCAGAGTACAAAGGATAATAAAGACACCGCTTCCTATGAAAAATCTGAAGTAAGTGACGTTACTAAAATATCTTGGGCCGATATTGCGGCTAGTCAATCTAAAGAACCACTTACTGATCTAGTTCATGCGGAGCCAATACAAGTGACACTAGATGATAATCAAATAAAATCAAAAGATGTAGTAGAAGATATTATAGAAGAATCACTTCCAAATGTCATTCAGAAAGACGATGGTTCGACACCAAATATAAATACTGAATTTATTAATAGAGAAAACACTACAACCGATATTACAACGAGTTTCACTATAACCGCTAACTCCAAATTGGATCAAGAAGTGCAACAACAAACACTTCCCGAAGACGTAATTAAAACTGAGCCAAAACTAGAACAAGAAGGCACAAGCATTCAATTTAATACTGAAAACGATTATAATGATGAACAGAAGCTGGATGATCAAACAACAAAAGTAGATCAGTACGAAGAACATATTCTAACTGAGAAAGAAGAAGCAATTTTAGTTGAGAACATTTTAGAAACTGACTCTACAAGAAGTTGGGCAGATATTGCTGCTTCTGCAACTCAACCCCAAGTCGAACTTGTTCAAACAGAGCAAGAATCTGCAAGGAGAGATGAAACACCCATAACTTTGGAAATGGTAGATGAAGATCCACAAAAATATGATGTTTCGAAAAAAGAAGTCATAACAGAAAATATAATTACCGAATCAATACAAAATATTGTAGAACACGAAACTATTGTTACTCCCAATATAATTACTGAGTTTATTATTAACGAGAAGACAATACCAGAAACAATAGTAGTTGAGGCTGATCGATCAGGCGAAGAAAGCATAATAGAACCCGAGCCGACAAAGCAATCTGAAACAAGAGACGAGAACCATATTAAAGACCTCGCAAAGTCTAAGAAAAAGAAACATAAGAAAAAGCAGCATACAGATTCAAGTATAGAAAGCCACGACGTCATTAAACTACCTGATCTACAAAAAGCTTCAGAGATTGAACAACACAGCCAACAATTTAAGACTGATAATCAAGATACAACTGCAATTGCAGCTACTAGTGGAAAAAGTTGGGCAAGCGTTGCGGCTTCTAAAACTCAACCAAATGAAGTTATTGCAGATGATATAGGCAAAACCGAACAAATATATGAAATAATAGGAGAGACACCGGTCTTAGTATCCAAGGAAATTGTTCAGTTAGAAAAACATATAACTGAAGATATTATAAAAAGGCAGGAGATACAGACAAGCCCCGCATCAAATATTAATACAGAGTTTTTAATTAATGAAAAGCTAGCAAATGATGGGGAGCAAGAGAAGAATACTGATAACATTGAGAAATCTAAGAAAAAGAAACACAGTAAAAAACAACGTAGGAAACATGAAAATGATTCGTACGACGTGGATGTGAAATTGGCAGAACAGCCAGAGACTGTGGAACCTTTTACTCGTGACCAATTTGAACCTGAAAAAGAGAATCATGAACTTGATAATGGGGAGATTATAATAGATTCGACTGTAAAGAGTTGGGCAAGTATTGCTGCTACTAATTTACAACCCAAATTAGAATCAACTAATGGCAAAATATCAGCAACTAATGACATAGAGAACCAAGAAATAATAGGAAATATTACACCAGAAATACTGCATGATGTAAAATCTGAATCGAAAGAAGAATTTAATCTAGAAATACACGACGGTGACGGATCTGAGAAAACCAGAAAAAGAAAACATAAGAAAAAATCCCAGAAATCTACTATACCTGAAAATCAAAAACCAGAAATTGAGGATACACCTGTGATAACTGATGATCCTGTGGAAGCACTAGAAAAGCCAAGTGAACAACCAATAATCGAAACTATATTAAAAGAAAGTCCGGTAATAATTCAAGATTCACAAGACATAAATACGTTATTCCTTGCAAACGAAACGTTAGACACCATTGAAGGAAGGATTACTCACAAATCACAAATCAATGTTGAAGAAGTACAAGAACAGCAAAAGCAGCCTATAAATGATCAACAAGATACTCCAGAAGATAACGTCCAATCGCCTCTTGAAACACAAATATCATCAAATGATAAAAAGTTAAGAAGATGGGCTAGTGTAGTTGGTTCCAAGACAGAACCCGGTACCGATGTTAATGAAGAAGTAATTGAAATTAGTCAACATCCTACCACAGATCATTTCCAATCGAGTCAGGAATGGGAGCTGCAGACTTCAAGAATAGAGCCTAAACCTTCAGACAATTCTGATACACCCAAACAAAAGAAACCTAAGAAAAAGAGAGACAAAAAACATAAAGAAGAACCTGTGTTAAAGGTTCATGAACAGGCTCCAATAGCAGACTTTACCGAAACGGTTACATCTACGTTTATAGATCACGACAAATCAAGTGAAGTACCTAAAGAAAAACCATCCGTTGAGCCGAATAAGCAACATGATAAAAAACTAAGAAGATGGGCTAGTGTTGTTGGATCAAAAGCCCACTCTTCGGAATCCGAGGAAGCCGAGCTAGAAATACTACCAAAAATAAATCAAAAGCCGGAAACAGAAACTGAACTCATAGAAACAACTGTAGTAAATAAAACTATGGTAATTGATAGTTCCGAAGGTTTTCAAGAATCCACGCCTATTGAGGATACAAAAGCAATATTAATCGAAGAGCCCAAGCCCGAAGCAACAATAAGATGGTCAAGTATAGTTGGGTCAAAGTCAAAAAGTGAACCTATTTACCAAACCGATTTAATGCCTGTTGATTCAGCAACAGAACCTCAAAAACCTACAATAGTTGAGGTACCTATCATTACTCACAAATCGGGCAAAAAACGCAAAAATAAAAAAGGAGTGGAAGATCCGGAACTTGAAATTACAAATGTTGTATCTTCTTTTGAAGATATAACAGATATAGGCGGTACTATTACATCGAGAGAACCTATTGAAATAGAGAAACCCGAATCTAATCAAGATAAATCAGTTCCTGATAACAAAAAATCTAAAAAGAAAAAGAACAAGAGAAAGCATCATGAAGAAAAAGAACAGGCACCAACGTACACTGCAGAAGAGAGAGGTGAAGTTCTTAAAGCAGAAGAAAAATCAGTAGAACATCCAAACAAAAAAGATCGTAAACATAAGAAGACTCGAAAAAATGTTGATAAAATGAGTAATAATCAAGAAATTGAGAACATTGACTTAGGAGAAAAAGTACTAGAAGAAAAGAATCAAATTGATGTTACTTCTGAAAATAGCAAAGAGGAAAGGCACTATAAAGAAGAAAGGACAATATCAAAAGAGATACTAGTTTTAGAGACAAAGATTCAAGAGGAAGAACCAAGTATAAAAGAAATTACTGAAAAGAATGTCGAATATAAAGGCCTACCAATTGACGAATCGTCTTCTGCTTTTGCTGATTTATTGGAAGAACCTCCAATATTTTCTGATGAGAACAATCAGGAACCAATTAAAGATGTAAAAGCTACCACTGACAGGGCAACAGAGGAAACACTTCCTGAGGAAGTAAAGACGTTATTAGAAGCAACACTTGTAGTAGAGGGGCAGACTCAAGAGAAAGAATCGGATATAACAGAAATTATCGAAAAGAAGATCGAATATAAAGGCTTACCAATTGATGAATCTTCTTCTGCTTTTATTAATTTATTGGACGAACCTCCAGTATTTTCTGATGAAGACGATCAAATACCAACTAAAGATCTAAAAACTGCTACTGAAAAGACAACAGACGAATCACATTCTGAGGAAATAAAAATAGTTTTGAAAGAACCAATAATAGTAGAGACAAAGCCTCAAGAGAAAGAACCAGTTATAAAAGAAGTTACTGAAACGAAGGTCGAATATAAAGGCTTACCAATCGATGAATCAACTTCTGCTTTTATTGATTTATTGGATGAACCACCAGTATTTTCTGATGAGGATGATCAAGAACCAACTAAAGATCTAAAAATTTCTAGTGAAAAGGTAACAGAGGACACCCATTTTGAGGAACTAAAAACAGTAGTAGAGAAAAAGCCTCTAGAGGAAAAACCAGATACAAAGGAAGTTACTGTAAAGAAGATCGAATATAAAGGTTTACCAATCGACGAATCAACTTCTGCCTTTATTGATCTATTGGACGAACCTCCAGTATTTTCTGATGAGGATGATCAAGAACCAACTAAAGATTTAAAAGTGACTACTGAAAAGGCAACAGAGGAAACGTATTCTGAGGAACTAAAGGCAGTTTTGGAAGTCGCTCCATTAGTAGAGACAAAGACTCTGGAGGAAGAACCAGGTACAAAGGACGTTACTGAAAAGAAGGTCGATTACAAAGGCTTACCAATTGATGAATCAACTTCTGCCTTTATTGATATATTGGATGAACCTCCAGTATTTTCTGATGAGGATGATCAAAAACCAACTAAAGATCTAAAAGCTGATATTGAAAAGACAACCGACGAAGCACATTCTGAGGAAATAAAAACGGTTTTAGAAGAACCAATAATAGTAGAGACAAAGCCTCAAGAGAAAGAACCAGTTATAAAAGAAGTTACTGAAACGAAGGTCGAATATAAAGGCTTACCAATCGATGAATCAACTTCTGCTTTTATTGATTTATTGGATGAACCACCAGTATTTTCTGATGAGGATGATCAAGAACCACCTAAAGATCTAAACATTTCTAGTGAAAAGGTAACAGAGGACACCCATTCTCAGGAACTAAAAACAGTAGTAGAAAAAAAGCCTCTAGAGGAAAAACCAAATACAAAGGAAGTTACTGTAAAGAAGATCGAATATAAAGGTTTACCAATCGACGAATCAACTTCTGCCTTTATTGATATATTTGACGAACCTCCAGTATTTTCTGATGAGGATGATCAAGAACCAACTAAAGATTTAAAAGTGACTACTGAAAAGGCAACAGAGGAAACATATTCTGAGGAACTAAAGGCAGTTTCGGAAGTAGCTCCATTAGTAGAGACAAAGACTCTGGAGGAAGAACCAGGTACAAAGGAAGTTACTGAAAAGAAGGTCGATTACAAAGGCTTACCAATTGATGAATCAACTTCTGCCTTTATTGATATATTGGATGAACCTCCAGTATTTTCTGATGAGGATGATCAAGAACCAACTAAAGATTTAAAAGTGACTACTGAAAAGGCAAGAGAGGAAACACATTCTGAGGAACTAAAGGCAGTTTTGGAAGTCGCTCCATTAGTAGAGACAAAGACTCTGGAGGAAGAACCAGGTACAAAGGACGTTACTGAAAAGAAGGTCGATTACAAAGGCTTACCAATTGATGAATCAACTTCTGCCTTTATTGATATATTGGATGAACCTCCAGTATTTTCTGATGAGGATGATCAAAAACCAACTAAAGATCTAAAAGCTGATATTGAAAAGACAACAGATGAAACACATTCTCAGGCAATCAAGACAGTTTTGGAAGAAGTAATAATAGTAGAGACAAAACCTCAAAAGGAGGAACCAAGACAAAAAGAAGTAACTGAAACGAAGGGCGAATATAAAGGTTTACCAATCGACGAATCAACTTCTGCCTTTATATTGGACGAACCTCCAGTATTTTCTGATGAGGATGATCAAGAACCAACTAAAGATTTAAAAGTTACTACTGAAAAGGCAACAGAGGAAACGTATTCTGAGGAAGTAAAGGTAGTTTCGGAAGTAGCTCCATTAGTAGAGATAAAGACTCTGGAGGAAGAACCAGGTACAAAGGACGTTACTGAAAAGAAGGTTGAATATAAAGGCTTACCAATTGATGAATCAACTTCTGCCTTTATTGATATATTGGACGAACCTCCAGTATTTTCTGATGAGGACGATCAAGTACCAACTAAAGATCTAAAAGCTGATATTGAAAAGACAACAGATGAAACACATTCTCAGGCAATCAAAACAGTTTTGGAAGAAGCAATAATAGTAGAGACAAAGCCTCAAGACGAAGAACCAAGACTAAAAGAATTAACAGAAACGAAGGTCGAATATAAAGGTTTACCAATCGACGAATCAACTTCTGCCTTTATTGATATATTGGATGAGCCTCCAGTATTTTCTGATGAGGACGATCAAGTACCAACTAAAGATCTAAAAGCTGATATTGAAAAGACAACAGATGAAACACATTCTGAGGAAATCAAAACAGTTTTGGAAGAAGCAATAATAGTAGAGGCAAAACCTCAAAAGGAAGAACCAAGACTAAAAGAAGTCACTGAAACGAAGGTCGAATATAAAGGTTTACCTATCGACGAATCAACTTCTGCCTTTATTGATATATTGGACGAACCTCCAGTATTTTCTGATGAGGATGATCAAGAACCAATTAAAGATTTAAAAGTTACTACTGAAAAGACAACAGAGGAAACATATTCTGAGGAACTAAAGGCAGTTTCGGAAGTGGCTCCATTAGTAGAGATGAAGACTCTGGAGGAAGAACCAGGTACAAAGGACGTTACTGAAAAGAAAGTCGAATATAAAGGCTTACCAATTGATGAATCAACTTCTGCCTTTATTGATATATTGGATGAACCTCCAGTATTTTCTGATGAGGATGATCAAAAACCAACTAAAGATCTAAAAGCTGATATTGAAAAGTCAACAGACGAAGCACATTCTGAGGAAATAAAAACAGTTTTAGAAGACCCAATAATAGTAGAGACAAAGCCTCAAGAGAAAGAACCAGTTATAAAAGAAGTTACTGAAACGAAGGAAATCAAGACAGTTTTGGAAGAAGCAATAATAGTAGAGGCAAAACCTCAAAAGGAAGAACCAAGACTAAAAGAAGTAACTGAAACGAAGGTCGAATATAAAGGTTTACCAATCGACGAATCAACTTCTGCCTTTATTGATATATTGGACGAACCTCCAGTATTTTCTGATGAGGATGATCAAAAACCAACTAAAGATTTAAAAATAACTACTGAAAAGGCAACAGAAGAAACATATTCTGAGGAACTAAGGGCAGTTATGGAACCAGCTCCATTAGTAGAGACCAAGACTCTGGAGGAAGAACCAGGTAGAAGCGACGTTACTGAAAAGAAGGTCGAATATAAAGGCTTACCAATTGATGAATCATCTTCTGCCTTTATTGATTTATTGAATGAACCTCCAGTATTTTCTGATGAAGACGATCAAGTACCAGCTAAAGATCTAAAAGCTGCTTTTGAAAAGACAACAGACGAAACACATTCCGAGGAAATAAAGACGGTTTTGCAAGAAGCAATAATAGTAGAGACAAAGGCTCAAGAGGAAGAACCAAGTATAAAAGAAATTTCTGAAACAAAGATCGAGTATAAAGGTTTACCAATCGACGAATCAACTTCTGCCTTTATTGATATATTGGACGAACCTCCAGTATTTTCTGATGAAGACGATCAAGGGCCAATTCAAGATTTAAAAGCTACTACTGACAAGGCTACAGAGAGAACACATTCCGAAGAGGTAATAACAGCATTAGAAGAGCCACTAATATTGAAGACAGAGGCTGAAAAGAAAGAACCAATATTTTCTGATGAAGAAGAATCAAAACCCAAATCTTCATTTATCAAGGAGAGCGCGGAGTATGTAGATAATTTGCAGCTATCCAGCAATGTTGAACCACAGCCAGAGGAGATCAAAATTAAACCTGATCGACAGCATTGGGCTTGGGAAGATGGTTATACCAGTATAACAGAGCCTTCGTTAGAAAAAATTTGTGAAACCCAAAAATCTAGGGACATATCTAGCGATTTTATATCCCACGAAATTATGCATTATTCACAAGAGGACTTATCGGAAAGATCTTTATCGCCAGTATTATTCCAAGAATCTAAATTGAAATATGAAGAAAAGGAAAAAGCTTCCGAGATTCCTATTTGGGATTGGGAAGAAGGCTATAAGGGTGTTAAAATTGATGAAGATCAGAACAAAGAACAAAGTCAACTCCCAGTTGTTCACGCTGAGGATGTTTGCTCTACGGATTCATTTAAAACAAGTGATGTGGAAGAGGTCTTCGAAAAACCTCTAAGCGAAACAAATATAATGCAGGAAATTCAAACCAAGCAAAGTATAAAAGACGATGATAAATTGGTAATACCAATTTCAACGGATGAAACTGCTAAAAAAATCTTTATTGATGATAATATATTTAAATATGACATATTAGGTATGAATGACGCTGAAAGAACCTGGAAGGAAGAAGAAACTTTAAAAACTATTCAAAACCAACTTGAAGAACCAGAGAAAGCATCCCCAGAATTAATTATCATTGAAAACGAACTATTTAAATATGATCTATTGGGGTTGTTAAACGCGGAAGTTATGTGGTATGAAGAAAAAGCGGCTAAAGATAAATTAACTGTTCCAAAGCTAATCGAACAGTCATCGGAAGAGAGAGAAGAGAAAGTAAAGTCAATTGAATTTAAAGATGAAATAGCAACCGAATTTATGGATAATAAAACTATTAAATTCAATCTAAAATATTTAATAGATCAAGAAATTGCATGGTATGAGCATAAAACTAAAACTGAAAATATAATAGAGAATGTTACTTCCGATACAATTGAAAGGAGTTCGGAAACTAATATTATAGATGATGCCAAAGCTACTGTCGAGATACCTTTGAATGAACAGCCAATCGAAATATTAGAAACCAAACATCAAAGTGAAAAGCCAGATACAAAAGTAGTTACTGAAAATAAAGTTGAGTATGAGAGCCCATCAACTGATGAGCCTTCTTCTGTTTTTACCGAGTTAGTGGATGAACCTTCAATATTGCGTGTTGACGATATTCAAGGACCTCTTGAACAAGTTGATGCTATTATAGAAAAGCCAGCAGAGGAGAAACATTTTGAAGAAGTGGAGTCAAAATTGGAATACTTAATGTCAGAAGAAACGAAGGGTCTTAGAGAAGAACCAGACGCACAAGTAGTTACCGAGGCGAAAGTTGAATACACAGGGTTGCCGATTAATGAAACGTATTCTACTTTTATTGATTTACTTGATAAACCTCCTACATCTTCTGATGATCAAAAGCTCATTAAAGAACGTGAATCTGTTACCGATAAAGATGCGACGGAGGAAGAAACTGAAGAAAGGAAGACATCCTTGGAAGAAACAGTTATACTAGAAGTAAAAGCTGAAAGACAAGAACCAGATGAAAGGTTAGTTGTTGAAAAGGCGGCTGAATACGAAGACTTTCCAACTGAATCTTCAATATTGGCTGCAGGAGATAATCTGCCACCTAAAGAACTTGATGTTATTATAGAAAAACCAACACAGGAAAAGTATTCTGAGGAAGTGGAACCAAAGTTAGAAAATATAGTAGCGGAAGAACCGGATACAAAAGTTATTACCGAAACGAAGGTTGAATACACTGATAAAACTTCTTCCTTTATTGATTTACCTAATGAAGCTCCTCTGGTATTTTCTGATGATCAAAAGTCCATTAAAGAACTTGAATTTACCACTGAAAATGCAGCAGAAGCGAGACTTTCTGAAGAAAGAAAGACAGTATTGGGAGAAACAGTGATACTAGAAATAAAAGCTGAAAGAGAGGAGCCAAATACAGAATTAGTGACTGAAAAGAAGATTGAATACGAAGACGTGCCAACTAAGGAAGCATCTGATTTAATTGAACTACCAGACGAACCTTCTGTGATTTCCGGTGAGAACAATCAGGAATCAACGCAAGAACTTCTAATAACTACTGAAAAGGCAGCGGAGAAAAGAGATTCTGAGGAAATAAAGCCAGTTCTGGAAGAAACATTGATATTAGGAACAAAAACTCAAGATGTAGAACCATATACCATAGTAATAACTGAAAAAGTTGAACTTGAGGGCTTGCCAATTGCTGAAACATCTTCTACTTTCATTGATTTGTCTGATGAACCTCGAGCATTTTCTGATAAAGATGAGCAAGAGCCAGCCGAAAAAATGCAAGCTACTGCTGAAAACACGACAGAAGATAAGCATTCTGAGGCAGCAGATACAGTACTAGAAGAAACTGTATTAGGAGAAACCGTAATAGGCGAAACAAGATCACAAGGAGAAGAACTAGACCAAAAAGAAGTTGCCGGAGATATTAATAAGTCCGAATCAATAAAAAAATCTAAAAATGAAATTGATAACCTATTCATATCTGTCGTACCCGAAATACAATCCTCCTCTCTCTCACCTGATTCCTCCGAATTTATTCCAAAATCTGGATCCGCTATTTCTACTGAAACTTATATCTCTGAGGAATCCGAGGATATTGATAATAAACAGTTGGTTAGAAGTAATTCGGATTTCGAAAAGATTGTAGAAACTGCCCAGGAATTTATTCCAAAATCCGCGCTATCTAGCGCCGCTGAAGAATTTGTACCCAGGTTAGAGCAATCGAGATTAAACCCTGACGCAGCTGAATTTGTTCCAACCACCGAACAGAATATAGTCAGTCCACCTTATGGTTTCCAGACTGAATACCAAGTTGAAAAAACGTTTGAACCTGCTTGGGAATACAGTAAAGTTGTATATAGTTTGGTTGACGACGAAGAGTCAAATTATGAAATTCCTCCAGATCATGCTAGTAATATGTGGGTAGATGAAATGCTGCAAGAGCCACAAGAGAAATTAAAACCTGTTGAAACTAAAAAAACTAAAGAACGTAAGAACAGTTATAACAGAGAAGAAAAAGAACGATTAAACCTTTTACCGAAAGATGTTGTGTCTGAGATACAGACCAGTAGCACTTCTGATATTTTAACTACTAATACAACTATATGGATTGATGAAAATAGAGAGCCAGAATCTGATAAAGTTAAAACAATCAGCTTAAGCCAAGAAACTACTGTCGTATCTCAACCACCTTTAAAAGAATCATCAACACCTGAAACCACTGAAAAAACTCAAGATATAAACGAACCCGAAAATGTTTGGCATCAACTTAAATCTAGTGGAAAGACCTATGCAGAAGTAGTCGCATCTGAAATTTCTGATGCTCGGCTTAGAGAACGATCCTTATCGCATCAACGTCATAGTACTCCTGAAATTCAACAACAAAAAATCAAAATTCAAGTAGAAGAAGTAGGTGAACTATCAATTAAACCACAAACAGCAGTTGATAAGGATGGTTTTATTGAAGTGCCTAAAAAAGATAGATCAAAATCTAGGTCAAAATCCCATGAGAAAGATCCAATTTTACATATTTCAAATGATAAAGAGAGCACTCTAACGTCAAAGTCAGAAATTAAGGAGAGCGTGTCACAGTCTTTAGAAAAACCACCTAAAAGTCCGCGGAAATCTAGGAAAAGAAATAAGTCTCCTAGAGTGTCATCCTCAGAACCAGCAGACATTACTTTTGATGATGTATCTTTGGAGAAAGTTGAACCAGAAACGTTATTAGATTCGAAGGTCATTGAAACCGGTATTGCTCCTATAACAGATAATAAAACAAGTGAAGAGCCAAAAACTATTGGTGAAAGTGATATTACTAAGGAACCAAAAATTGTCGACAGTAATGTAATAACATGGGCGAAAATTGCTGCATCTAGTAGAGACAATTCCCCTCTTTCCAATCAAAATAATATAAAAATAAGTGGAAAAGTAAAAGATGGCTCGAGTCCGCCAGCGAATATCCCAAAAGTCCACAAGGCAACTGATATAATACAATTAGAACATAAAAAACTAATTTCTAAACAAGATTCTCAGGATCCACATAAATTAATCGAGGAAAGTAAAGTGGATGATAAAGACATTATTAAACCTGTTGTGGAACTGAAAGAGGAGGAAAATGTAGCGACACAAGTATTAACGCCCGAAGAAACAATAGTTCCAGAAAACCAAACAACGGAAGAAACAGTAACATATTCTATAGTAGCTAGTATTCCTCATTCTGAAATTACGAAATCGGCAGAAACAGTAAAGACAGAAGAAAAACAGCTAGAATCGCCAGAGAAACCAAAAGCAGCAATTGAAAGTTTAAAATCAGAAGTTATAGTACAACCAGCTAAAAACGAAAGTCAATTATTTATAGAACAAGAAGTTGTGTCGAACGTTAAACAATCAAGTCCTTACAATATTACATATGCCGAAGTCGTAGCTAGCAATACACCAAAACATTTATCAGAAAATCGACAAGTAGTTATTGAGTCGAAACCTTCGCCTCAAAAAGAGATTAAGCCTATTTTCTCACAGCCAGAACCGATAGAAATCGAAGTTACTAAGGTTAAAGATGTTGAAGAACCTCAAGACACCAAACCAGATAGTTTTGAAGAAGCTGGATCAAAGAAGAAAAGAAAGCGAAGTAGAAATAGATCAAGGTCAAAACATGACAAAAAGCCCCAAGAAAAGCAAGAAGAGGTTTCCAAGGAAATAATAGAACCACCAACAGCTTTAGAACGTTCAGAAATCAAAACTAATAACTTACCAGTTAAATCTTGGGCTTCTGTTGTAAGATCCGGCGATAATCATATAACTATTTCTTTAGAACAGCCAATCGCTGATGATCTTCCGAAAGAGGACAAATCGGAACCTAAGACTGCAATAAATGAGGAAATTTCACAACAATTCGTAGAAAAAAAATCCGTGCCTTTACCCACTCACGTAACTGAAAAACAGGTGGAACAACAAGAATTATCAAAACTCACACCTGAAAAAACATCTAAGAAAGACAAACATAAAAAATCAGACAAGCCTGGTATTATCAGCAGTATCATTTCTTCGGTTAAGAATGTAGTGTCTGGTAAGAAAGATCAGGATGATCTTTCAGAAACGAACACCGAATCCAAAAAATCCAAGAAAAAATCTAAGAAAAAGAGTAAGTCCAAAGAAACAGAAGAACAAGTTGCAGAAAATGTTCATTCTGACAATACAATAGCTACTCCACAAGATGTTTCCGAACTACAACAAAAGATCGATGAACCTGTAAAATCAATCACACCTGAAGAAGAAACTGACAGAAATAGGGACGAATTGTTAGTTCCCATTAAACCTGAAGAAAATAAAGATCACGAAGAACAGAAGGATGTTGTAGAGTTCAAAGAAACAGAAGAACAAGTTGTAGAAAATATTCTTCCTGACAATACAATAGTTACTTCACAGGATGTTTCCGAAAAACAACAAAAGATTGATGAAACTATAGAATCAGTTGCATATGAAGAAGAAATCGACAGAAATGCGAACGAATTATTAGTTCCCATAAAACCTGAAGAAAATAAAGATAACGAAGAACAGAAGGATATTGTAGAGTTCAAAGAAACAGAAGAACAAGTTATAGAAACTATTCATCCTGACAACACAATAGCTACTCCACAAGATGTTTCCGAACAACAAAAGATTGTTAAACCTATAGAATCAATTAAATTTGAAGAAGAAACCGACAGAACTAGGGAAGAATTATTAGTTCCCATAAAACTTGAAGAAAGTAAAGATCACGAAGAACAGAAGGATATTGCAGAGTCCAAAGAAACAGAAGAACAAGTTATAGAAACTATTCATCCTGACAATACAATAGCTACTCCACAAGATGTTTCCGAACAACAAAAGATTGTTGAACCTATAGAATCAATTAAATTTGAAGAAGAAACCGACAGAACTAGGGAAGAATTATTAGTTCCCATAAAACCTGAAGAAAATAAAGATCACGAAGAACAGAAGGATATTGTAGAGTCCAAAGAAACAGAAGAGCAAATTGTAGAAAATATTCATCCTGACAGTACAATAGTTACTTCACAAGATGTATCCGAACAACAACAAAAGATTGATGAAACTATAGAATCAGTTGCTTATGAAGAAGAAATCGACAAAAATAAGGACGAATTATCAGTTCCCATAAAACTTGAAGAAAATAAGGATCACGAAGTACAAAAGGATATTGAAGAGTTCAAAGAAGCAGAAAAAAAGATTGTAGAAACTATTCATACCGAAAATACAATAGTTACTACACAAGATGTTTCCGAACAACAACAAAAGATTGATGAACCTATAGAATCAATTAAATTTGAAAAAGAAACCGACAGAACTAGGGAAGAATTATTAGTTCCCATAAAACCTGAAGAAAATAAAGATCACAAAGAACAGAAGGATATAGTAGAGTCCAAAGAAACAGAAGAGCAAGTTGTAGAAAATATTCATCCTGACAGTACAATAGTTACTTCACAAGATGTTTCCGAACAACAACAAAAGATTGATGAAACTATAGAATCAGTTGCTTATGAAGAAGAAATCGACAAAAATAAGGACGAATTATCAGTTCCCTTAAAACTTGAAGAAAATAAAGATCACGAAGTACAAAAGGATATTGTAGAGTTCGAAGAAGCAGAAAAACAAATTGTAGAAACTATTCATACCGCAAATACAATAGTTACTACACAAGATGTTTCCGAACAACAACAAAAGATTGATGAACCTATAGAATCAATTGCATTTGAAGAACAAACCGACACAAATAGGGACGAATTATTAGTTCCCATAAAACCTGAAGAAAATAAAGATCAAGAAGTACAGCAGGATATTATAGAAGAAATAATTCTAGTAACAAAAGATCATGAATCACATCTTAAAGATAATGTAGGTGTAGAAGAAACTGGAGGAGTTACAAAAATAGAAGAACCAGAGTGTGTTAACCTAACTTCAGAAAATAAAATATTTGAAAAAGATGAAACTTTGAGTTATAAGGAGACAGATGAAACTGAAAACAGCCAGTCAGTTGAACCGGTTACCTTGGAACCAATTTCCATTGAAAATGAATGCACAGATAAAGAAGACAAGACTCTTACACAGCTTCAAACAGATAATACATCTACATCATTTGTTACTGAGCAATTTTTAATGTCGGAAAAACAGTCAACAGATACCGAATATACCATTAAAGATTTAACAGAAGTTCCTGTTGAGGTACAACAAGATTTGTTATTTGAAAAAACTGATGTTAATAAGGAAACTGATGAAATACTGGAACAAAATCAAGACGCTGATCGAGAAACGTACATAACGCCGAGAGAAATAATTCCTGAGAAAAACGAAAAAGATGAGATACAAGTTGAGTCCATCACAGAAAGCTTATTAATTCATGAGCAAATTCCAGCTAAAGAAAAAGAACTAACAGTTGTAAATTTAGAAATACAGAAGACTGCTGAATCTGGCATATCAGAAAACATCTCACTTCCTGAAAATGAGTCGCTACAATTAAAAGTTGTTACTACTGAAACAGTTAAAACTATTTCGGAAAAAGAAGATTCAGATCTTGTTCAATCATTGCCGTTAGCTGAAGAAAAGCATGAGACGAAGAAGAAAGATAAAAAAGGAAAGAATAAGAAAGAAAAACTACAAAAACAAAAATCGACAGAAAGTTCAGATGAGGCTGAAAAACATAAACCCAGTTTTATTCAAACTGTAGTTAAAAAGATCTCGGATGTTTTTACAAAGAAACCTAAACATGAACAGCCTAGTTCTTCAGAAAAAGACGATTTAGTTTATCATTTGGAATTAGATAAATTCTGGGTGAATAAATGCATTTACGATGATGCTGAAATAGACTGGTACGCTGAGCTTAATAAATCGAAACCTCCTCATATTGAAGAAGAAAGTAGTAAAGAAAAATCCGAAGAAATGCATGCGGACTCTAACGCTACCCTAGCTTCCAACCTAACTTTAGATACTTTCTGGTTAACTAAAATCCTATATGATGAAGCAGAAGAATTTTGGTTCATAGAAAAAGCTAAACAAAATAAATTACAAACTACGGAAGATATTTCCAAAACAACAGATGATTCATTTGATAAAGACGATGACGCTGATAGTGGTTCTGGTGGAAATAGTCCACGAAGAAATCCATCAGAGTGTCCAGAAGGTTCTGGAGAACCATCTTTGCAGTATATGATGTATACTCTCCCAGGAGGAGTAGCAGGCTGGAGAGAAACAAGTACTTATTTATCATTAGAAGTACCAACCAATGAAGAAACAAGTGCAATATCTAATGAAATAAACCAACTGCCTGTGGGTGATAATTCTACTCGAATTATCATAAGTTCTAAAAACAAGACTGACCAGGAAAATGTATACGTAGACTCTAACCTTGACAAAGATTCCTTCCATTCCCTACCTGACCAAAATGATCCATCTTTAGGGCCCACAATGCAGCAACCAGCAAGTTCAGCGAAAGTGGGGACCAGTCAACAACAAAAGAAGGTGAAATATACTTGTGTTGTCTGTTTGAGTTTTCAATCATTTTGCATGCTTTCTACTAACTTAGTATATTTACTAATATTTACTGTATTGTTTTTACTGTTTTATACAATGTAAAATAAAATAAAAAAATGCTTAATCTTTGCCTATTAATGCTGGGTAAGTCGGACGTTTGGCAGTAGATATATTTGTGTGTTGTCTAATAATAATCGAAATCTTAAAAGTATATTATTTTATATCTAAAAAATTATTAGTCAAAGTGTCTACCCGATTAAAAGGGTCAAAACTGCCCCTTTGGTAATAAAATAATAAAAAACACCCGGTTGTTCTACACCAAAAAATACCCACACACTTTTATCGTCACATAACCTCAAAAAAAATTAAACGTCTTTTTTCCTTTTTTTGACGATATCTTCGGTTCTAAGCATCGTAGAAACTTTTTTTTTTTTCATTTTGTAGGTTTTTTTATTGCGTGCAACAAGATATTTTTTACAAAAATTTTTGGGTGTTCTAAAATTTTTTAATTTAATAAAATAAAAATTAGGACAAGAGCTAGGCCAAAAAGAAAATATGTTTTTTAGACGCCCAACTATGTCCATGAATTTTTTCAGATTTTTAAAAGTGGTGAAACAGTCAAAATCGCAAAAAATGGTATTTATTAGCATTCTTTCGCATTTTTATCGAGTTTTGAAGCATGGAATTTTCTTATAAATCCTCAGTTGTCTTAAAACTATGTATATATATATATATATATATATATATATATATATATATATATATATATATATATATATATATATATATATATATATTTCAAATACTTGGTCATACCTCGTAATTTTTTTTTAAATACAAAGTAACATAGAAATAAATCATTACAGTTCATGAAAAAGTTTTTCTCGTTAAATATTATATATATATATATATATATATATATATATATATATATATATATATATATATATATATATGTATATATATGTATATATATATATATATATATATATATATATATATATATATATATATATATATATATATATATCTTTGTTTTCTTAAACCATCTATATTTATTTTTCTGAATGTTCTTGGGTATGTTGCTTTTTGTTTTTTATTTTTTATTTTTAAAACAATCTAAATGAAATTTTAACGTTTCGCCCATTTTTTTGGGCTTTATCAAAAATATATTATCAGTTCATAGATAAAATCTACAAAGAAAAACAGAAACAATGAGCAATCACTCAAACAATTAAAGCAGTTAAAATAGACCTATTTTATAGAAACGAACACACTGTACAATATCAAAAATGTAAATTTAAAATTCTTTGCTAGATACGCACCCGTTGTAGCTGTGTCGTATAAAATTCAACTAAGAGTATACATTGCCTGTACGAAGGAATTTGGTGTTATCAGTAAAAGTTTTTTTTTTATATATATATATATATATATTTATTAATTCTTTGTGAAGCAATTATTATATTATTAAAGACCCAAATATATATATATATATATATATATATATATATATATATATATATATATATATATATATATATTTTTTTTGGTATTTTAGTATTGCATTTGTTATAATTTTTAATGGAGTTTTTAATTAATTAGGTTATTAAATATTTGGCTAAGATTTTTTATATCTTGTTTGTCGTTAACAACATGCTTTTCTTTTTTATTGTGAATCATCTCCTTAATAAGCATAAGCAATAAGGTCTTGGGCTAATATCCGTATATTTGCGAAATCAAATTCGTGTTTTTGAGGGGATTCGTGCTTATGTAATGCAGTTGAAGCATTTTTGGTGTATTTGTGACCATTCAATCTATTAGCCCAAGACCAAAACTACCACAAACGGCTTATTAAGGAGATGATTCACATTAAAAAAGAAAAGCTTGTTGTTAACGGCAAACAAGATTTAAAAAATCTTAGCCAAATATATAATAACCTAATTAATTAAAAACTCCATTAAAAATTATAACAAATGCAATACTAAAATACCAAAAAAAATATTTGGGTCTTTAATAATATAATAATTGCTTCACAAATAATTAATAAAAATATATAAAAAAAAAACTATTACTGATACACATTCCTTCGTACTGGCAATGTATACTCTTAGTTGAATTATATATATATATATATATATATATATATATATATATATATATATATATATATATATATATATATATGTACATAGTTTTAAGACAACTGAGAATTTATAAGAAAATTCCATGCTTCAAAACTCGATAAAAATGTGAAAAAATGCTAATAAATGTCCATTTTTGCGATTTTGACCATGTTTCACCACTTAAAAATTTGAAAAAAGTCATGGATATAGTTTGGCGTCTAAAAAGCAACATTTTTTTTCGGTTCTCCTATTGTCCTAGTTTTTATTTTATTGAATTTAAAAAATTTTCGAACTCCCATAAAAATTTAAATTTCGCGCCAAAAATAATAAAACAATAAAAAAACCTACAAAATGAAAAAAAAAGTTTCTACGATGATTAAAACCGAAGATATCGTCAAAAAACGAAAAAAAGACGTTTTATTTTTTTTGAGGTTACGTGACGATAAAAGTGGCTAAAAATTTTCTTGTGTGGGTACTTTTTGGATGTAGAACAACCGGGTGTTCTTTGTTTTTTTATTATCGAGGGGACAGTTTTGACCCTCTTAATCAGCTAGACCCAAATCATTTTTTTAAATTTAGGATGAAAAATATTTATTTATAGAAAAAAAAATAGATTTTTGATGTGAGAAAATTTAGCTTTTATTCAAAATCAAATAAAAAATTCTGTGAAACACAATGACTTCAAGGGATTTGTGCAACTATTTCAATTATCAATTATTTTGACATTTAAAATACTTTTAAGATTTTGTAATTATTTTTATTTAAAAAATTTAATTGGACTATGGTTAATTTTAAAAACGTTTCATGCTACATTAAAAGCCTTGTACCTCAAGTTTCCTCTTTACTAGTAGTGGTTTTAGTTGAAACTCAGTATTATATTTGATTTTTTAGCTCCTATTAAATGTTCGGTACTGTAATTTAAGTCATTTATTTGTTTAATTAAATCTCTAAGAAGTAACACTTGTGAAATTATCTCTGTTAAAATATAAACAAAGGTATTTCCACAAAATACAACATCTATTGATACCTGTTCTTTTTATTATTTAACATCAGGTCGTAAAATTTTTATAGTTAATAAGCACATACGTACAAGTTCATAAATACGCCATTTTTAAACGCGCAACAGTCATTTTTGTCTGTAATATTTTGTTTTTATTAAAATTTAGTGATACTTCTTGATGACCAAATTGTATGGTTTCCATATACGAGGTTCGTCCCAAAAGTATCGAGCCTACCTTCATATCTCCGCATTGGTGTTATTCTTTATCATCCGGTGAGTGACATCCTTCAAAGTAATCCCCCTTTAATTGAATAACACGTTCTCAACGGTGTTTCCATTTCCTGAAGCATTCCTGGAAGTCAGTTTTCGGAATTGCCTTCAGTGCATTCGTCGCATTAGTTTCAATCGTCCCTTTGTCATCGAACCTTTGTCCTTTGAGCGGCATTTTTAATTTGGGAAAGAGCCAAAAGTCGCAAGGAGTTACGTCGAGACTATACGGAGGCTGGCAAAGCTGTACGGCTTGGTGCTTTGTTAAATATTGCTGCACAAGGTTCGATGAATGCGCTGGCGCATTGTCGTGGTGAACCAGCCAATCACCGCTTGTCCAAAGCTGTGGCCATTTTCTTGTGACTGCGTCACGCAATCTTTTCAATACTTCAACGTAGTATTCTTTAGTGATCGTGTGATCTCTCGGAGCATATTCGTGGTGCACAACACCTTCATAATCAAAGAAAACAGTCAACATTGTCTTCACTTTGCTCCGACTTTGACGTGCTTTTTTTTGGTCTTGACGATTCAGAATGCTTCCACTGTGAAGACTGTCGCTTTGTTTCTAGATCATAGCCATGATTCATCACCAGTGAGTTTTTTCAAGATTAAAGTAAAACTTGATGTAAATTCGTTGATCTAATTTTTCTGATGAGGTAAAAAGCACAAATATTGGGTACCCAATGGGACACAACACCGTTCAGATTATATGCTTTGCAGACGATGTTGCCTTGACAGCAGATAGCGAAGACAACTTACAAAGAATGCTTTTCCATCTCAATCGAACAGCCAAACAGTATAATATGAAGATATCTGTGGAGAAAACCAAAGCAATGGTAATAGCAAAAGAACCGGTAAGATGCAAACTAATGGTTGATGATAAACATATCGAACAGGTTGGGAAGTTTAAATACCTAGGAGCACATATAACAAGTAACAGGGCAGTAACGGAAGAAGTACGCACACAGGCCAACAAAGCGGCCATGATATCAGGTCAACTAAGAGACATAATCTGGAACAATGAACATATGACAGTTGAGAGCAAAGCAAGAATTTACAAGGTCTGTGTAAGACCGATACTGACCTACGGCGCAGAAAAAAGAAATGAAACCACAAAGACAAAACAAATTATGAGAACCACAGAAATGAAAACGCTGAGAATGATCACGGGAACAAGTTTAAGAGATAGAATAAGAAACGCAAAAATAGGCGAGGACAGCGGAGTGGGGGATGTTGTGAAGTGGGTTCGAAATCGTCGTAGGCAGTGGAGAGACCACGTGGAACGAATAGACGATGACAGACTAGCAAAAACCGTGATGAGAGAGAAACCAAACACCAAACGGCCGCCAGGACGGCCCCCCAAAAGATGGAAAGACAGCTGGATTTCGACCTGAAATGAAGATCGATGAGGCATTGTATTGATAACAGAACTTAGTTCTACCTAGAAGAAGAAGAAGAATTTTTCTGTCATTTTCTTCAATAACAAAATGCGACGAATCGAAAAACAGACACTGTAAACAAACGCACACCGTTCACGAACTAACACGTCCAGAGGTCGCTCGGAAGTTTTGACGCAGAGATATGAATGCAGGCTCGATACTTTTGGGACAAACCTCGTATACCAGATATAATTTATTTTTAATAATAACTAACCAAAATTGGATCCTCTAAGATATAGCATAAGTATTAGAAGTTTTTTTATTTGTCTCTTACATGTGACCAGAATGATATGGTTTTAACCAATTTTCTTTGTTCTTTATCTTCTTCCTCTTCATAGGCCATGATCTATCTCTCCGCTGCTGAACTTAGGTTTATTTAAGTTTTTTTTCACTCTTCCTTATCTTGAGCAAGATGAATCTATCTACCACCTGCACTTTTCTTCATATTATCGGTCTTTTCCGGGTTTTTCCAACACTGTTTATTCTTTCAAAGTCTCTTAAATAGTTTAACACGTATGGTCGATCTTTCTAGCCATATGCGCAACCCATTACCATTTTAATTTTGCTACTCTCTCTATATATCGTTCTGCGTCTACTATCCTTATTTTTAACATATTCTCTTAGATTAATCCAAAGTATTTGTGTTTTCATTCCATACTGACTATACCGGAATTGAAGAAAACTATCTTTAGTCATGGTTTCCAAATCCTATGGGAAGTATGAAGCTGTCATATGTCTCTTTTTAGATTCATGGAATTATCTTTTTTCTTCAACATATACCCACGTTTTTTAAGTGCAGCCGAACTAAAAGTGATCCATCTTAATATTTCGGCTCTTTTTCAAACTTTATTTTATGCCTCTATATATATATATTCATGCCAGGGGCGGATCCAGCCTCTTTTTTAGGGGGGGGGGGGGCGAGATCGAAATTACCTCCAGTCATTCTTATACAAATCGGTACAGTATAACGAAAGCGAGTTGAAAAAATTAATTTAATGTTGGGAGGGAGTCTATTTTTTCTACGCCTTAGTCATCCACTTCTTTTACTTTTTCGTTTTTGACCTATATTTATATAAAATATATTGAGTTAAAAAGTTTTGTTTATCATTTTCAGTACCCCCAGTACATAATTATTTTTTGGTTAATATCACAGTTTATAATAATTGCCCAATTATAGTATATATTTAGCCCAGGAGTAATTTGACAGAAATTAATGATAGTAGAAATAAGCAAAGTTTTGAAATGACACGATTAAAACAAAATAACAACACCACAAGGTAAAAGTTTTAATTTATACGACAGAAACGTCAAAATTTTAAAACCGTTCCGTAAATCTGTGGGAAAATAATGAGGAGCTAAAGAACCAACTATAAATATGGGTTAGCAATAATAATAACTAGGGAGGCTAAATCTCTGCATTGTGCTTGAATTTTGGGTTTTGTAATTTCAGTGTAATAAAGCGTAATTAAAATTGTGCAAAAGCAAATGAAGATTATTCAGATTTTACATTGGCGTCCTTCTAAACAAAATGTTTTCTTACAACGGGTGCAGTTTTAATACTTTTTTAGTTAGATATAATAAATAACTGTTTTATTTACTGAATTTACTAGAGAAGGTATTGAAGGTTGCTTGGGGTCCTATTACATCAGTATTAGTAATTCTATAAACCATGTGGGAAATAAATTTTCTATATTTATCCAGTCATACACAAACAGTTCTAATTCGGATTTACAAAAACATATTTATTAATTAAATTTCAATATCAATTCTTCAATTTGTATATATTTTTGGTTAGTTAAACTTCCTAAAATAAAGGTTAGAAAGTCCTATTACAGATTCATTTTTTAAAATACTTTCTCTGTAGTACATTTTATTAAATTGTAGTTAAATAGAAAAATCATACAAAATACCTATATTTAAATTGCACGATTATATATATTTAAAAATAAAATGTCTGGTCCATTAGAAAACCAATATTTACATTACATTATTTTTAGACATTGCCAATCTATCTGGATGTTTTTCGCAACATTATCAGGTTGTTACAAAAGATTTTTGTTTGTACCTTCAATAATTATAATTTTTATTTTGTGTTATTTTCTTGAATGGATATTTGCGTCTACGTTACAAAGTCAATATTTGAATTTTAATTTTCATTTATTATCACTAGGATATCACGGAAGATGTGGAGAAACTACAGAGGTCACTAATTCAAACGGAATTCTCTATAGAAAATTTGCCTCAGGAAGGATTTGTACAAATGCTGCAAGCTCTTGAGGTGAGTACATATTTTGATTTTTTTTACATTTGGAAGTAATATGATTCTTATATAAAAAAATACTGCAATACTGCCTGATATGCGGCGAGGCAACTGAACACAGTATTTTAAAGAAAAAATATGGAAGGAAATTTGGATTTCTTTCCAAAAAAATAGTAGTCACGTGATAAGCACTATCAAATTTTATTTTTTTTTCCAAAAAAAAAAATCCTAATTGGGGTTATATCTCAAAATATCGAAAAAGATTATTATAAAAAGTTTTCTAAATGCCATTTTTAGCCCATATGCAAAAATTTCAGCTGTATTAGATAATTTAGATTTTTTGCCCATTTTTTGTAAATTGCACCACTGCGGCAAAATAAGATTCAGCACAACCTACATAAAACTTCTTAGTTTTGACAATGTTTCATTCCAGACATATTTTGTTTAAAGTAGCGCCATATTAAAAGTGTGTTTTTCTACAAAATCGAAATAAGAAATTTGGTCACATGTGATGCAAAGATTATTTGTTTTTGACCCTGTATAAGGTAACTTCATAAAATAACGATTTTTGTATGTCTTAAAGTAATACACATTAATATTAAGAAAATAGTTTAATTGAAAAGACTCAAATTTTCTAATAAACAAATCATAAACTTTACGTAAAGTTAAATAAGAATTTATTTTCCACCTAATGCACACTTCACTGATGTCACTGCATCACATGTGACCAAATTTTAATAGCCCTATTTGGATTTTGTAGAAAAACACATTTAATATGGTGCTACTTCAAACAAAATATGTATAGGGTGAAGCATTGTCAAAACTAATAAGTTTTAGGTAGGTCGCGTTGAGTCTTATCTTGCAATAGTGGTGTAATATACAAAAAATGGGCAAAAAAATCTAAATTTTGCATGCAGGTTAAAAATTACATTTAGAAAAACTTTTTCTAATAACTTTTTTCGATATTTTGAGATTAACCTCTTTTTTGATTTTTTTTTTTGAAAAAAAAATTCCAAAATGTTTATTTGATACACATAAGGATGATCATTGTTATATGAAAATGATGATCGGTTTCTTGACAGCTGGCGAAGGTTTATATTTCTTCCCACATAGCCTAGAAAGTGTTTCAAGTATGGATAAACAAACATGTTCTATTCTTGCCTGTCGAAGATAAACTTATACTGGGTGTCAACGAAATCATTTTACATACCCTAATTTGTTCACCCCAAAAATATAAATTCCACATTTGGTTTAAAGCTCTAGTTGATAAAATCAAGTTTTTTGTCATAAAAAAATATCGATTGTAGTTTCTCAAGCAGCGAGTTTAGGTTTTTTTTTATTTTAAATGACAGTGTAGCATTTTTTACATTTTCTTTTTGGTGGTATCCAAATGTACTACAATGTGGTACTTTGCATTCAAAATGGTGATACCGGAGGTATTTTTCTCAATTTGAGTATGACCATTTTAAATTTCCTGGTTGGTATTCCTAAAAATTACTAATAGTTTAATCAAAAATATTGTTTAACTTTTTTTTAACATCATTGATTTCTTAATATTACCAGAAACACAAGTTTTAACGTTTTTTTTTCTTTAAAAAAAATCAAATTATTAATTCTGTTATAAATTTCAAAATAATTTATCAGTAAGTGTAAAAATTACATTCAGTCATAATCCTAAAAATTCACTACTTGTTCTAAAAATAGACCTAAATTTAATGTATTTACGATTATTTCATCAGTAATTATAAGACGAAAGTAAATTTTAAAAAATCTATATTTAAATGAAGTATACCGGGTGGCTCAAATAAAACGATACCTGGTCACAACTTTACCAATCAAAACATATATGGAATGTCTTTGAAACTTTTTTAAAATTAAAAAAAATAAATTAATGTTGAATGAAAAATTAATTAGATTTTCTACACATTTAATGCACAAGAAGCGAGGTGAATTTGATTTTATATTTGGATTTGTGATAAAGATTATTTTTTTCTATTTATTTTAATATATTCCAAGCAGGGGTTTTAAAAACTACTAAGAATGTATAAAAAATAGTACCTTTATTAGTGAAGCTAAGAGGCTACAGACTACACTACAGCCTTCCTAAGTAGGTGTACAAGTGGGAGAAATTTAAAGCTCACCAATTACACTGCCCTTATTCGATTTCCTAAATCAAATGGAGAGTTATTATCCAGCACATAAAAATTGGCCTGAACCTGTGAAAATAAAAAGAGTGAAAGAAAGTGCCAAGCAAACACTATTGTATAAAATAATCTTTATAATTTTTATTACATAAGTGTGACATATCTTTACAAATATCGAGAATATTTATACAATTTCCTTTTCTTTACTTGCTATTTTCTTGCAGTACCAGTCCACCGGGTCAGCCTGCATCGCTCACCGTCCGCTGAATAAATATCCTAAATGCTATAAGATCACAGTAAATTGTTTTCTAATTAGCATTCTGACTAAGTAAGGAATATCTACATTGTCTGTTCGTCCTAATTAGGTTTCTAATTGTCCTAAGTGTTGTTACACCACACTGAATTAAGTTCCTCACTCAGTTGGAATCAGTCTCGGAACCCAGGGGGGAGCCCCCTCCAAGAACTTCGAATTCAGAAATGTAGACTTACCCCTGTCTGCTACATTCGGAACGTTAATGTTGCTGACTCCCCTCCTCCCGGTCGATAACTCGTTTTAACTTGTCATTCTTGTGTGATACGGCTCCCCCCCCCCCAAAGAGAGAAGCTGGATCCGCCATTGGTTGGAATGACTGAATAACAGATGATCTAATAGACCTTTTAGGCGTAGTATGTTCTAATATTTTTTACTGAACCCCTTTAATGCTAACATTTATTTATGTTGAACTTCAAACAAAGATGTGTTTTTTTCGTCGGCCTCTTAGTTTTTTTTATTCTCGTTTTAAAATTGATGACAAAATAATCATAACATCTTTATATTTAGGTGGAAGTAAATTTTTTGAATCGCCATGTATTTTATGACATTACGTAATTTTTTAAAAAACTTAGAATTCATTTGTTTTGAAATTTATAACCAACTGAACATCGTGATGGTTAAAAAACCTAGTTTTTCAAACATCCTGTATTAACTAAATTGAAATAGAAATTGGATGAACTTCCGGCGTAATGTTTGAGGGAAAATGTATGTATCTATTTGGAAATGGGGATTAATGCTCTGCAACCTAATAGATCTATTGTGCGTCTGCTGCCAAGTCATAAGGAATACCTTGCCGACTAAAGCAGGTTCTCCAGTCCTATTTCCCTCAGGAACTTTAGAATGTTGGACCGCTTTAAAGTGGTTAGCTCCCCTTTCTCGATTTGGTGTGCTACCAAGAACCTTATTCTAGGGTTTTCGAAAACGCTGCACTTTGAGAGGATGTGGATAGAGGTTCATCCTCTTTCTCGCAAAATCTGCACTTTTCTCTATCGGCCAATCTCAGTTTCTTGAGGTGCCCTTTCAGGTGAAAATGTTCCTTCAGGACTCCTGGTTTTTGTTTAGGCTTATGCATTCCTTGAACCTTTTCTAGTTGTATTTCCAAGAAATATCTTCGTTTGTCTCATTCCTTGCAGATTCATTAGGGAAGATTGATTTATATCTAAATTGTAACCACACTATTGAAAACCTTGTATAAAATACTAATAAATAAGGTGTTTGAGAGAACAGGCTTTTAAAATCACGAAGTCAACAAAATTCCCAACCAAACGAAAACAACTTTTTTAAAATCAGACATTCATTTAAAATTTCCAAGAAAAATAGGGTGATCAGACCATACCAAAAATTAGCCAATATAATTTCAACGGTATATGTCTTTCAACATAAGTAAAATAAGTGTTATTAAATTGATCTTTTTTTAAACAATAAAACCCCTACGTACAAGGTGAAAGGTAATATGAAATAAAAACAAATTTATACCATAATTATACTGCATAAGATTTTGCATTTTATGTGAACAGATAAAAATACTTGACCTTGACCTAATGGAGGTCAAGAAACATATAAATATAATTGTATTAAAATGGCATTTTATAACTCATTCGACCATAAATGCTAAATGAGGACAAACCATTGATTACCTTAGCAGATGGTATGTCTAGATTACCGATTTATATACATTTACAATGGCGTAACAAAATAGTTAAAAAATAGCACGGGAATATCTATTCATACAACGACAATTCTATTTTAAAATGTAATTTTATATTTCTAGTTATAATTTATCACCTAAAAGAAATGTCATATGATTAGTTATTTGTATATTATTGAGCATTATCCTTTAAGCAAAAACTAATTACAAAATTAAAATTGAATCAAACTCAAATGAATTTGGATTCCAAATTTTACATATTTACCTTAGTGGATTCACAGATACGCTTATCATTTGTTTAAATAGCTACCCGTGCTTTCTTATCTCCCCTTAGTAGGCGCGGATCTAGTGGGGATTGCCTCCCCAAAGAGCTTCAAATTCAGAAAAATAGACTCTACCCCGACTCTAACACTAGGAATGTTAATGCTGTTGGCATCCCCCCTCCCGTGGACAACGCGCTTGCGTTTGCGATCGCCCCCACTCAGAGCTTTAAATTCAGAATTGCTGGTGTTTCCGCCCTCGTCGACAACTTGTTTCCGCTTGCAATTGCTCCCCCCCCCCTAGAACTTCGAATACAGAAAAATAGAGTCGCCACAGACTGCTGCATTAGGAACACGAATGTCACTGCCTCCCCCCCCCCCCCCGTCGACAATTTGCTTTCGCTGGCCATAGTGGACTCTTGTTATATCACCCCCCCCCCCTCCTTAAGAGAGAAGCTGATTCTCCCTGCCCCTTCGGGGCATTGAAATCTAGCACCTACGTCAGGAAAAATATATCCACCTAATTTAACATTTTTATTCTTACCTCTTCACCTTACAGCTTTATATAGAGAGGGCAAACATAGGCATATCTTGCGTCAAATTAATTCACGACCATTTCCTACTGTACAAAATGTCACGTGACAAATTAAGAAGTAAATCTTAAAATAGCGTATCACACTGCTGTATGTCAATGTGTTTAGATATGAAGATGAGTTCATTGATTTATATTGCTGCAATTGACTGTCTCTTACCAACGAATGTATATTCAACATAGAAGCGCCATTCTTGGTTATAAAGCATCGCCACAAAGCAAATGGTGTAGATATCTTTCTCCAAGTACCCCTCTTTTAAAATTAATAAGAACTTTTTTCCATTTTATTTAAATTTAACTCGAACTAATTAAAAATGAAAGGAAAAAAATCGAAGAATTTTTTTTATTTCTTGACTGAAATGGTTCAATTAAAAATAATAATTTTATTAATCGTGCAGAAATTTTTGGTACATATGCAACAAATATTTTCTATATAAAAAAATATGCATGAGACGGGATTCGAACCTATGCCATATACAACGGCCAAATGTTTGCTAAAGCGGTTGATCACTCAGCCACAAATACAGTAAAATAGGGTAGTAACATTTCTTTCACTTGATCATCTAGAAAGAAAACTTGTATGTGGGGAGGAACGGTGGAAGAAAGATACTTAGGGTGGAGGCAGCGTGCGAGAGAGATAGCATCAAAACAGTGAGCACCGTTCGGGACCGAAACAATCCCGTAAGAACGGTGCTTCTATATGAATCTATACACGTTACTCTTATGTATGTTAGGCTTGTTTTCAAATCTTATTTGTTATTATTTAAACATTTCTCTTCGGTTGTTTTTTTAAGAATATGTTTCACTAAAAAATTATAAATTTTTATTTTTACCATAACCATTTAATTTAAATTTAAACAAACAAAAAATATTATGCAAAAAATAAAATGGCGGATGCGACCGTGACATTGAACTTTAATATTATTCCTCTAACTTTAACTATCAACTCTATGTATAACTATTGATTCAGAGTTAAATGAAATAATTGCTATTTTTAACGTCACCGAAAGGTCTGCCGCAAAAATACTTTAATTTTATTTTTAAACAAGCTTTTACCTTCTTGAATTTATTTGGTTGGGGCATGTGATTATAAAGTACAAAATCCTGGTAACATGTGACAGTTTTATTATTTTTACGTATATGCTTCAACTCACACACCAGAATAACTCATGACATCACTTTTTAATTTAAATGCCGATTTAAAAAAAGAATTATTTCTAAACCGAGCATCCCAGGTTCTTCTAGATTCTATCGATTGGTGGGTCATTCTCCATGAATATGGATATATGAATTTAAGATTATATTTTTAAATTTAGTAACATAAAATCATGAAAAATACTTACTTTATATATGACTTGTACGTCCTCAAGGCATAAAATTCGAATTTTCTTGGGATATTTCTTAACAGAAATTAAAATTTTAAATTTTGTTTCTCTCGGTTTAGCTATTATCTGTATTTTTTTTTTAAGAATATTTATATCAGTGACCATCTATCCGTTCAAGTAATCGTGTACAACAATATAGAATATAGAATAATAATAGTGTAAAGAGATAAAACAATGCTAAATTGGTTTTTGAGTTGATCGAGTTATCGCGTTATAAACGTTCTCACTGTTGTTATTTTTCTAAACGTATTTGTTTAAATAAATATGATCGGAATTAATACAAATTCAAAACCTAACAGATTAATTGTGAATGAATAAATAATTTATTTCTTATTTTTTTGATTAATTATATTTTGTTAATCTCATTACCGGTAATTGCAGGACACAATACAGTTTGGTAATAAACCCGTAAAACCTAATTTTTTAAACAATTAAAATTTCAGTAAGAAATAAAGAAATCTATCTGTCTTATTTAAATAGTTCTTATATATGTATTCTTCTTTCAGGCAGGGAAAAGGAAAAATATATACAAACAGTTTATTTCCTGCAAATACCACTCTGGTCATCTCTCCATACGCGTTTCAAACACCTCATGGTCTCGTTAATGGAGCTGTATCGGACCGAGAGCAACATTGGCAGGAAATAACTGATATGGAGACTGGAAAATATCGCCAGTTGAGGTCGGTAGATGGCAGGTTTGCAATATCCTACCGACATATATTGGAATTTATATTTCATATATCAGTTATTTCCTGCGAATGTTGCTCTCGGTCCGATACAACTCCACTGACGAGATAATGTGATGGTCGAAACTCTATATATATATATATATATATATATATATATATATATATATATATATATATATATATATATATATATATTATCGGCCAATTAGCTTACTGTCCCAGTTGTACAAACTTCTTACAAAAATAATAACTAACAGACTGACGCAAAAGTTGGACGCATACCAACCTTCAGAACAAGCCGGATTTCGCAGGAACTTCAGTACAATAGACCATCTACAGACAGTACACACGCTTATCGAAAAAACCACGGAATATAATATACCTCTGCATTTGGCTTTCGTTGATTACCAGAAGGCGTTCGATTCTATCGAATCATGGGCACTTCTCAAAGCACTGGACAATGCTCGGATTGATTCAAGATACTCTGCTCTGATTCAGCATATATATGAAAACGCTTACATGCAAGTTACAATAGACGAGGATATAAAAACCTCGAGGATACCTATAAAAAGAGGCGTACGTCAGGGAGACACAATCTCTCCAAAATTGTTCACGTTGGCACTTGAAGATGTATTTAGGGGCTTGGACTGGCATGACAAGGGAATTAACATAGACGGAAACGACTAAACCACACAGATTTGCTGATGATATTGTTATAATCAGTGATTCACCAGAACAACTCCAATGTATGATACAAGAAATGAACAAAAATAATGAGTCTAGAACAAATACAAATTAAAGTTGAAGATAAAATAATAGAAAATGTAAGCGAATACATATATCTAGGTCATAAAATACAAATAGGGAAGGAAAACCAATCGGCTGAAATTCCTAGAAGAATAAGTCTCAGCTGGGCAGCTTTTGGCAAACTCGGATTCATTCTTAAATCCAGTAACACCCCCATAAGTCTGAAAAGAAAAGTCTACGAGTCGTGCATCCTGCCAGTTCTTACTTATGGTATTGAAACAACCTCCCTAACATGTAAAGCCATTAATAAGCTTCGGGTTACACAACGAGCAATGGAAAGGGCTATGCTGGGAATTAGTTTACGAGATAGAGTTCCAAATGAAGAAATCAGAAGAAGAACGAAAATAACAGATGTGAGCAAACGAGTAGCGCAGCTAAAATGGAGATGGGCTGGACATATCGCAAGATAGGACATAGACAGATGGACATACAAGATAACAGCATGGCGGCCAAGAGAGAATAAGAGAAGTGTTGGCAGGCCCCAAAAGAGATGGCGTGACGACATCCAGAAAATTGCCGGAAAAAACTGGATGGGGATCGCTACGGACCGACAGAAATGGAAAAATATGGAAGAGGCCTACATTCAGGAGTGGATGAAAACGGGCTGATATGAATGAATGAATGAATGAATATATATATATATATATATATATATATATATATATATATATATATATATATATATATATATATATATATATAGATATATATATATATATATATATATATATATATATATATATATATATATATATATATATATATTCCTTTTCTCTGCCTGAAAGGAGAATACATATATAACAACCGTATAACCTCACTTACACGCCCATTTATACAAGGTATCATCGATCGGATTGCTTATACTCTACATTTTTGTCTGTTTCATAAAAAAATATTTTTGTTCCAAAAATTAATTATTAATGAAAATACGATTCACAAGTACTAAAATTAGTTTTATGATACGGTGCGTCCACAAACAAACAAATATGAAATTCAGTTTTACCAATTGTTTAAAAAATTTAATTTTGACAAATGCAAAACTTATTTTTCTACTAGGCTAAGTTTTCTGTAATTCATAAAATACATAAGTAGGCCAAAAAATTATTAAATCATGGATATGGGACACATGATAATCTATTTTGCGGAGAATAACCCTAAAGCTTTTGTGTGCCATTTGAATGACCGTTTGTTTTTATTATTTTTTTAAGCTTTTCGTTTTGAGTTCTGTCATTTAACACGGTGTTTTCCTCGTCGGCTTTTATTTTTAAATCGAAAATGACAGGAACTAACATTTTTGTATTTTAATTGATGGCGCCATTTATTTTAGGTAGAATGTTTACTATGTTTTCGTTAGTTGCATAATAGAAAACGATGCCAAATTTTTTTCACTTTAACCATTAAATACGTACTTTCAGTGGGTCATAAATGCTTTCTAGGAAAACAAAACACGGGATATATAACTAGAAAAATAAAACACGGGATATCTAATTAGAGAAATAAAATGGGTAAACCAAAATAATATTCACATTTTCTCAGAAACTGGTGTAGCTAAAGGTTTGTGTGCCAGCATCTTGGGGGACACCCTTTTTAGCTAATAATTGTATCAAATACTCAAAATGTAATATGTTTAAATTGAACAGGTTTTGGCATTTGAAAAATACAGTTTTGTGCTTTGATGGACAGCCAACATACAAAGTGTAAATCCTATTCGAATCTCTCCTTCTCTATTTAAATATTCTAGTTACTTTCGGTTTAATTAGCTAAAAATGCAAAATTTTATAATTTCTGTTAATCCATATTTGTGTAGGAAAAAACACTAAAAAGAAATACAAGTTCTATGATGACTGGTTGATGTTTGCCCTCATTAAAAATGTAAAAAATGCATTTATTAGATATTCCCAAACAGCACAAATACGTCTTAAAGACGTCCATAAAACGTTTGATTTCAACATTCAGGACGTCTTATAGATGTCCATTAAAGTCAAATGACTTCCATAAGACGTTGTACAGACGTCTTATGTTACAAAAGGTAACGTCTTTAAGACATTTGCTTACAACGTCTTATGGACGTCCCTTCCCAACATATTCCACCAATAAAATTATGTACATTAAAAAGGGTCCCTTTAATTTTTTTGTTTGTCTTGTTTACAAAGTCATGGTAATTTCACAAGCTCGCTTTATAAAGTCACAAATGCTCCCTACTCCCAGTTTTGAAATTTCTAAGACCTTAAACAAAATTACTTCTTGTAATTAACATAACTCTATTTTCTATGTTCTTTAAATATAAACCAATCATCAGGAACAA
Organism: Diaprepes abbreviatus; assembly: GCA_034092305.1. Taxonomy (NCBI): domain Eukaryota; kingdom Metazoa; phylum Arthropoda; class Insecta; order Coleoptera; family Curculionidae; genus Diaprepes; species Diaprepes abbreviatus. The sequence continues at coordinate 3,451,643 of JASJET010000185.1, forward strand.
AATAAATCTTACAGGTTTCATTAGTGGAGCACTCCATAAACAAGCATTTCGCCTTCCACTTCATTAGTAATATTTCTTGTAATATTTAGGACCGGGTCTGGATGAGCTGTGCAAGCCTTTTTTGCACATATAATATTTTTGAAAATTTCATTTCATACTTCTAATAACATAGAGTTACTACAAAAATATAAGCGGTAAAGCATTCGGGAATTTCCTGTAACACAACCTATAAATATCGTTACTGTTTTTCCTAAGTACATATGATTCTCGATCTTACCTTAAGTATTACATAAACACGAAAAAAAAAAGATTTTCAGAGGCACATAGATAAATCAACTATTTTAATAAAATTCTTTCAAAAGCTAAATTTTCACAGTCGGCACCCCAACAACATTAAAAATGAATAACGACACGACGAAACACAAATAGAAAACTGAAAAATGACAGTTGACAGAAACAAAAGGCGGGTTTTTTAAAGTTATACTTTCGCTGACATCATATTTATGTGTGTCATTGTTATCGGTACATCAAACAGTCTGTGACAAAAAGCACCAAAGTATTGATAAAAAAGATCATGCAAAATTTCTATTAACCAAGGTCATAGTGAGGCTACTAAAAATTTGTCGTTTAATCAAAAATTTTAACCTCAACTTGTATTCAGCTGAGCTCTGTGCGGCATTTCAAACTTATTTATTACCCAACTGCAACAAAATCCATAGGGAAGGAAATGCTTTTCAGTTTTTATCAACTAAATTATTCATAACTGAATTTATTTTCGTATAAAATATAGTATGTAGACTTTAAAAGATATCTTAAAGACGTTGTATATAGACGTCTTATGGACGTTTTTAAAACAACGTCTATAAGACGCCTTATTTATGTCTTAAGACGTTCAGACATAATCTGGATATAAAAATGACGTCTATAAGACGTCTAGTGCTGTGTGGGTTCATATCTCAAAAATTACTAAAACTTAATGTTACGTATAATTTAAGAAATATGTGGACATCCCCAGACTGCAACAAATAAAAATTTAATTCAATTTACAATCAGAGATAAGATGGTTATTCTTATTTCAAACATCTTGTATAATATATACCCTTCGTAAATAAGTTGTTTAATGTAAAATTTACATATTTTTATAATTTACTATTGCAACCAGTTTTTATATGAACTGAATCATAATTTTTTAGCTGGTATTTTCAAGAACTAATTTGTTTGTGCAGAATGTTTATTCAGTGAATTAATAAATTAGTTACCATTTGAAATCTGCAACAAGTCGTTAGAAGTTCCTTACGAGATACTTTCAGATCATCAAGCAAGTAGTTTTGGGTTTTTATGCAAAGAATAAACTTAAATCAACTATACATTTTCCATTTTCTTTAATGACCTTTTGCCATCTTTCTTGCACTTTCATGATTCCACATTCATAGAAATGTTTGTCCTTATCAGCAAAAAACTGACCAAGTGCGATAAATTTCTTGTAGAAAGGTCTGACCCTCCAAAGTGTCAGCAATGTAACATAATGTTAACCGTTAAATACATTTTCTGCTCCTGCCCACAATATGTCCCTTTCCTAACATCAATGAACTTAACCAGCTCACTGCAGAAAAAGCTCGCTTACAAGACCGCCTCAAATATTATTAAATTTATAAAGACAACCGGACTTATAGACCAGATATAAACTCACAGTCTAGACACTAAAAAGCTCTAGAGGAAAAAATCTTAACACCGACAGAAGTCCTTCAAAACAATTACTACGCTCTCTATGTGTGACAACCAAAAATATTTTCTTACTGGCCCAACATTTAAAATGAAAATTTTTCAGCCTAAAATCAGGCCCCTAATTTTTAGCCAAGTAATCTTAATAAAATTATTAGAGTCAATCGAATCAAATTTATTTCCCACTTGTGCTCGTTTAGTTAATTGTCATACCAGCCATGTATTTATTTCCATCTTGATTCAGTTTACTCAAGTGGCACACTAGACAAGTTTCTATAAAGAGAATAGGTGTGTTTATTATAGCTTATTAGACGTATATTATACGTTATTAGACTTATTAGGAAGATAAACGACTTGTTTTTTGCCGATTTTATCTTAATGGTTTTAATGGTTAACAGAAAACAATCTAAAAAAGAATGAATCGCATAAGGTTGAAACTAAGAAGAAATAGTAAGCAAACTTGTAAACAAAAATGATGATAACAGCCATTTTTAACAAGATATTTTGCACTTTACTTACCATTATTTTAAATTTGTTTCATTGGAATGTCTTCGTGAATTACAGAATGCCACCTCAGCGAACTAACCCAAACTAATGTTTGATTTTATCTGGATTGTCTCAGAAATTAAAAACCCAAAATCAACTTCATGAAGAAAATAATTACCTCACAGATCTCCCTGAGAATTTTTGCTAACGATATTCGAATATACCACTCTCTTGTAAACTTCCACAAAAGTCAATTGTTAATCCAGGAACGTCTCAACAATATTAATAACTGGTCAAACACAGTTGGACTATCGATAGCCACCTCTAAGTTGGTTCATTTCTGCAAAATCAAAAAATGCCTTAGATTTTGCGAACTCCATTTGAAGAACTCCCTCATCTCTAACCCCCATATGACAAGTTTCTCAGACTCATCTATAATTCCTCCCTCACATGAAAGCCTCACATCGATTATCTAATCAACAACTGACCTGTCCATGTTAAAGATGCTTGCTGGTGTTAAATAAGAAACTTATAAAACCTCTCTCCTGAAAATTCACAATACACTGATACTTTCCAAACTGGACTACGGATACGTTGCATACAGCTCGGCAAATGAAGTTCAATTAAACTGACTCAACTCCATCCATAATAAGGGGCTTAGAACAGCATTGGGAACCTTTCGTACAAGTCCAGTGAAAAATCTATATTGCGAATCAGAATTATCATCCCTGTCCAATAGAAGACAACTGTTTCTAGCAAGATATGTAAATAACATTAAGTTTTATCTTTATATATGCTATGGTCATCTATTTCTCTCCAACACTTCACCTCTTTCCAACACAAAAACAAATTGCTCCTACGCAAGATTTAACCAGTTATCTTCCAGGCTTTCACTTAGCACTCCTCAGGTCATTCCCTTTAACATATACAACTTTCCCCTTTGAAATCTTCTCCCAATCAACATAAAGTTGTCACTAACCAAATACCCCAAGGAGCAATTCAATAACTTGTTTTTTAACAATCAATTTATCTCAAGAGTCAACTCGCTAAAAAAACCATCTCATCATATACACGGACGGATCTAAAATTTCTGAATATGCAGGCGCCACCTTCACATAAAATCTATGACTTAACGTCGACCGAACTTTTTGCCATTTTCAAGGTCACGATTCTTATTCTCTCAAATAACACTACTAAATGAGTAAATGAGCCTCTGATTCCCTTAGCTCTCTCCAATCAACTCAATCCAGACGGCAAATTTCCTGATTACTCAACTTAATACTCTACAATATCAAAAGAATCTTAATACAAAATAAAAGAAGTTCGTTCATGTGGATTCTCAGCCATGTGGGCATACGGGGAAAGGAAAGAGTGGACTCTCTGGCCAAACAGACATATTTATCAAATCCTACTCCAGTTGACTACACATTCTTCCAATTTGATATGAACAAGTTTACGGACGGTCTAATCAGAAACTAGAGCCACCTTGAATGAGACCTATTGGAGGAAAATGTCAAACTGCAGGAGGTCAAAAAGAAACTTCTTCGAATAGCAGGATCTCTCTCAGATTCTAACTAGATTAAGAATCGGACATTCTAGACTTATGCTTGAGTTTCTCAAGGAAAAATAAGAACCTCCACTATGTCAACATTGCGGATCAGAATTGACTATTAAGCATATCTTCTGTTCCTGTCCCCAGATGCCCCACTTCTGTGTTCACTGAGCTTGACCAACTCGTTGCAAGATGTACTAGCTTAGTCAAACGCTACTAAAATTCATAGATATCTTAAAATGACTGGATTAGTAGACAAGATATAAACACATATCATAGACACTACAAAGCCCCAACGGCAAATGTGTCTTAAATTTATATATCTCTCTCTCGCTCTCTCAACTTCAAAAAGTAATACTTTTTAATGAAGTATCTTTTATTAAAGCTAGTTGTTTACATGTTTTGATTACATTACATTAAAATAAATGTAATTCATTATGTGTGTAGATTTATTTTAATTTTTTAATGTTTTCACTCTTCTCCGATAATAAATTTAATTATTCGTTATGGAAAAATTAATAAATATACCATAACAAAAACTATTATTAGTTTAATAATCGTTACACGATGACCTTAAAGCTAGTTTGTCAGATCTCATATCTACCAGCGTTATTCTCGGCTATCCTTGTCTTAACAGGGTCAATGTCACTTTTAAAAATACAAATAATTTATGGTGATGATCTAACTGCAAAATATGCTATAACATTTTTTATGAACAGACTTTTGTGGGTATTTTGTCTGAATCAGTAAAGGATGTGTTACTCAAGAGATGTTTAGAAAGTGCTGGTAGATTGTATACTCTACTTTCAAATATTTTTTTGTATTCCCAAGCAACATTTTTTTAATTCTAATTTATTTGATAGGAAATACAATTCATCTGAATGTGAGGCAGTAATCGTTTTATACGAAATAATGACAATTAATTGACAATTAATTTCGACCACCACTAAAAGTTAAGATGTTTCGTCCTCGGTTACCGCCGGTGGACTCGTCAGTGGGGCCCGCCGGCACTTTTCCCAGACACCCTTATTATTTTGCTTATTATAATTTAAAAGTTCTATTTGAAGTATTTTTGCATCGGAATTGACCGGTAGGATGTTCGTACTACAATATCAGTCAAAATCTTCATAGAAGTAATCCAAACAAGCATTTATTATTAATTCATAGCCGGCAAAATACAATGATAAGATTATTTTTAACATCAAAGTGAAACTCACGCCGATTCAGTACAGCAAAGATAGTTTAGGTTAAAATAGAGGTAGACACAGGCAAGAAAGATCGTGTCCAAAATTCTCGACCTTTGTAAATATTGGTGTTAGTATCTCACGAGTACTCGTGTAACCATGGTAACCGCCAGGTGATGTTTTGTCTTGTTAAGTCCTTGCTATACTTGTAAGGAAACACGAAGTTCTTGGGATTTTAATGAAATTTTATTTTTTATTAACGTCTTTTTATTACCTAAATGTCATAAGATATTAAATGGCATAATTTCTGAAATTTATAGAATTTTTCGACACCTAAAAGTCCTTGGCTTCTAACTATAATGTCTGTCCAACATACAGCAACAAATCGTTATATTATAACTTCTCCAGATCATCACAATCCGGCAATATTATGTATCATTAGTCATTGTCCGTAATTTTTGACAATTGACACTTCTTTTTCTTTCACTCGTGACTAAATTTTGATCTTGTTCGATTTTTATTGATATTTTCAACATATTCGCAAAATATTGTGTTATTTTCAAGTATAAATAAATAAATAAATAAGTGAAGTACACGCGTTTCTTAAAAAAAAAGAAGCACGGCACTATGAATCAGAATATGTTTTTGGATATGTTTAAACAAAATCTCAAAAAGAAAGCGACTGAGAGACTTGACCGTCCTGACCTTAATGTAATAGAAAACTTATTTTGAAAGAAGTTAACTTATGGCATTAAAAAAAAATGAGGAAAAATATCGATAGAATATGGCAAAAAATTTGTTTGATCTATGCCAAATGTATCCGGGAATGCCATTATAAACAAAGGATTGCCAACAAAGTATTGGCCTAGCTGTATTATTTAAATCAACTTTTTTGTTGCCACATATGTGTACAAGTTTCATTTTGACGTTAGAAACATAGTCTTAGTTATCATTATGTATAGTTTCAATTTTCGTTTTGTCTAACTGTAGTTAAAAATGGAATATCTTAAAAAGAAAATTGAAATGTTCCTTAAAGTAGAACCAATATTTCTGCTTGAAAAATGATATAATAAAAACTGTTTTATATCAAACGTATATTTTAAACAAATTAGATATTCTTAAAACAAGAATGTTTGTGTGTGTAAAGCAGAGGAAAGAGATAAAGGGGTTGGTTACCTTACCTTGAAAACCACTAATCTTCTTTTCAGTTTTTAAACTTTTCATAACTTCAGCCAAAACTTTTCTTTCGTTAACACTAAGAAATATATACCCCATTATATCAACTTGTAAAGTCCTATGAATCACCTACCAGCAAGAACTGCTTATCGTACAAAAAATTGTTAAACACAAATTGCATATGATAAAATTATCTGCATACATTGCATTTGAAGTTCATTCTGATAGTATAAGTAATAAAATAAATCGTATGAATAACTAGACAAAAACATTTCTAATATACTGTGATTATGCCGATGATGATGTTTTATTAAAATAGAAATTTTTCAAAAATGTCGATCTGATCAGTATAAAAAATGCAATTAGCACCTGTATATTCATTTTTAATTTATTTCAATTACATTGCCTTTAAAACAAAAAGAATTTAATACCATCTAATTACTTGCCCCCAGGCATAAAAATTAAATTGTTTAGGATATTTACTAACTAAAATACAAATCTGTAATCATGCAGTATTTAGTCCTCTTCTTAAATATTTTAATTAAATCACTAATTAATTTTTTCGCAATCGAAAAAAAAACATTTCATCTTTAAATACATTTATAGACAAATTTTCAAATATCGTACTAGCATTCTCCATCTCAGCTTCGCCTAAAAGAATGATGTAGTCAACTCATTTTCTAAAGGTATTAAATTAGCTTACTACATATGCACGACCCTATATACTAAGCATTGAAGTATTATCTTATTAACGTTATGTTTTCTTTATTGTAACTGATATTTTTCCGGGATAAAATATATCTATAAACTTTCTCATTTATGTCGAGAAACATGGATAAAAATTTGGTTGTGATTGATCGAGTAATTTTTTTGTTTATCCCGGACAAACAAAACCCTCTCCCTCTTTACATAATAGTATAAATTTATACATTTTCATAATTTCTTTTGAAGAAATTAATTTTAATGTTAGACCGTTTATGTACCTTGTACTAGGAAGAAGAGTTTATTTTGCAAATTTTAAAGTATGAAATATATCGTAAAAAAAAATGTTAGGTTAAGTTTACCTTTCTCCTTTTTGTGTTGCGGTATCTAACTCATTGTTTATTTTGGTAACCTCTGGTTTGCCATACGTTGTATCATCAATAACTGTTGTGTTTATTGTCATCGACTGTTGAATGTCTTCGTTTCGTATTCTCTGTGTTTGTAATACTCGTACTGATCTTAACACATCCATTTATGTTGCTTTTAGTGTGTTTGCAATTCTCGCACTGATCTTAACATATCCATTTCTGTTGTTTCTAGGGTGTTTGTAATACTCGCACTGATATAAAAACATCCATTTCTGTTGCTTCTAGAATCCTTTTGTTTTTTTTTTGTAATTTCTCATGCTTCTACTCCATAAAGCAAACTATTTTTAATCAGATATTATATTCCTCTTATCTGCCACTTGAATCAAATGTGACTCGAAGGTATCTATATTCACCTCAGGTTTGTATCTTTGACTTTTCAAGTAGTAAATTCTTGGTCTCTGTTCCAATATACAGTTACTTTCTTTTGCTAGTATTAATTCTCGAGCCCCATCCTTCATATGTTTGTTCCTATTTACGGGTCATATATTCAAGATTTTCTTTATCTCCTGCTATGATTGCCTGATTTTCTGCAAACTGCATACTATGAACGGTTATATCATCACTTGCAATGATTTTGAAAGTTTATTTCCAGTTTTTATTCTTGAAATGGAATTACTATAGAGATTTTTAGTGGTCGCGATTAAGGTTTGATTGATATTAGTAGGCTGTAAGGTTTCCCATATTGTCATATGCTTTAGCAAGGTCGATAAATAATATGTATGTCTCCAAGTGTACAGCTGTTCTCTTTTCAGTTATTTGTTTCATATAAGACCCGTTATCTCACTTTGTCTTCCCTCTTCAGCATATTTTCTTTCTATTAGGTCTCTCAACATTCTGCCATAGAGTTTCCCTGCTCCCCCCTGCTCTTATAACGAAAATTCATCGGAAGTTATCACAATAGTCTTTATTACCTTTTTTATAGCTTTAGGAAATGTATGCTATTGTCCACTGCTATGATATTTGCTGGCGATTGAAACATGCATTAAATATTTTGGTTAGTGCTGTTGTTAATTTATTGGTGCGACTTTTTAGTAATTTGGCGTTAATACCTTCGGTGCTTTCATTTACTTTTGTTCTTCCCCCTTAGTCTCTTTCAAAATTTGTTCATAATGATGAATTTTTTGGTTGTCATTTTTCCTGGCATTGTTAAAAAAATTTCCAGACCACTGCACATTTTCTGCTACTTATGTAAAGTATGTTTCAACATTTATCGTTTGGCTCTTAGCTTCAATAATAAGGGTCGCTCCCTGGAGCATTAAAACCCTTTTGTGGTACCGAGTACGATGCCAAATTTAGGTATGTTTCTCTTAAAACAGCACTCGTAGGCCAGCATCTGTTGGGTAGAACATGGTATCGTTTTTAACTATTTCCTTGGCATCAACAGTTGAAACACTTTCTTTTAGGCATTTTACTACTGGACGCAGTGAATGCGTACCATGGACGAAACATATTTCGAAAAAGTAAAGAACTCGAATGGACTCTTGACCAGACGAAAACAAATTGAATGACCTAAATTTAATCATCGCACTTTATTGTTTGTTGTTCAGGTAGTTTAGATTGGATGATATGAAGATTATACTAAATTATTTCGATGTTTTATCTACCTGAAAAAAGAAAAATCATTTTTACCTGCTTAATCAAAAGAAGACAAAGTGTTAGTTTACGTTTATTAATCGAAATATATCAATATACTATATACCTGTTACAAAAAGGGTTGGATCCAGCCCTGGTTGCACCCCGAATGAACTCCAGGTATAAAAGAATTATCTGGCGTCAAAAAAGAAAACGATAGAAATTAAATTACATTTTAACCTTTTATTTCCCTTTATATTTTAATTCGACATCCACTCCTGAAGGAAAATTCCCTTGAGAATGCACATTTATAAAGAAAAATCCGTTTTCTCTCTGAAAGATATATTGTTACATACATTGCGACATTTAATATTTATCGATCGAAACTTTAAACTTTTATAGCTCTAGCCATCGTGGCACCAACTTTAAGTATCAATAAACTAACATTTTTCCAACTTTAACAAAATTTAAGTACAACTTAAGACCATTAAATCAATGAGTTTTATCTTTAAAAAACAGTAGACTAAATAAAAAATAAAAATAGGTTATGTAAATTTTTATTGTTTTAAGCATTATTTAGAAATGCGAGAAAAGTTGCTTAATCTAAAGTAGGAAGAAGATGATTAATTTTCTGCCCAAAGACATGTCGACGCCCACTCGGCGTTGAAAACCAATTATTATAATATCTAAAAATAGAACAAATTTTACAGCATATTTTATCGATAACGCTCGTAATTAAATCACAGTCGTAACCGACAATACTGTCCGTCTTCGAAGAATAAATACTTTTGGTAAATAATAAACCTTGTTCAATTAAACTTATACAAGTGCTTAAGTGGCATCTAATAAAAGCTCTGACTAAACGGTGAGGTCGCGGGTATAGTCGTGGTAATAGACCTAGGATATGTACATATGTACCATACGGATTCCAAATGGTACAAATTGCTGGAAATATTCCCGAACTGAAAAAAACACCGGCATTATATATATATTAATTCCTGTTTAAGTTATAGTCAACCATACAAACATTTTTTTTTTCACTTTAACCCCTATATGTAAGACATATTTTCCAATCTCCACCTTTAAATTTTCCCACTTCAAGTAAAATACACAGACACAACACAATATTTAAAGATATTTTAACAAAATTAATTTCCAATCAAAACTAAGAATACTGTTGGATTGTTAATTTTCCTCAGTTTTAGATTTGCCTTTCATTTTGGAGGAAACCCGTGATTTATAATGCGGTGTTGTTACGTAGGCATAGTTATTTTTATTTGGAAGTTAAACTAGGTAGTTAAAATGTATTTATTCTAACATTGTAGCATTAAATGTGACAAATATCAGAGAAGTACCGACATAATATTTCCTAATTTTTGTTAAAATTGTAGCGCATTACATTTGGTCCATCATAGTCAACAACACTTTTTGATCTGTCACTATTTCATTAAGTTATATTTTATGGTAATATTAAACAATATTTATATGTTACAAGAGATCCAACAGAAAACTCTGGACCAAATTCAATCACATTTCTAAAAGCCTTTAATCCTACCCATCCTCTAGTCATAAATGTAAGAGACATGAATTATTAGCCTTGTGGGCGTCAAAAGCAATGAGAAAACTGGCATGTTGGCAACCTCAACATTACCCATCTACGTGTGTTCTCCAAACACAAAATAAGAGCCTTTTGGCAGCTTGAATAGGTCCTCCAACTGAAAGATAACAAATAGTATAAAATCTTCTATTTCCTAACTTTATCCTAAAGAACAATCACAGACAACATCTTTCCCTTATAGCCGGGCTCAGGATTGGCCACACCAGACTAACTCATGACTATTTGATCGAACGCTCTAATTCTCCCATTTGCGACCAATGTGAAGTTGTCCTCTCAACCTGATCTACCATAACATCAAAGGCCTCCTCATAGGAAAACTCTCATACTACAACACAATGAGAATGACGATTTTTCTCCGATACATCTCTCTGTTTCCCAACATCTAAAATCCCAAAAGTACCCGTTCATTTACACACGTTTATTGCTATGTATGCTAGTTCTCTCATGTTCTTTAACCTATGTGTCATACTTGTCCTTTTATAAATAATCATACCTATGTGTGCTAGTCCTCTCTGTGTCTTGTAATTTATGTGTGTATCCACGTCTAAATTGTCACGATATTACCTCAGCACTACACCTTCGTGGACCCCAAAAAACCTTATTCGATTGACGTATTCTTAATCAATTCGAATCAATGAATCAATCCAAGAGATTGTTATGATTAGTCCTGGTTAGTTTTTAAATTTTTTGTATTTTTTTGCATTCTTCTTCATTTATGCTACTTTCTACCAGCTACTTACTTGCTGTATACTTTAGAAGTATATTAATTACCTAATTTGTCACATTTATTTAGAAAAAGTAGCTTAAAAGAAGAAAAATAAAAAGTATAGGTTACTGTACTAGAGCGAATGCAATGCAATATTACATTCGTTTAACATCTGGCAACGCTGCACGGTAATTTCGCTATGACCGAACTATGTTTACTTTTCTTATTTCGGCTCAATTTTTTTTGTTTTCCTTTTTTTTTAAGAAATTGTGGTGCATAGTTTTATGAAAACTGTTCGATCCTTCCGAATATTTAAATTTGTTTTAGTGAAAGTATCAAACTGCAACGAAATAGGTCTAAAAATAAACAAAAATGACAAGTGAAAGTGAAAAAAAATTCAGAAAACTATGAGAGACCGCCAAAAAAAATTTCTGTTTCGTGTTGTACCCATAAATAAGAGGGTATGCAAAAAATCAGCAAAAAAATCGGTGTTGCCAGTATCGCAAATAATTACCATTAGTCATTATTAAATTTTATCTTTATATTAAAGTTTTAAGGTCAAGAACAATATAAAAAAAATTATTTTCTTTTCACCGTAACCTTTCGTCTAGTCAGTGCCACGACTATACGAAAAAGCTCGACGTATCTGTGCATCGTTGTTGTCTGGTTCGGCGATGCCGGTCAGTTAGACGCCGAAAAGCGAGCCGAACGAATTTTTAAAGTTTTCGCGACCGCAGAAGACTTGTTAAATTAATCTGATTATTCAATAAGTTATTATTGTGCCTCGACTTTAAGCTTTGAATTGTGCATTGGATAATTGTTATTGCCTTTTGTGATTTATTTTAAGGTATAATTTGATAATTTTATTTAAAAACAGAACTAAGCAATAAGTAACCGGTATTAACTATTCGTAATTTGAAATCAGTACGTTATTTACGTTATCAAACTTTCAGTACTGAGGAAGTTTTAAAAATGTTTGAAGTGATTTAAATAATCTTATTCCATTTTAGTACTTCCGAGGACTTACATGTCTAAATACAAGAACTTTTAGGTCGTTGGTATTTTGTCTTGCATATTATTAATTGTAAATTTTACTTTCAATACTAGCTATATTGCAATTATTTTGGTGAGAATGTGGTATTCAGCTATTTTAATGTATGTATATGTTATTTTTCATTCAGAAAAAGGGTTATTTTTCGAAATAGTGGGAATATCGAATTTTTCTAATTTTTTCTATGATTTTTTACATATTTCTGATTTTCGGGTAGTAATTTTTCAATTTCACTCATATAACTTGTATTTTTCGATCACCTTTAAATTTTGGCACTTCTAGTAAAACAACACATATTGTTAATCATTTTTTTAACAAATTTACGTAAAAAAACGGCGGAAAATGCGAATTTTTTATAAAAAGTAAGAAGACCATTGGCTTGTCCTTTGATTTTTTTGGGAGTATGTTCATAATTTAGATCGAAACAGGTGATTTCAGAGGCTGGGAATTCGTTGTGTGATTTACTATGCGATATTGCCGCGTTAACGTGGATTTTAAATTTCGTTAGAATGGAAAACTTGATAGTTCAAATGCAGTTAATACTGGTCATCCCATTATTGTAGCATGAAATGTGGGTAAACGTAAACAGATTGTTTAGCAAGCTACGTTGGTTTAAAAACCAAGATCAAATTTGAATTAACCTGTTTTGTGAAATCTAGTTTAGTTTAGTTCAGATTGGATCTTGGTTCTTAAAGCAACGTAGCTTGCTGAACGATCTGTTTACGTTTGGCATTCCGATTTTGCACGTTTATCCACATTTCATGCTACAATAATGGGATGTCCACAGCTTATAATTGCATTTGAACTACCAAGTTTTCCATCCTAATGAAATTTAAAATCCACAAATCCACGTCAACGTGACAACATTGCATAGTAAATAACACAACAAATTCCCGGCCTGTGAAATTACATATTTCGATATAAATCGTGAACATACCCCAAAAAAAAGATGAAAAGACAAGCCGACGGTCTTCTTACTTTTTGTACAAAATTCGCATTTTGCACGGTTTTTTATGTAATTTTTGTTAAAAAATTATAAAGTATTGTGTTCCCTTTGTAAGTCTTCTAGAAGTAACCAAAATTTAAAGGTGGTGATCGGAAAATACAGCGAAAAATTTTTTCTTGGAAAAACTACGCAAAATAGTTAAGAAAAACTTCATATTCGTATTTTAAGACCCGAAAATAGGAGGTATGTAAAAAAATTTTCTAAAAATTCGGTGTTTCCAATATTCCGAATAATTACCATTATTTTTTAGGAATTATTCGAAATACTGAAAACACCGATTTTTTTGCATACCCCCTATTTTTAAGTCGTAGAAATCAAATCCGAAGTTTTTCTGGCCTTCGAAAACAGTTTTTTTTTTTCAAAAAAAAACTTTTGCACTTTCACACATATAAATCGAATTTTCCGATCTTCACCTTCAAATTTTGCCGCTTCTAGTAAGGTACACAAACACCGAACAACAATTAAACATTTTTTAACAAAGTTAACATCAAAAAAACTGTGGAAAAAATCTGAATTGTCAATAAAAATTAAGGAAAATTGTCAGCTTGTAGATTGGTCATTTGCCTACCATTTAGAAAAAAAATCTGTTACGATCTGTTACCAAATGCGACGTTGTCACGTTGACCTAGATTTTAAATTTCGTTTGGATAGAAACGTAGTCGTTAAATTGTAGTTATTATCACAATATTGTAGCATGATGAAACTACATTTTATCCAATTTAGTCAACACTTTATAATTATATATTATTGCTCTGCCACCATTTCATTAAGTTGTATTTATGGTACAATGAAACAATATTTCAATATTGTTATAGTGGGTACCAAGACCACAATTATTTTTTTTACACTAATTAAAAATATTGCCGTCCAGAGACCACAGGGAGGCGGAAGTTCCGCTGCCGGGATGGAAAAAAGAAAAGGTTTGAAAGGTTATTTTAGGGGATTGTTACGGTTAGTTTTTGTTTGTTTCCTAATTTTATGTTTTTTATTTTTATTTTCTGCAAGGGATTCTAGATACGTATACTCTAGAAGTTGATTAATCACTTCCCTCAAGCTCAAGCTCAGTACTGTTAAAGGTAGAATAGACTTGTACCATGTATTTAAAAATCGGGGTACACATCTTTGTGGTTAGAATATTTCTTGTTAAATGCTTCGCTAAACAGCCGGGAAAATGAGATTCTCGTCGACCAAATTTTGGAATATTTTCGCATAAATCTCTCCAATCGCTTTCAAGGGTGAGCTCCAGTGTCTGGGTCCACAAAATTCTTGGAGTGGTTTGCCGTTTTGATGCTGAAAACTTTCATCGAATAAGCAGTTCTTCCCAGGAATCGAAAATAATGATAGTGTCCATTCCTTAGTGACGTTAAACAAGTGCTCTTTTGAACTTTCCTCAACTGGAACCTTTTTTCAAATTCATTCGATGCCCCGAACAATCCATTGACTTTCGATTAGGCATTATCGTCCGTATCTCAAAATATTCTTAGTACTTATTTCATCTAAAACGTCAAACTACGCCAGTGTTTGCCATTTCCCGAGATTTTAACGGCTACATTCGTATATTGTGTAAGTAGCTTTGGAATCCATTTTTTTATATGTTAATTTGACGCCGATTTCAAAAATTCCAATTACATTATTCGGTGCAAGGCCACTAGGAAAAATCTATGTAATTATTAGTAGTTCACACCGATGAACTGTATACAGCGTTGTAATATATGTAAAAGTAGTATGCCTAACTTTTAGACTTGAAGCGGGAATCAGGGCTTTACTAAAACTTAAAAATAGAAATTGTTAGTTTATGTCGCTGTTGGATATTTTTAGCTCTCTTAAACCTAATTAAATAAGATAAATATCACTAATTATGTTTATACGAAGTTGGTTTCCTAATATAAGAAAAGTTAATTCGACTATATCACTACATTTTATTTTGTTTAAAAAATAACATTTCTTTTATAACGTGCCTTCTTTTAAATAGTTTCAAGTTTGTAGGTATACCTACGCGTTTTACTGGATTTTAAAAATATATAGTCATTTGTTCGATCACACGATTTCTTCTTATGAATAAGTAATGTTGTTTATTACTAGTCGTGAGTAATAATTTATGAATTGTAATCAATTGTTATAATTTTATGATGTCATCAAATAGATATGCTGTGACAAATTTACGTATCATAACTATTTTTAAATGTCACAATTTTATCTAATTCATTATATCCATGCTTATTTAAAAAGTTTATTTCATTACTAAAAAGGGAAATTAAAAATAGACATTTTTATTTCAACATATTTTATACGAAGCCCATACATTCCATTCATAATATTTTAATATACCTGCTTTGAAAGGTAAATATACGAATGATTAATGGAAGTTACGATTTATATTAATATAATCGAGACAAAAGGTATAGAAATTACATCATAAAAATAATTTGCAATTAAAATATATACAAAGAACTCCCATTCCTATAGAACTATTCGTACTTAAAGAATATTATAGTACAAATATTAAAAGAATGTACTGTTTCCAAGTTGTGAAACAATATTATCGGTATTTATCGCTCTTTTTTGTTTGAGTGTCATCTATTACGTCACAAAAAAGTAATGACATACTACATTTGACACAGTTTCAGACGTTTTTTTTTATTTTTTTTTTTGACAAGTGTTTGGTTATTTTATAATTTTTGTAATCATTTTTTTTTGGTTGTGATTTCATTCATATTGGCAAGCTATCTAATGTTTTGTGTATTCTCTGGATGGATAAATATCAAATTATAACATGTTATCAGAAAATATTCAAGCGTTTCTGGTTGATTAAAATTATCATATTTCCGGGCAGCGATCAAAGAAGACCAAATGCACAACCACAAAATACTGATTCACGACTTGAAAACGCAAATAATTTTAGTGAAAAGATAAATATACATACATATTTTTGTTGATTCTGTGTTCTTGTAGGAATCTTATATTAAAGCGTCATAAAACTAATATAAAACGAATCCACATAATTTATTTCAAAGAATAAAATCTAGAAAGTTAACTGCTTTGAAAACTAAATATGTTTAATAGCTTAAAACCGCAAAGTGTTTTCTATATAGCTAGTCTAAATAAAAATAATTATTTTAATTTGGGCTGTTTTTTTATTTTCATTTTCAATGATAAATATTTTTTTCTAAAAATTAATAGTCCAAGGCGGATCTGTCAAAATCCATCATGATTTGTATGTTGCGAGGTGGAACGCTAAATTTTGCTCTAAACTCTCCAGAATAATGCCCTTATTAATAATTGAGATATGCTCCCTCTCGAAAACGAACGGAACATTTGTTTATTTAACAAAAAGTGACAAAAAATGAAAAGAACGCATTTTTTTCCTCCTTTTTTTGCTTATAACTTCGAAATTATCGACTTTGGAGAAAAGTTGTAGGGAAAGAGAAGTTTCATAATCGAATTTCCTGCAAAATGGGATGGGTTAGAAATTCGCGGAGATATTCAGTTTGTTTATAAGCTAAAAATTTAACTTTAAACAATTGCTGTGCGGCCACAAATTAACCGATTTGAAATTTTAAAAAAGCATTTGAAAACTTAAGATCTCTAATATACGTGAAAAACATTTCAAATATGTGGCTTTCCAATTTAAAACGCAGTCAAATTTGAAAAATTTTCCGTTTTTGGAAAAAAATTTGGATTGCAAAATTATTGTGCAAAAACTATCGAACCGATTTTAATGAAATTTTGCACGTTGTTTCATCATACCATGAAGTTTTTCTTGGCCGAATATGAAGGTCCTCCTAGAAATGTAAGTGGTCGAAAAAAATCATTTTCAAAACTATTGTTTTTTTGCCTTTTTCTTGTCAATTATTACCATTTTGTAACAAGGATAATAAATTTTACGATTTATAACTTATCGCATCTCGTGGGAAATTCGATTACGAAATTCTTCTTTCCCTACAACTTTTCTCTAAAGTCAATACTTTCGAAATTATAAGCAAAAAAAGGAGGATTTTTCACTTTTTGTTAAATAAACAAATGTTCCGTTCGTTTTCGAGAGAGAGCATATCTCAATTATTATTAATAGCATTATTCTGGAGGGTTTAGAGCAACATCCAACCAAAACAGATCCGCCCTGGACTATAAAATAAAGACATTCTTCTAGCATATAAAAAGATACTTACTTTAAAGGTTGCAATTCCAGGACACCTCATTTAGTTGAGTTTTATCAGTTCTTTGCTACTTGTCAATGTCGTAGTATGCCCCTGATGTTAAGGGCATATAACTAACGAACTATTTGCGACCGCTATTGGGAGCCACCGGTATCTTTCCCAGACATCCTTGTACTTTCCACAAACTTGATCCTCTATTTAAGTCCAGTTTTGCTGGAAAGTGGTGATAAGATGTTAAGTTCCACAACATGCCCCCCCCCCCCTAAGGGATTTGCTTTCCGCCTTAAACTGTCGGACAGTCCAAGCCGTTAGAAAGCACAGGCCTGAAAAGGAAGTAGAAGGGACATCCTAGGTGGTCTTTCCAAAGTAGGGTACCGGCTTTAGCACTAAGCCACGACTCGACGGCCTTCCATCTCATGGTCCCTGCTCGGGCGCCATGTCGTAGTATGCCCCTGATGTTAAGGGCACATAACTAACGAACTATTTGCGACCACCTAAAATGTACGGATGTTTCTTCCCGATACCGATGGTGGACTCATCAGTGGGAGCCACCGGTATCTTTCCCAGACATCCTTGTACTTTCCACAAACTTGAACCTCTATTTAAGTCCAGTTTTGCTGGAAAGCGGTGGTAAGATGTTAAGTTCCACAACATCAAATAAAGTTGCTTTTTAGTAACAAAAACTGGTTGCAAAATGATTGGTTGAGGTCACGCGACTTTGGTATGAAACACACAAAATATTTAGAATTATGGCTAATATTGCCAATGGTGATTAACCACATTGTTGAATTTATAAAGTAAACTTTTAAAACATTTGTTGGCATTAGTGATAAAATTTGGATCACTTTTACCTCATATAAGGTTCTTTTTTAATATTTAGACATTACTTTTATTGAAAAGTTGTAAATAATGTTGGAGATTGACTAGAATACGAAATAATTGACTATTCAAGTTATTTTCCGCGATTCTCTAAACCGATTTCGTCAGTCAGTTGGGTTTTATTTCAGACATGAGGTCTATTTATAATTATCAGCTATAAAGAATACTTCATTTTCTACATCATTTGAAGTTGTTGATCTGGGCTACTAGGGCTCAAAAAATCATAAATATGTTGAACTACCCTACCCATATTCATTTTTATATCAAAAACATCCATGGTCGGATAAAGCCTAGTATTAACGAGAACAGTTCAATGATTTTTCACACACACGTTATTTACAGCTTGGTACCTATAACACGTACCATTGTGGTACCTGGGCAGTTAAGACAATAAATCTCCGATAGGGTCTTTCTGAAACTAGTCAAATCTAAACTAACCTTCACCATTTGGTCAGCATTTTAAACATTTGAATTAAATGGGAACCTGAACAAGGCACTTGTTATTTTACTCATTATTAAAATATACATTATTTAGATGTTATTCATAGCAAATTTCATAGTTCATGAAACTGTACCCATTACAAAATAGATAATATCGAATAGATAGTATTGCGTAAAGTCAAAAGGCCACCTGGAATTTTTTGTAAGTACCTTTAAAGAGGAAAAGAGCTAGCTACATTTTATGATTATGCCGCTTACGTCACAATTAAGGTCGATCACTACCGCATATCCGACCCATATACATATAAAATAAATACTGATAATGACTTGTAAAAACAATGAGTGGAATATGATCCCAACAGTATGAAACAGCAATATTAAAGTCGCATAAGTACGTTTCCTAATTCTCAAAGTCCTCATTGCGCAGACGCTAAGTGTTTTAATTTTATTGGTTACTTTGAATGACCTCTGCCATGGTTATATTTACCTATTTTTCCCAAAAAATAGATTACCGTCGGATTCTTATAAAAACTTATATTTTCCCAATGTACGATATATAATAAAACTTTAAATAACACCCGTCTTTATATTTGAAACATGATTTAAAGAAAATAATCATCACTATAACCTAACATTTTGTTCGGAATATCGTTGCCGTTAGAACAGTTCTAAATGGCATAAAGTTCGCAGTCTCGCAGTCGCATACTAAAGACCTTGAGAAAAAGGAGATAGATTTGTGGAGATTTATATAATTTGCCCTTTAATGTTGGTATCAAAAAAAAAAACGTACTCAATATTGATTTTATATGTATATGTTCCAAACAAACTCCTTTCTTAACGATTTTAATGCGATGACGGACTGAAATCTAGAGAGCAATGGTAAAGAAATGAAAGCCATAAAATTATAATAATGGCAATTCAATTTAAATCCGTAATTTTTGTAAAGACGTGGGCTAGTCTCGACTCATGAACCTAACTTAAAACTATATGTGACATCATATTAATATCGCATGTTTCCACGAAATATGTTAGATATTAAAAGTAAAAAATTTGATAAAATAGTATCCGTTCCTGTCTAACTAAAAATGTATATGAAATATTTATTTTAACTACATCGTATTTAAGTATATTAATAAAGAACTAAATCAACACCTGATAAATCTTTTTGGATAATGTCTTCATGTTATACCAAATATAGTTTCTAATTTAAATATTTGTAGCCATTAAATATATGGATTAGGTGTATTAATATTGATATTCTAACAGATTTTTTTTTAATTCGGAAAATTCGATAGCACCATTGCGACACTCCATCTCAATTTCTAAAAATATTTTTTATGTTAAAACACTTTCTTAAAGTATACACTACGTTTCGTTTTTTGTCATCATCAGGATCTATTTTAAAAAATGAATCTCGCATATTAAGCACATTGATATTCATATTTCTCTCTCACTCTTAATATTCTGATATATATTACTTAATAATAATATTATACAAGTAAAGTGTTATAATAATGCATTTTCAATTTTAAAATATGTACCCTATGTACGAAATAAGGCAACTTTATCACGATTTAACTCTTTGTAGTATCGGTTACTGTGTTCCCATAATTCACTCGCAGATTTCCACCCCTTTTTTGTTATTTTCCTAAATTTTTAAATTCTGAATGTAACTGGTTAATCTCTCTCTTACAACAAATAGATTTATTAACTTATTATATAAATCACTATTTTTCATTAAAAATTATATAGATTTTATGATTAATTATCTCTTCCTTGCTTTTTTAGAACATCACAAGTGAACTAAAGAAACATGCCACCGACGCGATTCGCCTGGAAGGCCAGGTTATGGTATTGACATCCGACCATGAAACCAGAGAATTAGCCGCCCATTTGGCCGGAATTAGAACCAGAATCGCTACGCTTTTGTCACAAGCTGAAAACGGTAGAATTCTTGTTTCGGTGAGTAAATTATCTACTTATATTGTTCGCAAGTGTAATATTCATTACAAGATAAATTATTATCCTTTTAATATAAATTAACACATTTTTGCATCCAGTTTATAGGCTTATACCAAAAACAATTCAAATAAGTCGTATGTCGTTTTCACATACACTACTTGACGAAAATAAAGCAGCACTTTCGAAAAATCTACAAATTCCGCATTCAAATACATTATGTTTTAAAATATCAAAGTAGGCTGCTGTTGTCGGCGACAGCAACTGTTTTCAGCATATATGAATTGATGTTAACGTAAATTTTCAAATACAGAATAATAATTTTAATATTTTCCAAAAGAGGTTAATATAATTTTGTGGAATTTGTTTTATGGGTAATAAGTATTTCTATACTGAATTAATCATGCCATGCCAATCATTCCAATTTCGAAAGAATTAAAACGGAAAATAATAAAGACACTTTTGGAAAGTAAACATTATCAGACAATATGTTTTCATGTCATGTACGCCTGCACCATACTCCAAATAGTAGAAATAAAAAGTTGGCAAAGGCGAGGTAACGGGTTTCTGTCGATGGTTTATGCAAATATGCATCTACAGTTACTTAAACAAAGTTAAAACGAGGATAGCACAAATAAAAAGCCTTTATCCCTGCGCGCGGTTTTAACTAAATTTGCACTTCAACTCATATTTCAGCTAATTATAAAGATTTCGATTTGAAATTTTCACACAATAAAGCAATTTGCCAAAATGGCAAATTTTTTAAATTTATTCCTCGACTTGGCGATATTTTTTTACTTAAAAAGTTGTGTTACAAATTTTCAAAATTCATACATTGCTCTCAATGCCACATTCTAGTTGCATACTCGAAGAAATTTCATGGAAAGTTTTAGATTTTAAATGACATCATTTAAAAAGTTATAGTGTTGTATCTACAGGCATAAACATTTAAGCCGTTATTACATCTTATGGTGTATATTTAATAAACTATAACCAATTATTTTAAGGAATGGTTTATTTATTGAATTTATATTCAGCTTACTGCATGAAGTAGATTTTGCGCTACCATTACAAAAGTGTTCTTGCAGTAACACTAAACTGCTAGTACCTTCGAAAAAGACCAGCATAACATGACAAGTGGTTAGATTAATATCAGATCGGCGAGAAAGTAACATCTAAACACCATTCGACTTACAATTAAGTTTACCATGAAAAAAGAGATAAATGATCAATTGCCCTTCCTAGATGTCATGGTGAACCGTTCAAACGAAACTATTTAAACCTCAGTATACAGAAAGCCAACACATACTGGACAATATATTAATCATAGTTCTAATCATTCTGTTGTAACAAAACGGGGAATTATACGCAACCTCTATAATCGCGCTATATCTATATGCAATAATGCCGATTCATTGGAAAAAGAGGTTGCAAATATTAAATCCGATTTACAACAGAATGGTTATCCGTTAAATCTAATTGACGATGTCATAAATAACTTTAGAACAACGAACACTGGACAGCGAGAAACACATTTCTTCTTCACAATTCCGTACATTAAGGGAACTTCGTAGAAAATAAGACGAATTGCCAGTAGTTATAATATAAAAACAGCCTTTAAATCAGGAAATACACTTAGAGCTCATTTAACAAAAACAAAACCAAAAACCACCGATAAGAAAGAAGGTGTTAACAAAGTTCCATGTGAGTGTGGTGAAATGTATACTGGAGAAACCAAACGACCACTAGAAGTTAGAATTAAGGAACATAAAACTCATACACAAAAAGGGGAAACATCGAGATCAGGTATTGCAGAACACGTCTGGGATAAACAACCTATGTAAAATGGTCTGAGGCTGCGGTAATATATATGGAACCCAACATGAAAACAGAAAATTTATAGAAGCAGCTTACATTAAAAACAATAATGGAATCTTTAGTAAACCGAGTGTTGAGATACCTAATCTTTGGCAACCACTACTTTGTAACATCAAATCATTGGTGTGTGTACAGTGAAGCGAAACTTTGCGCTTCAGTGGACACAGTCCCTATATAATCTCGTAGTCTTAAGACAAAACATTCAGTTTATACTTGATAACGATTAGAGATACAACGCAAGTCCGACAAGCACATTTTAGTCAAAGTAATTTTGGTTGTTACTGTTTTTTTATACAAAGAATGAACTTTAATCAATTATATATTTTCCACTTTGTTCAATGACCTTTTGCTATCTTCCTGACAGCTTCATGATTCCTAGCTCATAGAAATTTCGGTCCCTTTCAGCAAAAAACTGAATGAAGTGTGATTTAATTTCATCGTCATATATGAAAGTTTTACCATTCAAATGGTGCCAGGTCAGGGCTGTATGAGGGATGCGACATCACTTCCCAACCAAGCTCCAATAATTTCTAACGAATTTCTAATGATGGAACCCATTTTTTTTGTGATTTGCCAATTCTGGTGGTTCTTCTTTGATTGCTTCATCCAGTTTCATTAGGTGTTAACAGTAAACATCTGAATTGATTGTCCAGTCTCGTGAAAGCAGCTCAGTAGAACCTTTTTTTGGATGCAAGTCAACTTAAGATGTGGTTTGTGCTGGTTGGTCACGCTTGGACTATGATGATGTTACTGTAGATGACCCATTTTTCATCACAGTGATCATTCTTTTCAAAACAGGGTCAGTTTTATTCCGCGTAAAATGCATATTGCAAATATTGTTTCGTTGTGTTAAGTTAATCTCTTTCAATTCATGTGAAACCCTAATCTCGAAATTCTCAGCGAGTCCAAGACATTTTTTGTTGTGTGCTATACGTTTAACCTCTCTGCAATCTGATTCTCTTCAATTTTTTTAAAAACGAAATTCGTGTGTTTGTATAGTGATATAGACCCCTAGATTTCCTAAAACAGGTTAGTTCAGGTCAGTTCAAGTTTGATCTTTTTGTATTTGACATTCCGTTTCTGTACGTTAGCCCACATTTTAAGCTACAATACTGGAATGAGCACAAATAATTGCATTTGAACCACCAAGTTTTCCATTCTAATGAAATTTAAAATCTACGTCAACGTGGCAATATCAGATAGTAAATAACACAATAAATTCCCGACCTATGAAATCACGTGTTTCAATTTAAATCATTGACATAACCAAAAAGAGATCAACTGACAAGCCAACGTTCTTTTTTCCATTTTTTTTTTAATTTAAATTTTGTTAAAAAAAAATGATTAAATATTGTGTTGTTCGTTAGTTATACTAAAAATGGTAAAAATTTAAATGTGAGCATCGGAAAATACAAACTATATAAGGGAAAGTATTTTTTTTTTGAAAAATCATGCGAGATAGCGACAAAAACTTCATAATCATGTTCTACGACCCAAAAATAGGACGATTGTAAAAAATCATCGAAAAATTCGGTTTTTCCACTATTCCGAATAATTACCAAATTTTCAAATCGAAATCTTTATCTTCTTCTTCTTCTTGTTATTTTAAGACAATGTCATGTTTTCCAAAGTTGTAGGTTAAATTGTGATTCCGATGTCCAACTTTTACACAAACGTTTTGGAGATCTGCAAGTGTTCGGTTTCTCCCCTTTGGCAACTTTTGCAAGTCGATTACCAGCCATTCTATCTATATAGTCTCTCCATGCCCTTCTTGTTCTAGACCATCTTACCAGGTCTTAAATATCACATAGGGACCTGATATCGCTATTTCTTAATCTCTCATCTCTAAGCATTTTGTCCGTATCGTTATAAACAGCTAAATTATGTTAAGTTGAAGTGAAAATTTCGTTAAAACCGGACGAGGGAGAAAATACTTGTTTAGACATAATTTCTCGAAAATATTGTTTAAAATTTGATTGCCCCAATGCAGGCGAAAATATCATCAAGTAATACAAATAATGGGTATTCTGTAAACTATTAACTTAATATTCTAATTCTTATATGTATCATATCCCAATCCGTAAAATAAAATCTCATATGTAAATTACTTTCACATCTTATTCTATTTAAAAAATCATATGATTATTAGTTCCTAGGGACGTATGTCATGTTTAATAATATAACTTAATAGTTCGTGGCAATTTTTCAAATCTACACCGATCACTAAAATTTAATGCACCCCTGCTAATTTTAATTACCATTTTAGAGGTAATAAATATTAAATTAAGTATTATGAATCGCAAAATTTACTTTAAGTATTTTTAACTCTCATAGTCTATTAACGTTGCTAGCGAATTATAATACCCGTCTTTTATTTTTAGCCTTCACGCAATAGTTCACTTATTTATATTTCTTGTCTATTTCAGAACGCCCAAGCGATCCAAGCAAAGAAACAGGAGGAGCTCGAGAAGTATCAAACTATTCTTAATCAAATCGAAGTGTGGATAAAAACAACTACAGAAACTATTAATAGTTTTGTCGTTCCAAAAGACGAACAAGAAGTACAGAATTATATTTTAAGGTTCAACGAACTAAACCGAGAATTGGCCAATAAAGAAAAAACGTTGAAGGACTTAACTAAGGCGTTAGAAGACTTTAAGAAGTATCCAGGATTGGAAAAACTCGTAATTACTTTGTTAGAGCAACTTGAAAACTTAACGTTGGTGTTCGTTGAACAAAAGACTTTTATAACGCAGAAAATCGAATATTTGCACACTGAATTAATAAGAATAAAAGAGGAAAAACTTAAACCTACACAAACTCCAGACCTTTCTCTAGAGGCTACTTTAGATTCAACGTCTATGCCCATAGAAGAAGTTAAACCAGCAGAACCAATTAAACATATTGTTCAAGAATTTATTACAGCTGAAAAAGCTACTCAGCCTATAGCACATATTGAAACACAAACTGGAAGAAGCTTATCGTCTCCAGTTCCCATCCAAGAAGAACCTACCACTAAAGATTTTACAGTCACTTACAACGAACCGGTTGATGTTCAGATTCAAACCCAACTATCTGAATCTTCGACTGAGATAGAACCAATACAAAAGAAAGAAACACTAACTATCTCAAAACGTACTTCTGGAGATCAGGATATTATCCAAATAGATACTAAACCAATGGCTGAACAAAAACCCATTATAGAAGAACCAGATGACATTACTGTCGAAGCCAACTATAGAAAAAGACCTGAATCCGAAACCCGCATTACCGAACTTAATATTACCAATACTCAACCCAATCAACCTTTTGAAACGGTTTTCGTAGAACCTGATGAAACAACTACCGAAGTAATTGTAGATGCTGATGGCACGAAAAGAATAATTGTCAAAAAATTACACAGAACTGTAGTTAGACAGCAGCAATCAGTTAGGCAACAACAGTATACAACTTTAAATACTTTAACGGAAGGTGATGGACCTCCGGTTACCCAGTCATTCTCACAAATAACTTTGGCAGGTCAACAAAGTAGTACATCTGTAGCCAGAGGTGATGGTAGGAAAGAAACAATAACATCCCAACAATATGCTGGTAAAGTGGTTTCTGGTTTACCAGGTGGTGATGTTGATATTAAAGAATACCAAACAGATCCACAAATTAATTATTCTGTAGTAGAAGGTACTGCACCACCTCGCCCAATTGGCATCGAAGGTCTTCAGTTACATCAAGGTGATGTAGCATTACTTGACAGCGAACATAAAAAACTTGTTCCTATTGATGAAGCGCAACTTACCTTAGATGGCAGTCAAGTACATACATCTAGTTCTAGTGTACGCGCTGTTGTTCAACAGGTTACCAGAAGGATTATAAGGAAAACTAGGAAAATTGTTCGCAAAATTGTAATAATTGATGGTAAAGAACATGTTACTGAAGAAATTATTGAAGAGCCTGAGGAGGTCGAAGTTACTGAAGAAGGTATTCCAAGAGTTAGCATTAATGTAACCAGGACGGAAGATGGTAAGATTGTACAAGAACAACAATTTGGTCAAGCCACAGTAATTCAGCAACCTGAAGTTACGGTAACTCGCAAAACGACAACAGTAGTATTAGATGCTACAGGAAAGCCAGTAGAAAATATTCCAGAAGATATCACCATTAAACAAGAATCTCAAAAGCAATTTACCGATTCTAAAACGGTGGATGATTCAAAAGAGCCTGGTGATGTACCAAAGGACACGACTAAATACGCTAAAGAAGATGTAGCTACAAGTACGACTCCAGAAAAACCGAAAAAACCAAAGAAGTCTAAAGATAAATCCAAAACTCCAAGTCCAGCACAGAAGCCTGAAATTATTAAAGAACCATCTACTGAGCAAATAAAATCACCTTCTAAAGCGACAGAACCTGAAATTGGGCTGAAAGATTCTGTTCAAAAGGAGCAGCAAGAAACAAGGTATGTGATAGAACAACCTTTAGTAGACGAGCATGTAGCATTACAAATCACGCAACCTAAAGTAGATGTTATTTCAAGTTCCTCCATTATCAGCGAGTTTATTGAAAGAGAAAAGATTTCTGGTAGTCCTTCACCTGATAGTAGTAAAGTTGATGAAGCACCTCACGTTGAAAAAGCACCAAAAAGTAAAAAAGAAAAGAAGAAAAAAGATAAAAAAGCTCCAAGGGACGAGCCCTCCAAAGCTATTAAAGCTGATGAAATTTTTTCTGTTCAAATAGACTCACCCCTTCCTACTAAAGTTGAAATTGAGGCGCAGCCGCAACCAAGTGTACCAGCAACTAGAGAACAGCATACACAAGTTGCCACTGACGTTCCAACAAAAGATTTAGTTTCTAATGAAACTCAAGTTGTAATCACGGAAGTACAAGAACCTACATCTGTCAGAAGTAAAATGCAATTTGATATTAGACCCTCAAAAGAAACAATTGATGAACAAGAAATAAAAGAAATTGATCCGGCAAAATTAGAAGAAATTAAAACGATAACAATTGAGGAAAAACAAATTGAACCTGTTCTCAGCGACGTTCATTCGGATATAATTCCATCTCAAGAAATTGTTACGCATACTTCTCCAATAAAAAGTGGTTTTGCTGAGATAACAATCACTGAAATGACTGTAAAACACGTTGAAATACCAACCATTGCTTCTAGTGAAGTTCAAACTGAAGTAGCTTCTACTAAAGATAAGCATCTTGTTGAAGAAAAAATACCTCAAGATGAAACAGCAATAGAAATTATTGTAAAACAAGATGAAATACCGACTATTGCCTCTATTGAAATTCAAACCGAAGTAGCTTCGACTAAACATTTTGTTGAAGATACACTACCTCAAGATGAGAAAGCAGCAGAAATTATTATAAAACACGAGGAAATACCAACCACTGCCTCTACTGAAGTTCAAACTGAAGTAGCTTCGACTACAGATAAACATATTATTGAAGAAAAAATACCGCAAGATGAAAAAGCAATAGAAATGACGGTAAAATACGATGAGATACCAATTACTGCATCAATTGAAGTTCAAACTGAAGAAGCTTCTACTAAAGATCTAGTTGAACAAAAAATACCTCAAGATGAAAAAGCAACAGAAATTATTATAAAACATGAGGAAATACCTACTACTGCTTCTATTGAAGTTCAAACTTCGGCTACAGATAAATATGTTATTGAAGAAAAAATACCACAAGATGAGAAAGCAATAGAAATTATGGTAAAATATGATGAAATACCGACTACTGCCTCTATTGAAGTTCAAACTGAAAAACATCTTGTTGAACAAAAAATACCTCAAGAGGAAAAATTAACAGAAATTATTGTAAAACATGATGAAATGCCTGCTACTGCCTCTATTGAAGTTCAAACTGAAGTAGCTTCGACTAAAGATAAACATGTTACTAAAGACAAAAAACCTCAAGATGAGAAAGCAACAGAAATTACTATAAAACACGAGGAAATACCGACTACTGCCTCTATTGAAGTTCAAACTGATAAACATCTTGTTGAACAAAAAATATCTCAAGAGGAAAAAGTAACAGAAATTATTGTAAAACATGATGAAATACCTGCTACTGCCTCTATTGAAGTTCAAACTGAAGTAGCGTCGCCTAAAGATAAACATCTTATTGAACAAAAGTTACCTCAAGATGAGAAAGCGAGAGAAATTTTAACAGTCGTTCAGACGACCATCGAATTAGCCACTCCCTTAGAAGCAGGGGAAAAATTAACAGCTACTTGCGAAGTACAGACAGATACACCTCCGGAGCAAGAAAAATTAGAGCAACAAGAGGAAAAACCTCCAGAAACGTCACCACATGTTGAAATCGTCTCTACAAAAACTACTGAAACAGTAGAACGAGAACCAATTATTCTACGAGAGAATATAATTCTCCAAGATGTTAAACAAGATCAACCTCTTCAAGTTGTAACTGAAACTCAAACTATTTCAAATGTTGAACAGACAACTGATCAGTATAGTCCAAGCGCTCCGTCATTTGAGGAAGTTTATACGGCTTATCTTCCTCATGAAGTTAAAACCTCAATGATTCAAGATTTCATTAAAAGTGAACAATTACATGCTGAAGGTGATATTATTAAAACTCCAAGTCCATCAAGTGTAACTGTTAAAGAAGCTGATCAAGAAATTATTACTGGAAGTGCCGCATTTACAGATCAGCCACAGACTGTCGAAGTAAATATTCCTTCTAAAGAGTCTGTTCATGATCAGCATCATGAAACTACTCAGGATCCCATTAAACCTACATTCGTTGAGATTCCACGAGATACAGAGGTGATACCAACAGAAAAATCGATAATACAAGAAGAACAAATTGTTAAAACTCCGACAGAAGAAATCGCAAAAGAAATAACCGAACCTGAAGTCGCCACACACCTTGAAGAAACTCAGCTAGTAGAAGTTTTTAAAGAAAAACCAGTTTCACAGGAGTTTACTATTGTCACAACTGAAAAAGTTATTGTAACGGAACAACCTACCGAAGAACCCAAAGATGTAGAAAACACGAAGATAAGTGCTCATGAAATAACCAAGGTTACCACACTACAGCAACCATCTGACAATGTTTCGATTACTCTGTCACTTCAAGAAACTCAACCCATAATCGTTGCTTCTCAAGAAGCTCCTGATTTTATTGAAGCACCTGATTTTATTGAGGCTCCTTCGGAAAAACCCAAAATGCCATCTGTTTCAGATTTCCTCGATATTGAAAGGCAAAATGTTGAAATTTCCCAGGCAATAGAAGGTGATCAAATAGAAATTGCCAAAGAAGCCTATGAATCTCCTGAAAAAATCAAGAAACCCGGTCAAATAGTAGAAATCGATTTGTCTTTAGAAGAAAAGCAAAGCGACCAAACCATCGCAACACCAAAAGCTTCAATTACAATGAAGATTGAAGAAACTGATGACAATACAGCCGAAATTCTTAGCAAGGATATTAATGTTCAGCTTCCAAATATATATGAAAAGACTGAAACTATTATATCGACAACTGAGTTTATCAAAGATCAAGATGTATCAATCTCTAAAGTAACTCCTGAACCAATTGTTGCCCCAATCTCATCTAAAGCTCAAAATGAACACGAGGAATTGTCTACGCCAAGCGATATTGACCATGGAGGTAGACGAAGTAAAAAGAAAAAGAAGCACAAGAAATCCAGTGAAAGCACAGTGGAAGATGTACAAGAAAGTGAAAACAAAGAAGACTCTCTAAATACTTCTCTAGCTGAATCAACGGAAATTATTATTCCAGATGATTCAGTTCCTTCTGAAGAAACTCCAAAACCGACTGTTGAGGCTTTCGAAACAGCAAGTGAATCTGAAGAATTTTCTGAAATGGCAAGAGATACTGGTTATGAAGCAGACAAAACTCTAGATGAAAGTATGCCGGACGAACCCGATCAGGAAAAGAAAAGGAGGAAGAAGAAGAAGCGTGGACAAAAAGTTAAAGTAAAAGAATCAGAAGAATCGAATATTCCTCTATCAGTTTACGAAACAACGCCAATTGGCGAGTCTGAACCTGACGACGAATCAAAGAAAATTGTTAAATTTGAAGATCCTAGTAAGAAAACAAAGAAACGAAAGAAAAATAGAAAAAAGATAGATGATGAAATTGTAGAGCCGGGTCCCACGGAGGAAGATATTCAAGCCGAAGACCATACTACCGAAGTTGAATCGACCGAGCCAGAACCTGAAGCAAAGATAGAAACAAATGTTTTAGAAGCACAAGAAGATATTATTGTGTCACCTAATGAGTCATATCATACCTTATCGACTCAATCTGAACCTGGTACGGTAAAAATAATTGAAGAAAAAGTTCCTAGTAGACCGGAAAGTGAATCACCCCAAGATATTGTTACAGAGATTGTTAGAACCGTTCCTGTTATTGAAGCTATAATCACACAAGAAACAGTTTCCCAAACAACTCCGCCACCGGAAATTATACAAGAAGTAGAACCAGTTCTTGTACAGGAAAAAGTCGAGACAGAACCTGTTTCAATACAAACATCACCAGAACCTGTAACTGAAACCATGGAGGCTTCGACTCAGCCAGAGGAAATTTCTCAAACAGAAGTTGAAATATCGGTACACCCAGAGGTAGAAGACACGTCAACGCAAGTAATAACAGAAATAAGTGAAAGCGTCACACAAACTTCTCCTAAACCCGAATCTCCGAAACCAGAGATTGCTGAAATCAAAGAAACTACGGAATCTTCAATTCAAACAGTTACACCTGAAAAACAAGAAACAGTTGATGAGACGGCACAAACTGTGACACCCGAAGTGCAAGAGGTACCTAGAAGCGAATCTGCAATACAAACCACATATGTAGAGAGTAAAGAAGGTGCAGTTCAAACTCTAACCCCAGAACCTACCGTGGTATTGGAAATGGCTGTGCAGGCAGAGCCAAGCGTAACTGAATTATCTGTCCAAACCTCTCCAGAACCAATGCAACCAACCCCATCAGAAGAACCAACACAACAAGCTGCAGAAGTGACCGTTATTAAAACAGTAGAAAGTGTTACACAAACTTCTCCTGCGAAGTCGCCGGTTATTTCACCTACGGAAATAGAAACGCAACCACAACAAATCATTGAAACGTCGGAAACTATTGTACAAACGAGCCCAGTTATTATCCAAGAAGTTGGAGAACTTCCACCAACTCCAACCCCAACGCCAACTAAAAGTACTAGCGAAGAATACGAAGTACAAGTTCAAGCTATACTTACTGTACCTGCTGATACTTCAGATGCTATTACTTTATCGGAAATTTCAGAACCAGTCGTGCCCGTTGCAGAGGAATCATTGTCTTATGAAAGTTCAGAAAATGAATATTCTTCTGATGAGTACAATGTTGAAGTTCAAGTTGAAGGTGCCGAAATTGGAAAACAGACAATCACTTTCTTAGAATCTGAACGTTCGGATGGAACAGGTGGTAAAAAAAGAAGAAGAAAACGCAAGAAACATAAAAAACCGAAGGAAGTATCATCTCAAGAACCCATAGACCAGGAAAAAGATTTGTTTTCTGTGTTTCACAGACAAGCTTCTGGAATAGATACGTCTCGTGACAAACCGATGTTTTCAGATATTACAAAGAAAGGCTTAAGCTTCAGCGAACTAACAAAACAAGTTGAAAATATTCCTGAGCAAACAAAACAAGTTGAAAATATTCCTGAGCAAACAGGTCTTATTTCCAAATCCGAACAACCTGAATTTGATTCTGGTACTAAAACTGACATTGCTGAAGATCTTACACCTGAATCTGCACATCAAGAAAAACAAATTGATGAATCAAAAGATTTAGCAAAGGAGGAACCAATACAAGAAGAGATACATTTGTCGATGGTAACTGAAACATTAGAAGAGAAAGTTACCCCACTAAAAGATGATGAAACTATCATACAAGTTCAGGAAGAAAAAGATATTACTAAGAAACCTGATGATGTATCAGAAATATCAGAAATTCAAGACATAGAACCATCTAAAGAAAAAGCAATTACAGAATATTTGTTGGAGGAAGCCAAATCAGTACCTCAACCTGGAGATAGTCAAGTAGCTGAAGTTACTTCGAAAGTAATAACTGATATCGATGAACAAAAAATTAAACAAATAAAACAATACGAAATCAGCGAACAATTGGAACAAGAAAAGAAGTCCGCAGTACCTGTGTCATTGCCGGAATCTAGATCAGAAACACCATCAGACCAAAACGTTGAAATAACTGTTAACGTTGAAGTGTCTAAAGATATTCCGGCTGATATTGAAATAACTACTAAAGATACATATACTGTGATTGACTCGACTGATGTGGCAAAACCACAAACTGCTGAATTTACTGTTGAATCAATCCTGACCGAAACGGAGGTAAAAGAGGGAGTATCAGAACCTATAATTTTAGAAAGTTCAGATGTTAAGCCGTATATTAAGTCTACCGTGGAATTTTTAAACAAAGAACATGAGCAACAACCGTTTATTGATGGTTCAACTTCTAAGACAAAACCAGACGAAGTTGTTTTGATTAATGATAAGCCCGTCACAATTTTGGAGCTTTCTCAAGCTCAGAATACTGCTTTGGAAGAACCAAATAAAGCCAGAGATTTGACACCAGTTGGAAAACTTTCATACGTAGAAACATCGAATTTCATAGAAGCAGAAAAACAGTTGGGTGAAAAACCGACTGAGCAACATACTCCATTTGCAACACAAGTAGTTACACCATCTCAGGTTGAGGATATTAAACAAAAACCACCAGTAAAGTCAAGAACCAAAGGAAAACATGCAACTACTGTTACAATTGAAGAAATAGATGCGCCGACAATAATAACCGATACTCCATTAACTCCTGCTTCTGATTCTCCTCTTTCACCACCAGATTATTCAGCCAGTACTTGGAAAAAGCCTGAAATTGCAGAGAAAGGTCCTGCACCATTTGATGAGATCAACATAAGATGGAACCAGGCTCAGTCTTTAGAAAGAATTAAGAATCTTCAAAACGCGAAAAAGACTACTCATCTTAGTAACGTACTTTATATTGCAACTCTTAATGAAATTATGGTAGATGAAAGTGTGGAACAAAGAAACAATAACGTTCAACAAAATTTAAGAGTACTTAAAGACGCAGTTGAACGAGGAGACGCTAGTGTTATTCAGCAAACTGTCATTACCACTGTAGAAACAATTACAACCTGGTTAGAAACGATTGAATATAGAATATATGTAAACAGACAACAAACTTCAGATGGTCCTTCTAAAGAACGTGTTGAAGAATTTAATCACCTGAAACATGAAATTGTGAACATCGAAGAAAAGGTCGATGAACTCCAATTTGTCCTTCAACAAGCAGACCCAATTTACAATGAAGATGATCGGCAAAGAATGAGAAGCTATATCGATTCTCTCCAACAACAAGTAAGAATAATTGAAGAAGTGACTGAAGAAAACGAGCAACTTGCTTCAGGGGACCTGAAACGGTGGGAAGAATTTCTTAATGGGGTTGAAAATGTTACGTCAAGCGTTTACTCCCTTAAACGCCAGCTTAGTGATCTTAAAGAGTCTGATGCTGCTCCTCAAACTAAATTAAATGAACTCGATGATTTGGAAAACGAAAACAGAAGCAGTATGCTGAAGGCTGTTCACTTAATGGCAACGGCTAAATGTTTATTACGAGACTTCCCTGGAAGGCAACTTCCTAGTGAAGTTTACAGTAATCATGATTTGACTAAGCAACTAGAACAGCAAATTACTATTGAACGTGAAAAGGCTTTACAATTCCTTTCTCTAGCCGATGATTATGAGCAAACGCTTAAAGAATTTAGTCAGATTATTGAAATTGCAGAGGCACTAGTTGAAAGCCCCGTATCAGTAAAGAATCTTGAACATCTTGAAGATGAAATGCAAAACCATCGTAAGTTCTTTGTTAATTTGAGTCACTGCAGAGCAATTTTAGAATCTTTGGAGGAAAATCTCGACTCCGAAACCCGAGCCCTACATTCTCAATTGCACCAAGATTTATATGAGCGTGCCAAAGTTATACTAGACAAGTCTACCGGAAGATTCCAACTTATGTCCCTGGCAGCGTCCAGATGGACCGTGCTTGAACAAGGTACAAGAGAGGAAATGAGATGGTTACAAGTCGCTCAACAACGAATTCCAGATTTAAATAGTGTAACATCTTCAGATTATGACAGATATACCGATTTACACCACTCTTTAGCTGCTGATATCGCTCACCATCACGCCAAACTTCTACATCTCAACGATGTGGCACAAAAACTCCAAGAACTAGTTATCTGTTCAGGCTTAGAACAAACATATACTGAATCACTTGAAATAATTACCAAACTTCAAGAGGATGTACAGAATAACTTAACAAGACTCCTGTCATTTGGCGAATCTTGGACTATCTACAATACGCTTAGCGACAAAGTTGAATTGTGGTTACGAGATGC
Organism: Diaprepes abbreviatus; assembly: GCA_034092305.1. Lineage (NCBI taxonomy): Eukaryota > Metazoa > Arthropoda > Insecta > Coleoptera > Curculionidae > Diaprepes > Diaprepes abbreviatus. The sequence continues at coordinate 3,486,629 of JASJET010000185.1, forward strand.
TCAAGTACAGCTTAAGAAAATTGAAATTCCCACAGGGCCAAGAGTACATATAAGACAATTTTGGGTGAGTATGTACAGCTATTCATTTAAATAAACTTGAGAGTTAATATCCTATTCTCAAATCGTGAGTTAGCAACCATTTTTTTTTTCGAAAAGTACCATTTTTCAAATTTTCAGTTTTGAATTGGCCTTTTTGGTACGAATTACTTTCGAAAAATTATATGTAAATTTTATTTTCTATTTGAAGCTATTTTTATTCTACACTTTTACTGTCTAAACTTGTATCCATAAATCAATTAGATTAATTAGGTCTGGCGAGCGACTAATCTCAATGACTATTCCTAAAAAAATTATTAACAAATATAGTTAAAAAAAAATCGCTTACAGATATTATCTAATTCCACCGCTAGGGAGCGTATTTGTTATATCATTAACAAAATCCCTGAATTTTTATAAATTAAAATCTTAAGCATAAGTCGTACGATATATAGCTTTTTTGATATATATATAGCTTCTCGTCGCCGCTTAAGTTATTTTAACTTGTTAGTTTGCATTAACATTTTTTTTTATTATTAAAGGAACTGAAAGCTAAACACGAGGTACATAATGCTGCCCGACAAAACTCCACCAAAGCCCTTGAAAAGTCACTTCAAATAGTTCCAATTTCTGATGAAATGTTGCAAAGAAAGTTCCATTCAGAACTCCAAACAGAATGGATTAAAGTAACTGACAGAATAAATGAACTTCACTCGTCTATAATTAGCACGATCTCAGCACCCGATGTACCAGTCAATGAAAAACTTGCTTTGTTAGAACAAGAATTACAAGAATTGAAACAAGACATCGATAACCTTGGCGGTGTGATTAAAACTGAGGAAGAACTAAGTTTATATATTGAGAGGTTGCAAATAATGTCTTCAAGATTAGAAACAATACAAAATGAACTTGGCAAGTTAGGTTTGCTATCCGCTACCGAGTCCGATAAGGTAGGAACTCTTCTTGCGTTATCCAAACGCCTAGAAACAATTGTTTTGGAAGAACTTGAAGGTGGTATTTTGGTAAGAGAACGACTACAAACGATACAAAAGGGTCTTGCACGGGTACGTAGGAAACATTCAGAGTTAAGTAAAATATTGGATCAGTGTGAAAGTTCCGAAAAAATGGGAAGTGACGCTATTGAAAAAGCAGTTAGTGAATGCTACGAAGTCGGGGAAGAGCTGGTTACTCTGTGGCAAGATCTGATGAGTGCTAGACAGCTTTTACATACCCTTCCAATGAGATTACGAGCAACTATATCGCCAGTCAAAGTGGAAAAAGAAATATCTCAATTACAAGATGACCATACGGCCCTAGAAAAACGATGTGGTCAAATTTTGGCTTTACTAAGAAGTAGACTGACTCTTTGGCAGAGGTTTGAGCGTCAACTCGAATTGGTACAACAAAGCGTTCAAGAAGCTGACTTTATGATTGAACTTCTTACTGTCCAAGGCACCGTGGACTATGAGAGGCTACGAAAAGCTACAGAAAGATTAGAGGTAAGTCTGATTTTTAAATATTATAGTTCGTAGAAAGGTTATTGTCAAAATTATGTATGTACCATAATATCTTTTACAAAAATATACTGATATGACATTTTTGATGGTATACGAATTAAAAAATTTCACATATTTTTTAAAAGGGCGAATAAAATAACGTCATAAATAATACAATAATCATAGATAAATTAAAATAGAAAAGTATTTTAGACTAAATCGGTATATTTCATTAAAATTGACACATCGTCAGAACTAGTCCCTTGTGTGATCCTGAATCACGTGATATTTTTATTTATATTTGGAAAATTGTTAATAAATAGTTCAAATGCATTTATTCGCTTGTAACTCAATTGATTATAAGCTATCCTTTTCTAATAGCATTAATTAAACAACTGTAATATACTAATCGGTGAGTATATCCATCGAGGAATAACGTAGAGGAACGATATTTAAATTAAGATAGGGATTGTCAAGCCTATTCTAAACCATAAAATTGTTTACAAGCAAATTGCTACGAATACGTGAAGAAAAAACTATACCGTTTTATGCGTCACACACGATCTGGTACTCTATCATGCCCCTCCTTTTTTTTTAAGAGATGCTTACAACCCACACTTTTATATATTCTTGCAAATTACACATTATTTTACAACTGTTCACAATTTAATTCACTTTTCTCACAAAGACGCAAATTAAATCAGAAGTAAAGGAAAAAGAAGTGTCAATTATCACAAATTACAGCACAATTACTGATGATAAGTAACATTGCCGAGTTGTGCAGTGTGATGAAATTTTAAGGTTAAGCTATTGTTCGAATAACATTTTAGGTAGAAACAATTATATGTGAAAAAATGTTAATAAAAATGAAATATTAAATAAAATAAAATATCCTTGAAATCCTATTTTCTTACAAATACTTAGCACCAAGGCAGATCCTCTGATCCTCACTTGGCCATTAGCATGGCTATATGGGTACCCGTGAGACACTAAACCTCCCGATTCACTATCCTGATTTAACTTTAAAACCGTTCTAAATTAACAACAAAGAGTTTAAACCGACAAGAGCAACAATAAGTCAAGCAAGTTTTAAATCCTCAAAATACAAGAATAAAACAATCATTTTCATTTATTACTGAACCGGCAAAAATGGAGAATTTTATTTATTTTTGATATACGACTATTTCTCCCACATTTCATCGCCTTATCGCCAGGTTTCTATTTTTAATATCCACATATAAGCTTTTTTTGTTAACGTATGTAATATAAATTATGACATATCATTAGCAAAACAAAACTGGCCGACTAGAATTCCACGGCAATTAGATGAAGCCCACGAACTTGACATAAAAAAATAATAATTTAGGATCGGGCCTAAGTCTTAAACCTTCTTGGTGAATCTGGCTGACAGGATTTTTCTTGTCTTACTGTGTTAACCTAAAGTTTCTTTGACGTAGACAAACTTTTAGGAATTTCTGGTTGCCTACTTATGTTATTTTCGATATGTAAATAATATATGAAATAACGTATTAAATCTTTTTGTGGGCATTAAGAGCGAACTTCGCATTTGAAGTAATTTTTTACAATTGAAAATACTCAAAATATCCACAAAAGCTGAGCGCAAAAATAAGATAAAAATATTGACATCTATAAAATAGCAAAAAATGCTCTTTCCGTCTACTATAAACAACAAAACAAACTTATTATTGAGATCTAGTGGAGTATGATCGAGGATTCCATTTATTTCATAGGAATTAAAGCCTAAAATTATATTCAATGTGAAACTGGGAATAAAAAGAAATCAGGTGAAGAAAACAAATTTTTTATATTATTCCAAAGTACTACAGAAAGTTGTGTTACCAAATTCTATACTTTTTCGGTCCATCTTTCCACGCTCACTTTCACAAGCAATTAACTCTCTACGGAAGGTTGGTGAAATGTATACGACCTTCCTGCACAAAACGTTTCCATGAACTGCTCTAAAACTGAAAGGAGAATAAGCAGCTACCCAATATGAAGTAGCTGTAACCTTGACGCTCCAGGTGCACGATCAGCACATCTAAGACGCTCCCCTTGCTATGCGTTTTTCTACCTATTCCCGAACTTTCTGACTTAAATGATAGTTTCTATAGTAATTCTACATATATTTACTACAAGAATCTGTACTTTGAAAATCATGGTTCTTAGGTTTAGAACTTTGGACCACATTTTTTACATACCTTTAACTATTGATTAAAAATTAAGTACTCTTCATTCATATCGTTAATCCTAACCGTCTTCGAAAAAACGTCACTCTATTTAAATCATGTATTTAGTGTATTTCGATGAAGATACATCTTTGTTCCTATCAAATGTTCAACCTTCAACGTTACGATAAAAAAAATTAGAAACGTCTAATTTTGTGACTGAACTGATTTCTGAAGATTTTCCCCGTAGAATGCACTTTGCAATCTGGCTATTGGATCAGCAACGCAATAATGTAAACCTCATTAGCACTATTCTCTTCATGGATAAAGCAGGGTTTACCAAAAATGGTATCATAAATTTACACAACTCACATGTATGGACTGGAAAATCACCATACAATTATTGTTTCGCATCATCAACATCATTTCCAATCAATTAATGTCTGGGCAGGAGTCATTGACAATTTTTTGATTGGACCATTTGTATTACCGACACGACTGAATGGAAAACTTTATTTGGAGTTCCTCCAGAATGCTTTTCACGATTTAGTAGAGCACTTACCACTTGAAACCCGCCGAAATATGTACTACATGCACGATGGGGCACCACCTCATTTCAGCGTGCGGACGCACCTTAGTAACGTCTATCCAAACCTTTGAATAAGTAGAAGAGGACATATTGCCTGGCCTCCTAGATTTCCCGACTTAACGCCGTTGGATTTTTACCTGTGGGAACACCGCAAAACTTTGGTGTATTTCACGTTTCATTGTGATCAAATAAGGAACAATGCTGAGTTAATGTGGCAGGTACAGCAGTCCTCAATTCGTCGTGCCGTGAGTATATCAGACTTTACGGAGCCCATGTTGAACCCTCTTACAAAGTTTTTAACTAAGCAGCTAGTTTTACTTTTTATTGAAACTATGGTGACAGGGGAAGATTCCTCTTTTTCATAATCAACCCGACATAAGTTAGGGGACTAACGCTGTAAACAAAATGATGTTTTTTCGAAAACGCTTAAAATTAGCGACATAAATGAAGAGTACTACAACCTGTATATCAAGAAAATATATAAACATTTTTTCAATTACCGGTTTCATAAAAATGATAGGTCAAGGTTTAACAACAAAAAAAAAGAAGTCACCACAAAGATCTTAAAATCTCCCTTAATCCGTACCTTATCAAACTAGACTGGAATCTACTAGATTCTATCAACAAGGTGCAAATAGCCAAGAATATCTTTTTTCCCCATACTTCTCCCTCCCCGTATGTCAAGACAAGACTTATCCATCATGACCAGACTGCGAATTGGTCATACTAAACCAACTCACGAACCTCTTTTTAATAAATCACCTGCGCCCTACTGCGAAACTTGCTACACCACTCTAGCAATTGCTTACATCAGAACACCATGCAGAAAATATGTTTAACCTCCCGTCCGTCAAACACATGGAAATGACATCGAAACATTTCTCTCGTATCATAATTCTGACAATGTTATTGCATTTATTAAAGACATAGCATACCATAATCTAATATAAGGAAAAAGGAACCAACCTGATGGATTCTAAAAGACCAATCAATATCATCAGCATCAGAACGCGCCCAGCCTAGCTAAAAAGTTAAATAGAGTCGATGTGTCCCTAAGCCATAACTCGTTCTTTCTCTCTATCTCGTTTGGTTCCATTCGTTACGGTTTGTCACAATTCTATTTGTATTTTAGTACCTGAACTCGGAGCCCCATTTTAAAGCATATTTTATATTTGCAACCCAAAAAGATCAATTATATTTTGTTTATATTAAATATTGTTACCTATTATTTATTACCCTTTAATAGGATGTTTTAAATTTATTTAATTTACAATCACGTGATTGTAAACACCATTAAAATTATTCCTGAGGCCATTTTGCAAAAATAATATTCCTTTCGTATATTTTGTTTCGGTTAACAATAACAATTGCTTAAATTGTATTCGAGAGTAGCACGATAATCCGCGCAACTTCGCTTAAATTTAAATACGAATCAGTGCTAATACAGACGTGCAGTGGTGATGTACTGTTCTCCTTCCTGTATTTAAAATTGACGTTAACAATTAATTTAAATAAAGCGGTTAAAATTTATGATAAAAGTTTAATTTAAAATTCAAATGTGTTGTTGGGTTAGTGTTTGTGGTCAATAGAGGAAATATTTTTGGAATATTGTGGGATTAAAATAAAAAATTGGTAAAATGATATCATTTATTTTTCATAAAAAGCTAATAATAGTATAAAAACCAAGATGTTAACAAAATCTTATTACTTAAAAAAACTAATATTCAGATGTCTTAGAGGCTATTTATTTCCCACCTGTTAGAATTTTTTTTTTTAATTTTATAATTTTTCAAGTTATAGAATTAAAATTTTTAGGCGCTTCAAAGCAAAGTAAATATTTATATTAACTTAATGTTAATTAAATTATTTTTTATACACAGAGAACCGACAAAAAATAGATTTAAAAAAAATGTGCTTCAAGACTCATCTAAAAAATAATCAAATGGAATTTTTTGTTGATTTTTCTAGGGAATACAAAACGAATATTGTCTTTATCGTCTCAAATTTTGTTTTGCAACTATTTTCTTTATTAACAGTTTAGAGGAAAAAAATTCTTTATTCAATTCGAACACTATTATTTTTCCCTTTTTTACTAAAAAAACCTTTGTACTGCTTTTTTGTTTGTCAAATTCTGTTCAAAGGTTTGCAAGTATTTGCAAAAAAAACATTTAAAAATGTTTTTTTGTTGTTATTAATACCTTTGCTAAAAATCGTTTAAATCATTAACGAACTTACCTCAACTTATGATAATACGTAATTATTAATATAAAAAAGTTAGCAAAGATAGATTATAAGAGTTCAGTCATGTTTACACAATTGCAGTTGTTTATCCCGTTAAGGTGAAAAGAACAGAGACTTTGTTCTTGAAGAGTTGCACTAACAGTCCCTAAAAAGAAAAACTAAATTTGGTAAGGGAAATTATGCAATAAGTAGAATATAAAAGGTATTGTTTTTCCTTATAAACAAATTAAATAAAGCTGGGGAAAAACGTACATTAAAAAGAATATATGTTTTGTGTTGCCTATAATTTTGTAATGGTACGTTGTTGAATAGAAACAATTGTTTTCGAATTAAATGAAGAAACCCGATTTTTCGCTTAAAAAAAAGTATTTGACAAACACAATTCGATACGCTAAAGATAAGAGTTGTTTTGCATCCTCTGGAAGAATGATTCCAAAAATAAAATATCCCATTTGCATTTATGTTTTGTTTATTATAATTTCTAATATGCCTAGTCTGTATGGTAAAGGGATACCTAAATGCTCTTAGTACACATAAATTAAATTTTTTTGATATGCCTTTAAACTAAAAAAAATTAAATTGTCTTTCCACCCATTTACGTAGCATTTGGCTTTTTAGCTTTAAAAATATTTAAAAATTTTGTAAAACCAAATGAGCATAAATTATGGGATTTTCAATTTTTTTTTCATTTAAGGAGGTCTAAGTCGTAATCGCGGAATTCTGATTAACTTTAACATATAAATTTTTGAAAATTCAATTTTCAAAAATTTAAGAATTTGTACAAAGTTTTATGGGAAATCAGGATCTTGTAACTTCTCTTTGAATTATACCATTTGTCAATTAGATGAGGTTGAAAAAAATTAAAAATTAGCTCTTTGAAACATAGAAATTCCTTTTTTTTCAATAAAATGTTTAGCTTACCTTGTGAGGTTTACTGAAATATCAATTAAAGGAAATGACATAAAATTTAAGATTAACCTGCGTTAAAATCGGACTGAAACGTTTGGCAACGTTGCATGAGCACGCACTTCGGATCTTTCAATACGTTCATTATGAAATAATACAAATTAATTAATCATTGACGTTAGATTTTAATGTCATCAAGCTGGTTTTATTTTTTTCTACAGTGGGGTCAGTTTGTTTTCAAGAATATTTATACTACTCACATAATTACATCATGTTTAAGCAATGTATTGGTGATTATTGAAATATTTAATCTAGAAAAAAATGTAACTGCCCCGGAGATAAACATAAATGGTAAAAACACAACGTTGCCAAATCACACACTAGTTGTGACTAACTGATTTCAATAAGTCAAATGAAGTTTCTTATTTTATTATTTTCTTTATATTTCAATGATAAATGCTATTTTTAATTAATATTTTATTTTAATTTGTCAAAATATTGGGTACTACACTTCTTTTGAATCATGTGCAGCGAATGGAACATCTTATAGAAACATTCTAAAAAAAAATTTCATATTGGACGCAGATAAAACAAACCACCTGCGAAGCAACTTTTTTTGTTCACTCGATGACAGAAAATTTATTTCTTTATCCCTTGAGAAAAATTTTCTTCTTTCCTTAATTTTATCATATTTTTAACTTGTATCTTATTTATTGCCTTCTCCCCCCTTTCCCCTTAAAAAAAAAGGGTTCATCTAACGTTGAGTTAAATTAAGGTCGATTCCGGTTAACAGTTATTTTAAGTCCAGTTAAAAAGCAAATACGTGAAATATCAATTATTCTAGAAATGTTAGTTTGTTTTCCATGGCTTGTTTAATTTTTTTATTATGGTAGTAAATATAATTATATAAAAAAATTAACTAACAAAAGAAGTATATAGAAATTATTATATCTATATATATATATATATATATATATATATATATATATATATATATATATATATATATATATATGAATCAATATTAAATCGGAATTACATCCAATTTTCATCTGTTTTTCCTTTCATGTATTGAAATATGGTGGTTTGTCTATTATCGGTAGGTTATTTATAGTTAGTGTTTGTAGCCATTTTGTTTGAGAGCTTTTTTTATATGTGATAGTTGTTTTCCTCTTCTTGGTTATCGGTTAGACAAAGGAATCTTGAAATTTGATCGTTGGCCACGCTCTGTAAGGGTGATGTTGAGAATCAGCGTTGAGGTATCTGCCCGCGCGAGTTCGTTGCAGCCTGGAAAAGTGGGGCTATTGTACCGGCACGGCGCCTGAGCCTAGACTGATACCACCAATGGAGCTCGAAATTTTGGCGAAACGTCTGCATGTTTCTATAAGAAACCAAATGAATGAATGAATGATGTAGCCATAGTGATGATCTGCCTTGTTGATAAATCCTCGCTAAAAAAAAAATAAGAAATTTTTAGAATTTAAAGATATTTTATTCCTTATTAACATTTTTCAATTAGTTAAATATCATAAGATATTAAATAATTAAATAACGTAATTTCTGGAATGTATAGAATTTTTCGATCTATAAACAATTACTTTTCCCTAAAAGTCCCTGGATTCTACCTGTAATGTTTGCCCAATAAAAACTAGAATTCGTAACATTATAACCTCTCCAGAATAATTGCACAATCCGGCAATATTGCATATCATTAGTCATTGTGCTGTAATTTGTAACAATTCGCACTTCTTTTTCTTTCAGCCGTGATCTTATTTTGATTGTAATCGTTATTTAGTGCTTTTTTAAGCATATTGATTTATCTTTGTGAAACAATATGAATTAAATTGTGAACAACGGTAACATAATGTGTAATTTGTAAGAACAATAAATAAATCTCTTAAGAAAAGAAGAGGTACGTGGTGGAGTACCATACGTTGGTTGTGAAGCATAAAACGGTATGATTTTTTCTTCACATATTCATGGCAATTTTGGATGTAAACAGTTATATATCGTTTGGAATAGACTTGTCGGCCCTCTACCAACAATATTAACATCTACCGACAAGTCTATAAACTGATATCGGTCAATTCCCATTAATAATGAAGTTGCCATATTTATATTTTTCAATATTTTTCTAAAGTCAATGATTTATTTAAATTTATGACACTGATGTTTGTCTTTTTATTACATCAGAAAAAGTTAATAAAAGAATTAAATGTGTGTAACGATATGTGCTGTTATTAAGTACACAGACAGAATGTTTATATTTAACATAATTTATGCTGATAATGTTAATCTTGTGTCGTTTTTGTTAATTACTAGGGAAATATTCGTTAATTATTTAGTCAGCAACAAAATTAGATCTGCTAGGTCGATGTTGTGATTAAATTTATTAAAACTGCTTTATTGCTTTTGGTTTCTGGTGAAAATACACTGCGTTTATTTGAAATGTAGATAATTTTTTGTTTTACAGATAAAATATATTGATAAACTATATTTACTATATCTGTATATCTATCTGACTGTATTAAAAATATTTAGGATACCATAGAGTATGGCAACATAGTAGGGCACAAAGATTGTATTTATTTGAAACAAATAAATTTCTAAATTTAAGCTGAATTCATATAAAATCTATTAAATTAAAAATGTTCGGGGAAATATTGACATTTAAAAAAATATATATATTTGTTGTTTCCCTGTGTAAGTTAAGCCGTTTAGCATTTTTACAATATAAAAATGTTAAATTGCCAATATTTCAACAACTGCCAATTTTTGAAATAGGTGTTGTAATATAAGCGAAAATCTTAAATTCGTTACTTATAGACTTGCCCCTGTATATGCCTATATTACAAGCAAATTTATTTTCTAATCGGTAATCATTATTTTGTTACTTTTTCGGTGCGGGATTCTTAACTTTTCGTGTTTATTTCTCTATTCGCATAATTTTTTGCACAATTCATTATTTCTGGGCCCACTTTTTTTATTTTGCTTCCAAATATCAGTGGAAAAGTGCCTACGTCATATTTCGAGAACATTGTCATCATTGGGAACTTTCCTACTACGGATTTTGTCATCATCATCGAGTTAAATATGCCATTTGAATTTCTTTTTTCTAAAAATGTGGGTGTTTCGTCCCGGTACCAACTATAGGACTCGTCAATGGGATTCTAATTGGTACCTTCCCAGACGCCGTTGTCATCGTACTTATTATCGTTCGGATCTGATATTTGAAGTTATTTCTGGCCGGAGGATAGCGGTAAGATGTTGAATAATACGACATAGACGTCCTTATATATACAAAGTCACTCTTTTTTTTAAATGCTAAATAAGAATACATTATAAAAATAGAGGGTTTACATTTAAAAAAAGTTGACTTTTGACGATTTTCCTAAGGTTATATTTCATGTTAGTTTTTGATCACCCTGTATTTATTGATTATCAAAATATCAACACGGTCCACTAAAGTAGATCCCTTTCTAGAAGGAAACCAACCTCAATTAAATAACAAAAGCTTTCTTTCTAGGACAAATTGATAGTTGTATTCCGATCTGCAAACTCCATTTTTGATATAAAATTTAAAATATGTCAAAAATGGGTAAACTTAGGTATAGGACATTATACATGAAATATGTCTATATTTTGCGTAGAATCTAAAAATGAAATAACAGGGTGTTCCATTTAAAATAAGTAAGAAGGCATTAACTTCTCGTGTAACCGGAAGTGCAACCATCTGGAAAATATTTTAGCCAAATTGCCCCCATCGACTTTAGTACACTACTAAATTTTAAAAATTTTTCGATCGCGACAGTTCGTTGTGGATCACACTGTATATATATATACATATATATATATATATATATATATATATATATATATATATATATATATATATATATATATATATAAATTTAAAAATTCCATTATTATACTGAAGATATTACACACCAAAAATACATTTTTTTTGCTATTTTTTAACACACCCTGTATATTTTTACGCATTTTTTTTGTTCATATTTGGTGAACACATAATAAAGTTTTATGTGTAAAGAATAAACTTACCTTGTCCTATTGTAGATAAACATTTTGAAACAACAAATTAAATTATGTTGAAATCAGTCTGATTGCTACAATAACCCATGATTTTAAATCTAAATATTTGGTTTTTTGTTTTATAAAATGAACCATATTTCAATTTTCAGTGCAAATGCATATGAACTTTAAAGTATGTTTATTTAAAATTCCATCTATTCTAAATTTAGTGGATTCATTTATTTTAACTGCCTCGTTTGAAATGATCCAGGCGTATGGTAATTTTAATTTTAAACAAAAATTAGAACATCTTAAATACTTATCTAATGGAGCATTATATACAGAACGTCAGTAGGATCTCCGAAACTTTACATCTCATTTAAATAAGACAAATGTTTTATAACGAAATATATATTGTATTTTTTCCACAATTCCAACAACCTGTTTACAGACTATTGACTATAAGGATCAAATTAGTAACAGCGTCGTGATGATTGAATACTTTCCTCTTTCACTTAAATATGATAAAATCACAAATTAATACTAAATTCAGGGGTGCTTTTTTGAGAACGAGGTGAAAATGGCAATTTTTTAAAAATAACTCGAAGAAAACTATTCATTCTCAATATATACATATATTACGATTACTTTATTTTTTAAGCGTTCGAATTTACAGTGTGACTATCTTTTTTATGATTGCACTTACCCCTCTTTACCATAATTGTATGAACTTTAACATAATGGGCTGATTACCATTCCGTTCGATGATCGTAGTTGTGTCTCTTTTTGGTATACGGAACAAAGGCACAATCTGTATTTTAAACGCTCAAAGTGAATAATAAAAATTTTAACAAATTAATAACAGGAAATCGATGATCGATGACTAACTATATTGTATATATTATTATTAACATTAGTATGATACAGCGAGTTCTTTTACTACACGTTTTTTTCATAAAATATTCAACATGTTTTACAATATTGGTAGATCAGTCCATAAAAAGTTGCATTTGTAAAGTAATACAGTCAGGTAGGAATATTTTCGAATAAATGACAGTTTTGTTGTTATTCTGTAAATTATCTATGGAAATTAAAAATCAAATTAAAAAATCAACACTTAATATTAAAAATGTTGCTTGTAAAATAGCCATCCCTATGACCTCACCATTGGCTTAAAAATAGCAACAATTGTGTTTTTTATAAAACAACCATGACTTAAATACAAAATTACATTTATATCAACAAACACATTTATGCTAATACATAATTTTGACAATGAAAATCAAGTAGTAATGTTGATAACACTGTACTTATAAAAGGTTAACATAATTTATCTGCTTTAAATCAAGCAAACTAAATATTTTTCTAAACTTTAGGGTCTATCCGGAGACTTAGTCTCCCGCGAGAACTTAGTCACCGAACTACGCGAAGCAGCTAAACCTTTGGCTGACAGTTGCGCACCAGAAGTCTCTGCTCGCGTCGAAGCTGCCGTAGATGAGGCGGTCACTGCCTACAACACCACTTGTACTAATCTTAAAGAGCTGTGCAACAAGTACCAGAACGCTGCGGAGTTGTGGAAGAGATATAAAGAGGCGAGCGATTTGGTGAAAGAATGGATTGAAAATCCGATGGAGTCAGTTGATGATTTACCGCCCGAGGAGGCTATTGAAAAAGTTAAGGTATGTTTACTGGTTTTTGTTTTATTATATATAATACCTTTTTTTTATTTTATCTTTTCTTGGGTGTGGGTTCTTTATTTAATAAAAAATCCAAACAATTGACGTTTCGCCCTTTACTTAAAGCATTTTCAAAATTTTTTGTTTTTTTATTTACTTACGTCGTCTGTTTAGGTACTGAGGATACAAAAAATTCAAATGTGTTTTATCTTTTATATTTTACAATGCACCAAAAAACCGGAAAAATGCATACATTCAATTTTATGTTTAAGAGGATATTCAATTTTTGATATTTATTAACAAGATCGAATACTTAATATTTTAATTTAAATTAGGCTGATGTCAATGTGGCTCAAATTTCCTATATCCGTTCTGTCGTTAACAGTGTTCTAATATTTTTTAATTTCTATAATTTTCTTTATCTGTAATTTTTGGTAATTCATATCTTTGTTTTTAATTATGGTACTGTTATAATCAAAAGTATTTTTTTCGTCCTGTGTGTGTTTATTTAACGCTGTTGAGACTCTTTTCGTATATTTATGGCCATGCAACCTGTTTTTTAGTAATTGACTCGTCATGCCTATATATTTTTTGAGACAATTTGTGCAAGGGATCGAATTTACTACATTTGATTTATTCATGAGAGGAGTTTTACTTTTTAAATTAGTGAATAGTGTGGAAAATAGAATATATATATATATATATATATATATATATATATATATATATATATATATATATATATATATATATATATATATATATATATATGACTGCAAAATTTGGTGTATATCAGTTGACGTGGTAACAGTTTTGTTTTTTTCTTTTAAAAATTAATAAAAACGACGAGACTCCAGAGCGTTAACACATGATCAAATAATCTGACTGCTTTGTTGTTTTTATAATATTTTTTATTGTCATTACAAAAGTCTCCTCTAAATTTTGTAAACGTTAAATTCATAATAATCTGGGTTATCTTGATGTGTAAGTATTTTTATTTGCTCATTTTTCATAAACATAGTTTTTCATAACAATCAACTGATATTACAAAAATCTGAATTCGGGAAATTTGTCACTGATCAACCAAATTACATTAATAGTGCTACAGCAAAAAGAAGTTTCCCATTTTTGATTATGAATCATTTTTAAAGAATATAAAACGTAATGTAAATAACAAAGGTCTACAAGGTTCTGTTGTTGGGTAGCAGGGGCTCATTTTCGAAGTAAATTGCTGCGTGGAATCCGAATTGAGATCAGAATGAGCCCAGAACATCAAGATTTTGAAATATTTGAGGTTATGTATTCGAAAAATGAGATTTTTGGATACTCTTGAGATCATATACTGGATACCCAAATTTTTGTTCTAGTTCCATTATTTAATACTACTCTTCCCATTCAAAATAAGCTATTGAGCGGTTACTTCAGCTTTTTTCTTGCAAAGTTACGGCTATTTTAAATTATGAAATATATCCCTACAACGTCATGAGCATTCACATTAACCTTTTAAGATATACATTTTTCTGTTTTATACATTTCTCTCGAAAATTTGTACTTGGGGTTTTTTGGGGTCGCTGAGTATGAAAATTGAAATTTTCATTTTTCAAGATGGCAGTTTCAAAATGGCGCATCAAAGTTTACAAAAAATGATATTGATATCTAAAAAATTTCACCATGGTGGTTTGCGGAATCGCCGATTATAAATTTTATGTCAGAAAATAGAAATTTCTATTTTTAAGATCGTGGATTCAAAATGGCGGATCGAAATTTGTAAAAAACGATATTGATCTCTAAAAGCCTACTGACCCGTACTTAAAATGGCCGTGACTTTGCAAGAAAAAATTATAGGTGACTGCTCAATACCCAATTTTCGAGTACCAAACCTCAAATATTTCAAAATCCTGATATGATGGGCCAATTCCACGCAATACTTCGGAAATCACTCCCACCTGTCCGACAACAATCATGATCTCATTTTTTGCAGACCTGTGTAATTTTGCATTCAGAAAAAATTGAAATATCCCTTTTAAAAGTATTAAGTTTTGTCTTTTTAACATACTTTTTGACATTTTGTATACGTAATAGCTTTTGTATTATATATCCTGATATAAGTTATTTGAAACATTCTTGTCTTTCATAAAGAGTTCTTTATGGTTATAAAACGAAATTACTTTTTTAAAATTGGGTACACAAAACTATTTAAAAGTTTGTTAATATTTCACTGATAAAGTTCAGCTTCTTCAATATAGAATTACAACAATCTCCACAATTTACGTATAATTTTTATCAAAAAAAAATTATAGTGGGATAACCGGTAATTTGAATAATAATTCTTATCCTTCCAACTGCTAAATTCTTTAACAAAGTCTTATCAAAGTACAGGTACAATTCTATACCACCCATTAGATTGCAGTAAAATATTAATTTCCAATATTTTATTTTATTGGATTTTATTAGGGTAATTGCATCTTTTTTCCATTTTTTATTCGGTTTTTTTTATCATCATACTTCTAGTAATACCAGACACATCTAAACTATATTTTAAAACAATAAAACGATGAGTTCACATTCCTAACGAGTTCAACAAACTCAAATTCATATGATATATTAATTGGACCTTAAAAGTACATGATGATCTAATGAATTTATTTATATAACAATGACTACGTATAAAGGTAAATACTAATTATTAATTATATTATGTATAAGTATAACAACTACCAAGAGAAAATTATCAATATATTTCGTTTGGGAATGTCTTATAACTATTATTTGTCTATGACTAAAGCTATAATAGCATTGTGATAAGATCTTTCAGAATTTATTTAAAGATTGTTATACTACCAATAGGTCAAAACTTACCTGTTTTAACCCCTTTACAAAATTAAAATTCGAAATTGAACTTTAACTAAAGGTTCAATAATAGTAGTTTGGGTTCTTTGAAATTTATCACAAAATAAATAAACAAGTCATTATTTTTATTAAGGGTACCATATTAAAAGGAATGCTTTTTTAATTAACTGTTTACGTTATGAAACATCCTAAATTGAACATTGCCTAAAAGTTTATTTCCACTTGAAAATTTTCAGCAAGTTTAATGACATTAAAGAAGTTTTTAATAATATTTAACTTTAATTAAACTCCTCCAAAAACAAAATGGTAGATAATCCATATGATAGTAATAAATTTTATTTACCAAATTTTATGAAAAATTACAGGATTTTAAAATATATACATAATCAAGTATGAAGAAATGATTTTTTACACACTAGTCAGACCCGTTTTTCATTCGGAGTGAAATAAATAATAAGAATAAACACTGACGTTGGTAGCAAATAATGTTTATATTAATATTTGAAAACAACAATTTCAAGATCCAGGTACAGCTTCTTTTATCTTAATTTTAGTTTAGCATCCGGATTTTGAAACCACGGCTGACGATTTTTATTTCATTACATTGTTATTTTACAAGGTTGTATCGTCGCCATTTTGTCAAGTTAATTCGGGTTTTAACAGTTAACGATGGTGTATCTATCTAGCTACTAATGTTAGTGAAAGTGCTTTGTGTATTTTTTCAAGTTTAGTATTAATAATTTAAAGTGTTAAGATTACATAAACACTATTGTTTAAATCATTTTTGTAAATCTATTTCGCAAATATAGGCAAGTGTATATAGAAACATTTAACTAACATAAATAAAACTTTCAGCAGGAAAGATTACTCTTAAAATATACAAATCAGTATCATCCAAACACATCCTGTGAAAATGATTAGCAAAAACAGTAAACACATCTTTAACATTCATTTGCTTCATATCATAACTAAAAATGGTATATTTTATCTTAAAACTATAGAAATAAAAAGAGTTTTAGTTCTCTTGCATTGGTAAATTTGTCTTTATTATCTGCAATTCACTATTTTGAATTATCTTACTCACAATCAGTAGTGGGGCGCTACAGGGGTTTACAAAAGTCGAAATCTATATGAATACTTTTCCAGCGATTTTTATAATAACTCTAGTGGCGTAGCCAGGAGGCGACTTCCCCTCCCCCGTCTTTGTTGATGATTGCCACCGCGCCCATCTTAAGAACAACACCCTTTAACATTTATTCCTTGATCCCTTGCGCAATTTTTTCAAAGTCTATATCTACCCATTGTTATTTGTTTAAAATATGTAAACTGTAAATTTGGCTTCCAATGTATTCAAAAGAACTGTATTGGTATAATTATTATTCATTTTATAATTCTACTTTTATTTAACTCGTTAATCAAGCAGCGATGCTTTTTCATCACAAAAAGTTTTCCGAAACTAAAATATTTTCAAAACATTCAAGAAACTTACTATAAAACACTAAGCCTAAAAAACTTATTCACAAGTTGCATTAGAAATGTGGTTTCAGTTTTTGAAAACTTTCCCATAATAATACAAATTTTGGAGAGCATCTTATCTTGTGAAATTTTAAATACCAATGCAAGTCACATGATAGGAAAAACAAGTTCTGTCTAACTATGGACAAAAAATCGATATAAATATGTCAGTAGCAGTATCTCTAATAAAGTCGACTATAAAAAAAGTTAAATTATACACTTTACTTTCATCTGTTCGTAGTCCTAACTAAAAATTAAGAATTAACAATGGACATCTAAGAAGTTGGTCAACTTTGAACTTCTTAGTTTAATTTTTAAAGTCGGCCGAATTTGTGTCTTCTTTCCGATGTTTTCGGCTGGAAGAAAAAAGTACATCAAAATAGAAAAAATAACATTATAAACAAATAAAATTTAGTAACAATGTATCATAAAATAGTTGAAACGCTTTAAAATTAAATTGATCAGCCACAATTGAAAAGCAAAAAATGTACCTTTTACTTTGAGGTTAGTTCAATTAGTTCAGGTTACCTTTTACTTTGAGGTTAGAATATCAGTGGACGATTTTGATTGGCCATCCTTAATTTTTACTAATTTTTAAATTTTGAAGTATGAACGACACATTCTTGCTTCTTGGTGTTGATGTTAGTTTAGTAGAAATTCCTAGTGGTAGTTAATAATTTATGGAGGCATGAACCGACCATACTGAATTTAATCAAAAAAGCTCAAAAAAAGTCGAACTTTTTACGTATTATTGTTTGTTATTTAGAATATGCGGATAGGTTTTTTTAAATTTTTTTCTGGTAATTAAGAATTACCCAAGTTCATGTAACCTGTATTTAAAAATAAATAATAAAACAGCTTTTATTAACAATAGTAATGGTTCTAAAAAACATGGGGCGCCCCCCTAAATATTTGCCCGCCAGCCCCGAAAGGCTGGCTTCACCACTTAATGAACCCACGAGCGATGTTGATTGATGCTGACTTTTATAGTTCAGTAGCTACGATCATAGCAATACTGAACATAATTTTTTGTACCAATTTAAGTGGGATTAACGTCTTCTTTACTTAAAAGATATTCAAAATTTTGATCATATTTCATATGGTGTTACAGTATCGAATATTCTGCAAGGTCAGGTTTCCGAAAGAAAAATCATAAATTAAAACAAAATACATGTAATCGATTTATTACAAGGCTTACTGCAGTGGAACTCAACTCCTGAAACTCCCTTACTGAAAGATAGCTTTTAAAACTAGTTAAAGTTAAAAAAAAAGTGTAATTTTTGAACTCCCTGTATAAAAAAATGTAGCATTTTCGTCCTGTTAACGTTGTTCATACATCTATAAGTATTGTTTGTATATTAGCTACTAAAAATCAAAATTCTACTGCTCCTCACACTCTCTTATAATTTTTTATCGAGTTTTATAATTCTGAAAATTCCTCCCAATCAAATCTTAAAAAATAATTTCCAACAAGCAGAAACGTTAGCTTTACTTTCATTACCCCACTCCCGGAGAATTTACTTGGAATAAAGATATTTGTTGTTCTTAAATAAATTCGTTTAAAAATAACACAAAAATGAGATCAAGGAACACACAACGGTGCTATGACGATTATATTTGCTCTCCTTTGTGTTCATATAAATAAAAACTGGCCCTGTTTACAACAGCATCCATTCCCTTTTGTATTGTTATCGATTACAGACGTCTTACCCTCTAAATGAAAATTACTTCTGGAACACGTGCTTGCATGCGAGGTTAATAGACACCTATAGCGTTAAACGGTTTACGGGATACGTTAGGCGAATAAAGAATTTTTAACTTTTGTCAAATTATACATTTTATTTTTTTCTTCAATTATCCGAATTTGCACGGCCAAAAGTAATAAATTTCTTGCTAGCTAATTTTCTCACTGAATTACCTGTAAAAATGCATTTATACCAAGGAATTTTAAAATGTAAGACAAATAAAATGTACAGATAATGCTGATTTCACAATCCTTGGTATGCAGATAATTTAATTGGATTTCCGTTAGTTATCGTATAACGTTAACGGCAGCAGGACTGTGCTAAAACTCATTAATATATTCCTGAAAACCCTCCCTAACAGAAATCTTCTAGCGCGAGAGTATTACAGCAGCCGGCATACTTTCAGCAGGAAAGTTAAAAATAGTTTCGTATTCAGAGCGATATCCTCTTAACTAAAGTGTTGTGCAAATCTTTATTAATAACTTTAGTTATTTCTGTGGTTTTTTTGTTTCCCAATTTCAATCATTTGCCAAATATTTCCGTTACAAATAAAATATTGTGAATGGGAAAAGTTTGAGACTCGTGTGTTTAGTGAATAGCAGTGTTTTTCGGGACAATTTTGCTTAATTTTACAAGTGTAATAACATATAAATGTGTACACCAGAGGAACTAAAGGTTTTAACCATAAATAATGTTTCTTTATTATTATTATTATTGCAGTTTAAATGTATTAAATGAACGATCAGGGAATTTAAAAACTAGGGAGCTTAGATTGTAGTACTAGTAAATATAATGAACAAACGAATAATCTGGTTTTTAAAAATTTTATTGTTCCAAAATATCAACATTAATAGTCAAAGAAAAAATTTCAATGGTCCTTTAATATGAAACACTCCGTGTACTCTTTGTATACTTTAAATATTTCCACAACGAATGAAATTATTTTAGTATGGTAAAAGCTTAAATTGTCTAGAATAATGTTAATAGTGTTAATAATCAACACGCAAGCTTTTACGAATATGACATAAAAATAATTTCAAAAAGGAAGTTATATTTAAGTGAAAAGTGTATTGTAAATTTGGACATTATTTGCGTGCATATGTGCAAAACCTACCATTAAAGTTGGTCTGACTTTCTGAAATTCAATTCTTTAAAGTACAAATGAGAATGTTGACAGTTCACGATATTTGCGTAAAAATTTGCTTCGAATAGTAAGTGTTGACAAATGACTTTTAATTCATTATTAATTTGTCAACAATGGTTATAATTATAATAAATGACAAAACAGTAAAATAAGTTTTAAATATGTTCAAATGGTTATACAAAAAAAAAAACAACTCGAAAAGTAACCCCAAATAATATTATTCTTAGGGACAGTTCAAACATCGGTAACTTAAAACTTAATTATTTAATATACCCTATATTTATAAATAGAGAAAAGGTATCATTATGATAGAATAGGTTTTCAATATTTTGGAAAGAAAGGTTCAGTTTTGATACTCTTTTTAAACTCTGCTAGTACGGAATGAGAAATTGGGCGACACCACCTTATAAATTCGTTTCCGCAATACCAAATTTATCTGTTCATTGCGCCAATAGCGGGTCCTTCTGTCAGTTGTTCAGATTATTAGAATGAATCTAGGTTAGGTTATCCATCTTCTCTTTTAATACCAATTTTATATCTTTTGTAACAAATTATCATATATTCATAATTTTTTGGAACCTTTTCTTTCACAAATTTACCTTTTCATCGGACTGTCGACATAATACTAATAAACAACGTGTTGAAATGTGTCACGTAGAATTGCTAAAATTTTGTCCGCAAGCTAAAAGTTGGCAATACAAAATGTTTCCGGAATATACGTATACAACATTTGATGACGGACGCTTGACGTCAGTATAGGTCGATTTAAACTAACTTAATTATATCTCATCCTGCTTCGTTTAGACGGTAGGAGACGTCAAAGTTTTAAGACGTTCGCGGATTAAGAAGTTCTGAATTTTTAGTTACAGTCCTGTTTTTCAAAAGGTGAAAAAGTTTCCAAATACATGCGATTATCCGATAGAGATATCTATGTTGTCATAACGTTGATGACATAAAAAATCAAAAGTTATGTTTACAAGTGACGCGCCTTTAATAACACTATTATAATATAATACACTATTTTATATCCAGTTGCTGTACCACTAGAAAACGTCATATTATTGTGTTAGACCACACACCAAAAATTATTAAATTCAGTTACTACGTTTTCAAGAAATTTGAAAAAATTAATATTTTCTTAAAACTAATATAAGCCGAGACGGGGTTGTTAGTTATTAATAACCGCATAATGTAACTTTTAAAAACGTTTTATATACTCATAATAGAACTCCAAATTTCTCTTGTTTGTTTATTCTTTTGAGAGACGTCATCCCATGTCTCCCCTGTCCGCGCACTCCATTCTGTGACATCACTGAACATTCTTAAATTACGATTTTTAAAAAAATGTTAACCGAAAGGAGCAAGAATATGACGGTATGAACCAATATAAGCACCCATTAATGATTTAAAATCCAAACCATTAACCTTGGCCCTTATTAAACTCTGCTGTATTTTCAATTAAATTCGAATGGAAATCGAAACAACCGATGGAAGATATAATTTTCATTGGCACGCGAAAATAATTCACTTTCATTGAAGCACTTGCACCGGAAAAAGCTAATTTGAAAATTTTCGACAAGTTAATCAACTTTTATTTTGATTTTAAAACTCTTCATTTTCAAACCTATTAGTTGATATAAAGTAGTGTGTGAAATTTATTTTTATTTTTTATTTATTAGTTTATTTATCTTTCTAGTTTTATTTAACTTCAATTTAAATTATTCCTGCCTGTATTTTCTAAAACTGACATATATATTTGATTTTCTTAGATCTGCGAAGAAACTCTTTCCGCCCATACTAAACGTCTTTCTGAATTACAAGAGTTAGTTTCTGGCATCGCTGCAGCTGTCGGTTTAGACGCTAAGGCGCTTCTTGGAGGCGAAATTGAGGCACTAGGAAAACGCTTGGAAGATGTTCGTGAGAGCCTTACAACACTCGCTGACGTCGCCGAAGCTAAAACTAGAGCTAAAAACGAATCCGAGAAAGAAATTGTCGGAACTAGGAATTACTTAGATTCCGTGCAAAAGGTAAGTGTCGTAGAGGTTTTCTTTAAAATATCTTGGATTTTGCTTGCAATAAACTTGCTTTTCTAGTTCTTTTTAAATATGATTTTTAATACGCAAACATTTAACGTATTAAAAAACCTTAATTAAAAGTTCCATTCCTAATATATTCTATATCGGACTTTCCTTTTGTTCCTTTTAGAGTATTGATGACATCCAAACTAGTGATTTAGATGCTGACACTGAAGAAAAACTTCAAGCTCTCAGAGACCATCTTATAGCGCTCGGCAAGGCAGAAGGCCAAATCCAAAAAATAAAAGATAAAACAGCTGAAATATCCACTACTCGAACAGAGACATCTGTTATTGAGATATTAGAACTTTGGCAACAAATATTTAGAGAAACATTCCAACAATACCATAGGTTAAGTTCAAGACTAGTTAAAAATGAGGATGGCGCTGCAGCACTACGATTGTGGCAGGAATACTTATTTAATGTGCAACAGTTCTTGCAAGGCACAATTCCTGGTGATTATCAAAGCCTTTCTGAACATCAACATCTATGCCAAATACATCAAAATCTACTTGCTACCCAACAAAACGTTCTAAAACCTGCAGATAAAAAAGACAGTCAATTGGCTAGCGGACTGGTCGAGTCCAGTGTAATGGAACAGTTTAATTCTTTGACTAACTTGCATAACGAGACGTTAAGTAGGATAATGGATAGACATACTGAAGTTCAAAATAGATTAGAGGCTTGGGAAAAATATAGATTGGACCAAAGTACTTTACTTGATTGGTTAAAGAACTTTGAGAAAGAACGTGAGCACATGCAACTAAGGTATTTACACGTCAGACGTATTCCGAAACTAATGAGCCGAATTCAAGGCTTACTTGACAAGATTCCTCAAGGGGAAAAGCAGACCGAAAATTTGCAAAGGCAGCAAAATCTTTTACTACAATTCTGTGACGATGCTTTAGCTACGTCTATCAGAATGGAACACGTTGCAATTAAACAAAGAATCTCTAATCTTCAAGCTGGTCTTGAAACTTGGAAACAGTTCCTAGAACGTATTTCAAATCTAGTCATAAGCCACGAGGATCGTATCCAAGTGGTACAAAAATTATTTGACGGTGTACAGGCTGTCATTAATGAATCTCAAACTCAATTGCCCAGTTCTCATGCGGGAATTGCAAATCGATTGGAAATTTTACAAAGGACCAGAGAAAGACTTGCTTTTGCAGTTAAAGATTTGGAACAGCTTGGTCTTTCACAAGAACAACTTAAGGAATGTCTAAGTCCTTCAGATATAAAGACAGTAAACCAAAGAATGTGGCTCTTATGGCATCAACATAGTGATCTAGATCACCAATTGGCAACTATTTGCCATCAACTCGAAGAAAAATTAGGAATCAAATCTATGTTTGAAACTAGACAAGCTAGATTTATCGCTTGGGCTGATGAACTTGAAAAACGACTTGATCAAGAAACCCAAGAGACCCTTGCGTTAGATCCACGAGAACTCTTGAGAAAATTAGAAGTTGAATTGCATGCCGAAATGTCATTAAAAGAGCGTGAATACGAATGGCTAATAAGGGTCGGAACGGAACTAGTCAATTGCTGTGGTGAAGAATACGCAGACGTTACTGCTAAACAAATTATTCAGACACGAACAGATGATGTTCAGGACAGATGGGAAAGACTTGAAAATCTCGGTAAGAGCAGAGCAAATAAGATACACGACATTATTCAGACCACAATGCAGTTAGAAGAAAGAATTCGTCAAATCAGGGCTTGGTTGACGCAGATCGAAAATCAACTAGCCAAACCTATTGTATTTGAATCTTGCACTAAAGAAGTAATCGACAGAAAACTTCTCGATCATGAAAAACTTAAGAAATCAATAGAAAATGAAAGCGCTAATATCGGGGAAGTCCTTAATCTGTGCGAACTTCTATTAAGTGATGAAGACATGCTTAAAGCACATTTCTCGACTGAAAACCTCACCAATGCAGTACAGAACTTAGAAAGGCGCTGGAAAATTGTATGCGGTAAATCGGTTGAGAGAAAGAAGCGATTAACTTTTGCGTGGAAATTACTCCAAGAAGTTTTAAAACTGAGTGCCGAACAAGAGCAATGGCTCACCGAGAAAGAGCAGAAATTAAAGGAACTTGACAAGCCTTTATCTAAGCTTGACCGTGAACAAATTCAACAACTTATTTACCAAGTCGAATCTGAATTAAAAGATATCGAATCCCGGCTTCCTGCTTATCAAATTTTAGAACAAACCTATTCAAAATTAGCCAGAACCAGCGCTACCGATCCAGAAAACATTCAAGAATTGACTTCTAAAGCTCGTTTAATTATCGTACGTTGGCACAATTTACTTCCTAAAGCCAGAAACATTCTAAAAGGTTTACAAAATGAACTTGTGCCGTATAAAGAATTTTCGTTAGCGCACGAAGATGCTGTGATAGGTTTAAGTAGAATCGATGGATTAGTAACCCAACTTCAACATCTTGAAACGTCCGAAAATAAATCGCCAGAAGAACGGTTAAGAAAATTGGAACATCTCGAACATGAATTAGCTTCTCAAACGCCAACGTTGGAAACTGCTGATAAATTAGGTCTTCAAATCATGAAGAAGAGTAAGAAAGAGGAAATAGCAAAAATACAAGAAATGATTGATGAATATCAAATTCTTTGTAAAGAAATAACTGAAAGAATTTTGATTATAAAAACGGAAATACTTACTGAAATTAAACAACAACCTCGCGAAGTAGATGAAGGTGTGCAAGTTGAAACACTGAAATTTGAGCAAGATTCTGCCGTGCAAGTAAATACCTTACCACCACAACTACAAAGAATGACTTCAATAAGTGCCAAAGACGCCTATTTAGTCGAGCTGGATGCAGCAATAGGCGAATGTAAGACAAACCTTGCCGAGCTGGAAACTTTCGTAAACAAAGCTGTACCAAAACAGGGTTCTCCAGAATTACCTACTAGCAGTAAAAAGATTGCCAAGATGTCAGCTAAGGGTCAAGCAAGTACAGAACTCATTAAACATCTCCACGACTTGCTAATCAATGAATGCGATGCCACTAGCGAAGAAGCAAACTCCGATGAAGTCTATTCTCTCTTGGAAATATATCAAGATCTACTTTTAAGAGCCAAGGAAAAAGAACAAACCCTTCGAGAGTTAAGGTGAGTTAAAAATGTAGTAAACTAAGGTCAAGGTTGAGTTAAAGTAGTCAAGTCTGGTGTGGTTTTCGATAATAGTACTAACTGGTGTTTTTTTTTGTCTTTTCTGCAGAACTACTGTGCCAGATGCTTATAATTTGTTATGCCAACAGTAAGTAGATTTTCTTCCTTCTTAATCTATCTAGTATCGTAACTTACTGCATGTCTATGAGAATGTTACAAAACAGAGGTTATGGAAAACTATACATACAAGCTAGTCTTATGAGACTCTTCTTTTAGGGTATTGAGCACTTATTGAAAGTTAATTTTAAAATTATTATATGATAGAACTACCTTTGTTAAATCTTAAATGAACAATTTAATTTTTTTATATATATTAAAATATTAGTGATCAAAAAGAAAGATGCTCATATATGGAAATACATTGTGTTGTAGGTTCAATTTCCAAAACAGTAAAACACGATCAGTTGAGTTGTTTTGCAAAATATACACTCCGCACAAAAATATCGCATAATTTATAAAAGAATATTAATTTTCAGCCAAACTTTGTATACATTTATAATTTGGGTCGTAAAGTACATAAAAGAAAAAAGAAATAATGTAGCTTTTTTCTTACAAAATGAAATCGTCAAATAATAGATTTGAAAACTTGATTAGTGTATCACTGAAACGTTTACTGGGTGGATAAATTACCATTAACGAGGTATATTGTGAGTAAAAATACGAGTAATTCAAGTCCAGAGCAAGTGGCTTGAATCGTTGCTTTAAACAAAGTTTGATGATCTCAAATTTACGTCGTCGAAGTCAGTGATTGCTATGGCTAGGGTCACGGTCCTATAAGTACATAAAAGAAAAAAGGGATAAACTTGGTTAGTGGTTCACTGAAATGTTCACTGGGTGAATAAATTTCAGTCAGCAGGGTTTATTATGATCAAAAATACGAGTAACCTATGTCGCTGAAGTCAGGGGTTGCTAGGGCCTTAGCCAGGTTCAGGAAAACTGGACAGTTGTAGTAGAAAGCCAATACCAGTTCGTCCAAGCTGTTCTACCCTTTCCCCTAAGATAATCGTATATGAGACTGCAAGCTTTACATCTTAAGCCGCGTCCACATTAGTAAAAATTTACGTTGTGTGTGACATGCGGCAAAAATTTGTACGTTCATATACAATATAAGTATATATATATATATATATATATATATATATATATATATATATATATATATATATATGCTTAAATTACTTTTTTATTTTCTTAAACCTCTATTTAGGTATATTCTTTTTTCTTGGGTTTTCGGCTCGGTCAGGGGAATACTGCTCTACCAAAGGACAAAAATGAATATATTTGAAATATTTTCAACTCTTATCATCCAAAACTCTAATTTAAAAGAGAGACAGAGAATAACGACAAAATTAACTTTCTTGACATGACCTGTATGTAATAAAAACAAAATAGACACTGAATGGTATGCAAAACAAACCTGGTCTGGCAGATACCTAAATTACTTTTCACAGCATCCCATGCCCCAGAAAAAAATCTGTTGTGGCTGGTTTGGCAGACCGTGCTATAGGACTCAGTGGCTCTCTATATGTGAACGCAGCAATAAAAAAAGCAAAAGAAATACTTTTAAAAAATAGTTATCCATCAAAACTTATTAACACATTATTTAAATCAAGAGAGCAACATATTTTATCAAAAAAAAAAAAAGAAATCCACAAGAAATAAAAGATAAACAGAAAAACAAATATTTAAGTCTACCATATATACAGGGGTTATCTGGAAATTTACAAAGTTATTTCAAAAAAACATAACATCTCAGTTGCCCATAAAGGTGAGAATTTGTTGAGACAATTTTTTGGTTCTATGAATAGCAAACTACCAAAACATCGACAGACACACTTAATATATGAAATACCTTGTAATGAATGTCACGGGGTTTACATAGGGCAATCCACCCAATATTTGCAAAACCGATGCAACAAAAAGAACACCACAGCACTAATTAAACACCAAAGTGAAAAACACATACTTTCAATTTTCAGGACACGAAGATTCTTAAAATCGAATCAAATCAACAATAAAGGGAGTTTCTAGAAATGATTTTTATTAAGAACAATCCTAACGCAGTAAATGACAGAACAGACATAAGAAATTTCAATAATTTTACATTTTAAATTAAAAAAGTCGTTTTTACTTGTCCCCCGTCAGTTAATAAAAAACTATAAAAAATATAAATAAACACAAACCCCGTCAAAAATAGATTTATTTTGCGTACTGAACGCAGTTATTCCTGATCTTTAAATTTTTATGTTTTGAGTACTTTGATTGTAAATAATTTTTAAAAATGTGACGATCTTTGTGAAAAATTTCATAATATTTATGTATTTTTGTTTTGGGAATTGCTGTTGTTATAGGTAAGTTTCACAGTACCTTAATTCCATGTGAACTAACTGCTGACTATTCGAAAATTGTTTGTATAAAACAAACTGATGAAGACCAATAATAAGGTCGAAACGTTTGCGAAAAACAATAAAGCATCTATGAAGGAATTAATTGATCTTTTATTCCCCTGACCGAACCTAAAACCTGAGATACATTATTAAGAAGAACACCTATCAGTTCAATAAAATAGTAAAACTTATTTCTTATAATGTGAACAATTCCAGTTAGAAGCATTTTTTGTCCTAGGAAATTAAGTTATGCGATACTTTGTGCGGAGTGTAATTTTTTTAGATATCCGAGAAAAACAGAATATTTCTGTACCATCTGTATATGTTCTGGGTACTATATATATAGAGTCTATCTTAAAAACAGAATTTAAATACATTTTTTATTTTGTGAAGTGAAATTTTCGAAAAAAGAAAAATAAAACATGTTTTTGTATGAGGTCAAATTTTTGTCACGTTATAAATTATTATACACAATCAGAATCAGAAGATTTAACAAAATAATGATAGTATTTGGGTAATAATTTTTGGAAATAATAATGCACCCTTTTCTTCGAGCTTTAACATACCTATAAACTAATTTTAGACGGGGACAGCTATTTTTACCTAAACACATACAAAGTCCAGATGCATTCCTATTTTTAAAGCCTGTTCTTCGAATTTTACCTCCGCTGAACTCCATTTTTAATAGTATTTTGTTTCTTTAGCGAGGCGGGTCGACTATTATGTCCTCTCTGCACCAAACGCAATTGGGCCCAGTTAGATAACGACTTGTGGAGATTAGAAAAGTGGTTACAAGTGGCCGAAGGTACCCATAAATCGCGCAAAACACCCCC
The DNA here is from genome assembly GCA_034092305.1 of Diaprepes abbreviatus. Taxonomy (NCBI): domain Eukaryota; kingdom Metazoa; phylum Arthropoda; class Insecta; order Coleoptera; family Curculionidae; genus Diaprepes; species Diaprepes abbreviatus. Next base: position 3,515,532 of record JASJET010000185.1, read on the forward strand.
AGCCAATATTGAATTATTGGAGGATGTTATTCAAGACCATCACGAGTTCTTGCTCGACTTGGATAGCCACAAGAGTATTGTGAGGTCTTTAAATATCGTAGGAACTCACTTGGCTGATCACACGGAAGATACGACTAGAGCAGAAGAGTTGAGAACGAGGTTAGAGACTGATAATAGAAGGTGGGATAATATTTGTAGAATGGCCACCGCTTGGCAGATACAGCTTCAAAAAGCACTTATGGATGTAAGTAGTTTGTTTTCTTTAAGTATATAATATAAATTAATAGTTAGTTTATAATAAGTCACAATTTTTGCTGAAGGAGTTTTCGTACACATTAAAATTCTTATTTATGTATTTATGGTGACTTACATTACCAAATAAAAATTCATTAGAGAAGTTAACTATGAATCCTAAATTGTACTTGACTATCGTTTAAATTTAAGATTAAATATCAAATTCCATCTAAAACTAATCATTACAGGTATATAAATAAATTGGCTTTAAATAATTTTTAAGTTCATAATAAAATAAATTAATATTATTCCAAAATATTTTACAATATGTTATTTAAAATTGGTAGCCTTCATTTTTTTTTTGCGGCTTTAACTATTTTCAATATATACTTTGGAGTTATCTTAGATAATCCGCCCTATACCTAGGATTTTATGGTTCTTAAGTCTTACACCTGTTTTAAACCCATATCGGTCTTTTTTACCTGCAAAAGGTTGTAATATAATTCTAAGAATTATATTAAAAGTTTTATGATGATAAGAAATAAATGTTTAAATTTAACGTCAAACATAAATAAGTGCATTGTTTTTGTTAATAAAACCCATGCATATTTTCCGCTGAACGCAAATCTATAATCAGAAAAAACATTGAATATCGCGTTTTGAAAATAGTCCTTTAGGAGTATTTTTGTTAATGGTAAACTTTGTATATATAATTATTAAAGACTTAGGTAAGAAATCAAAAATTTGGATAATTTTTAAAAACAAATTTATACCTTTTATACTCTATTCAAGAACTAGAGAGAGTAATAAAACTGTCACCGAAACCTCCGACGTACCTGCTCCAGTGTCACAGGTAACTGAAGACTGCCATAAATGTAATTATATATAATTATCTTGAAATATTATAAGGTTTTATAAATTTACTGCAACAAGAAAATTTCTCATAGTTCAGTTTAATTACTGTCAGTGAGCAGAGTACCCCTTTGCAGTGTGTCTTTGGTGATTTATCTTGTTTGCGCTTGTTTTTATATATACCCAAAAGATATGGGTTCCACCTCTATATTTATTCCAGAATCGTTAAACCAGGGTATTTTTTCTTCAACGAAAAATTTATCACGATAAATGTTTACGATGCCTTAAGACATCAGTAACCAGATAATAATGTTAAAAACTCTGTTGAGAAGTCTCCCAAAATGACAGGAAATGGAAAATCTATTATGTACCGAATGCTGAAGGAGAAAAAGACGACTTGAATTGTTAGTGCTTCCAAGCCACATTCGGTCACAGCAAGATGAAAAACTCCGTTGGAATACTTTGTGATAAAATAAACTTCCTTCCGACGCGTATGGTAATGATTAAAATCTTTTTTAACGCTTCACACTTCCAAATATCCATTGTTATCCAACCCAGATAGTTCATTATTATAGACCGGAATTTTTGATTATAAAATTTCTAACCCATTCCTATAAAAATATATGTGTCTAACAGATTTTGCCAAAAATTCCATACTAAAGAACACAGATAGTTTGCGAAGAAAAAAGGGTCAAAAAGGATGTATTACTCTCTCTAGTTCTTGAATAGACTATAGATATATACCAGTTTAAACGCTGCAATGGTTTTTTACATGGTCAATCAGACAATCTACTGAAGTGATCAGTTTTACGGGTGCTTCATATTTTTCAAAAAATCGCGATTATGTGGTTGCTGAAATGCGGATTTAACCTGTTGAAATATTGAAAATTTATTTTAAGTGCGAACAGAACCATTTCTAACTAGAAACGGCTGTGGCGTGGCTGTCAATTCCATGGATCACTAGATTAAAATGAAAAAATTAAAACATCTTATTAATTTATATTTTTCCGAATTTGGTATACATAATAACTTTTTTTAGATCTTGCTAAAATTTCTTTTCCGCAAAGAAAATACAGAGTGTTCTGTTTACAACAAGAACATTTTATCGACTATATTCAAAACGTGAGAGTCGGTCTTCTTCAACTAATCAGTTTTACGGTTGTTACATATTTTTTGAAAAATCGCGACTATGTGGCTGCTGCAATGCGGATTTATGCTTATTCAAAATTGAAGATTTATTTTAAGCGTGGCCATAGACTAACTAGAAACGGTTGTGGCGTGGCTATTAATTCCATGGATAACTAGATGAAAATAAAAATGTTAAAATATCTTGTTAATTTATGCTTTTTCGAATTTGTTGAACTTTTTTAGAATATAATAAGGGTTCTTCAAAACTTGATGGTCACCTGTTTTGATTAAAAATTTGGACTTGGCGGAAAAAATTTATAAATAAATAAGTGACCAGTAGTACTGATTTAACTTGAAACAGGACACATATATTAAAGCTTAAGGTAACCTATTCAGTGTATTTTTAATTTTAATGCAACAGTAATTACACAGGAATGCCTAAACTATATTCTTTTCTTAGAATCAACAATTCCACTCCATCATTTCTGAATTATGCACATGGCTCGAGAAGAATGAACGAAAAATAAAAGTTTCCGAACCAGTCGATCTCACAGCACCTCGTGAGACAATCGAAGCAAAATTCCAGAACTTCTTGGAACTCAGAGCTGAATTGGAACGGTTCGAACCACGAGTCTTAAGCCTTCAGGAAGCAGCCAATCAGCTACTTCGAGAAGACGATGCACCCGAAGGTTCTAGCCTTATCTGTAGAAGATTGACTGAACTAAGGCTTAAACTGCAATCCTTGATAAGACTGACTGTTGTATATACTTTGAAATTAGGAGCTGTCTTAGGCCGAAATCCTAACGAAATAGGGTTGGCGCTAGTCGCTAGCTCTAACAGTTCCCCGTTACAATCGCTCAACTATGACGTAAGTTTGCCAAGGCGTTGTGTTATTTTGTAAAATAATTTTCGAAAATAAGTAGAGGTGTCTAGTCTTTTATGATCTGTATTTTTAGTATTAGGCTTTGTTATTGGTTTGGTAAAATGTAGCTAAAATGATATTTTTTTGTGCCATCTTGTCTCTTTAAAAGTACGTATATAATCTGATGTTTTTTTGTTAGTGTGAAGTTTATTCTGTTAAAAGCAAATATTTAACAGAATAAATTAATTTGCTGCTCATGTAGTTTCTGTTTTTTTTTTGTTTGGAAAGCACTTAGTTTTAAACTTGACTTAGTTATAAGTTTATTGAGAAGCACTGTTTTATATTTCTTTGCATTTGGACAGCTTTTGGACCAACCTGATGGGGAGCAGCCATCGACATCGGCACAAGGCGATACCGCTCACAAGTAAATACCTTTTTTATTACTTTATTTAGTTTTAATTTGTTAATTCATATTTTATGAACACAAAATGATTAAAATCTGTTATTTTTTAAACATTTCTTCAAATAATCTTTGTAAGTCTAAAATATGTATTAACAAAGGATTGCTTTTTAAAACACTTTAATTTTACACACAATATGCATTACAAATAGTTTTGCACACAGTATTACTCAACATTACTGAAACTTAATCATAGATAAACAGGTATAAGAAATTCATCAGTAAAAGCCTTAACGTCAGTGTAAAAATAAAATACTAAAATTATCTTATTTATGAAATAATAATAATTTTTTTCATGTTAACTTTTCACTTAAAGCAATGACGTTTTTGAAATAAAACTCTTGTTTAAAAATCCAGTGCGTCCATAGATGAAGTTTACAAGAGTAAATAAAACTTTTTCTGTCAGATTCACTAAGAAGGTTTCAGACTTAAACCCGATCTAGTTTCCATGAAAAATAGATCTTCTAGTCGATCAATATTGTTTTGCTTATGATATTGTTATAATTCATATTACATATGTCAATAAATTAACGCTTATTTAGGGATATTAAGGATAATAACCTTGCGATGAAGCCTTGAAATATGTAAGAGAAATAGTTGTATCCCAAAAATAAATAAAATTCTCCATTTTTGCCGGTTCGATAATAAAAGAAAATGGTTTTTTATACTAGTATTTTTAGGATTTAAAAGTTGCATGACTTATTGTTAATCTTGTCTGTTTAAATACTCTGCTGTAAATTTAGAATGGTTTTAAGGTTATGCCATGTTAGTGAATTCAGGGGTTTATTTTTTAATAAAAGTCACGCTTAAATTTCTGCTTGTCAAAAAAATTAGTGTACCATATAAAAATTTTATATTAGATATACAAGATATTAATAAATTAGGAAGATTGGAAATTCTTCAAGAGAGGAATACTATTATTTATTATTTCAGATAAAATTTTTATAAAACAAAATTATGAGTTACTTTTCATCGTAAAATCAAAGGTATTTCTTTTTCCTACTTCTGTAAAAAAATTAAAAAAAATAATTCAAAATTTAGACTTCATATTTTGCATTTAATCTTTGTTTTAGACTATAAACAACATTATTTTATAAAAATTTTGTCTAAAATAATAAATACCAGTAATTCACTCTCGAAGAATTCAATGTTTTCCTAATTTATAAACACCATGTTTATCGGATCTGAAATTTTTATATGGTAAACTCATTTTTTCAACAAGCAGAACTTTTTACAAAGAATGATTTTTCATCGTGAAATCGATAGTTTTTTCCTCTTATCAACTTCATCCATAGACCCTGTATAATTTTAAAAATATATGCTGGGTGCCGATCTCGAAAATGATAGGAACTATGAAAGGAAAGTACAGTAGAAAAAGTCACCAATTTTAGATTTGTTTAAAATATATTGGCAGTGTTGCCGATTTTCTTTTAGTTTCTAAGATATAGACGAAAATCAATTTCTTACTAACAAAAATTTGTATTTTTTTCTCTGACGTACAAAATGGATTTCATTAATTTGTTAATTCAGTTAAAGTAGTTCATCGGATTTCTGTATATTTTCCTAAAATTTTGGGTAGTTATTATTGATATAATTTTTCGTAAGATTTCGAAATTTTAGACATCGTGTCCATCGCATAGTCAAGATAATTAATATAAAAAATGCAGCATTTAACGCGAGCTATATGGGTAGAACCATAGTTGGGGTCATATAAGAGATAATCATATATAACTTTAAAACTTCCAGTCCATCCATTTAATGCACAATTGTAATGTAAACTTTTTTATCTAATATTTGGTTGGTACATTAGTCAGTCGTTAATATTGTGTTACCGGCTTTTACAAATCACAATACCTACGTCTTACAGGACTACGGCATACAGGATTAGATCCGAATAAAGGTTAAACAAAGATAAAATAAATTTAGTAGGTGACAGTTTTGCAGAAACTTCACTTCGTTATTCACACATGAATTGCTCGTGCGAGAGTGTATAGTCAAGGTCAGAAGTTCAGGAGAGAACTGTCGTACGAAAAAATATTGTCGCGCGTGACACTTTCGCGACGATTACCTTCGATGAACTACCTTCATATTTTGATTTCCTTGCATTCCAACGTTGCCAAATTTATCAACAAACATTTTTTTATTTTTTCTGCTTTACCTTCAACTTTTTGACAAAGTGTGATACATTATTGACGAGCTAAGGAGACTCTTTTAAAGCGGTAAAAATCCAATATTACGGCCATCAGGAAAAATAATTTGATGGTGGTTTCAGGAGGATGAAACGTTTGAATTAAAATTTGATCAAACAGTTATATATTGATTTTTAAAAACGCGTCTTGTTTTTAATATCTGAAAAACTCAAACGGCGGGAATCGCTCCTCCAGCCCATTAAATTAGTTACAAAATTGTCAAAAACTTTTCCCATTCAATTGTTTTTCTATCCGTTTTAGATTCCTATACCACAAACGTCCTTAAACGAGAATTCCCTTTACTTTTTAGACCTACCAATCCGTTGTTTTTGATTTCAAAAAATATAACAAATAGTCACAGCACGACGTCAAATTTGTACATCGGATAAAAATAATCATTTCGTGTAAATTTTGGGTCACTAAATTCGAATTCAGCCTCATAATTGCTCCATCACATCGGGTTTTTTGAAATATCCTAACCTATAACTGCAAAATACTCAATTTTGGCCTATATTTGAGGTTATGTATCTAATTTGAAAGTTTCAAAATTGTATATCTCGAAGAAAAAGAAAGATATTTGTACAAACTCAGCGGCATTTGAAATAGTAAGATTCATACTTTAAGATGCTATGCTATATATAGCCTCAAATATAGGCCAAAATCGCTTTTTTTCCGTTTTAGGTTAGGATATTTAAAAAACTGTGTGATGTGATGAAGCAATTCTGAGGTCGATATCGAATTTAGCGACCCAAAATCTACAAGACATTACTATTATTATTCAATGTACAAGTTTTATGCCGTGCTGTGTAATATATAAAAAATTATTACAGATTATTCGACTTTTCTTCAATTTTAAGCAACACTTTCACGACACTCACAGATTCCATAAAATATGGAAATTTAAAAATGAAATTCGATACTATTTAAATAATAATTTTCTTTTCAGTGGTGCTTCAGATGACTCGGAGATCAACACCTCGGTTCTGAGAAGAGGATATCGGTTCTTGGGTAGGGTTGTTCGAGCCTCCGTACCGATTCAAGCTCTAATGCTCCTAATGTTAGGAGCTGCTTCTCTTGTTCCTTATTCCGAAGACGACTACGCATGTTCACTAGTAAACTCGATAACGAACAGTCTTACACCTACTTTAAGATATAATGACGGAAATCCACCAATATAAACAAGTTTTTCAAAAAAAAGTTTCTTAAAAATCCCCTTTAGGTTAGGTTCTAAATTCATTCCAATATTTTTTACAGATGATACTTTTGTTAATAGGAATACAAATGAGATTTTGATTTAGGTTGTTACTTTTATAGAATTTTGATATTTTTGTTACTTCATAGCTATCTTTTTTTATATTATTAAATATAAATAATGTAAATAATGTGACTTAAAAATGAAATACTGATCTGGCAGCTTTAATGTAACACTGTGTTAATTGCCTATATTAATTTTTGTGCCTAGTTATGCAGATTTGTTAATTATAAATCTGTAGACCTGGGCACAATAGTATGTAGTTTTTGTATGAATATAAAAATGTAAAATTTTTATGTTTATCTGTATATTGGGAAATGCGCACATAAGCATATTTACGGACTAATATATATTTTATATCGTTGATTTATGTGATGGTTGTGCAACAAACTAAACGGTTAGAAAGTAACGAGAGAAACCGTACTTTGCAATTTCTAAATGAACTCAACAAGAATGAGCTGTAAAAAAGAAGATCTCTCCATTTCTTTTATGCAGTTCATTCTAGATAAGAATGGAACATATACATAAAACAAAAAACTCTCCAATTTTGTTTTATGTATAAATTTGATGAAGTTTCCACAACTTAATTATGCAGAATAAATTTTACAGAAGAACTACTCTCCAAATCTTTTGTGTAATTTGTTCTTTTCTTGCCATGGCATTACAACTATCTCTCCAAAGTTGTTTACCTAACTATAATATATGGTACGAAATTCTCCCATTTTGTTCCAGATATTAAAAATTATAATTAATTTGTGGAAAAAATTATATATTAATGATTACATTATTGTTTTTATTGTTGCTTTTTTAAATATATTTTATATTACATTATAGGTAGCTATAAATGCTACATGTTTTTTTCAAGCTACTCACTTATAGAATTCAATATGCTGATATAAACTAACCCCCACACTATATCATACGCTTTTATTATTGTTACTTTTATTTAGGTACTTACTTAAAAACTGGATTGTTTTCGTAAAAAGTGTACCCACTTAGTTATACACACCTTTATTTATAAATATATCCTTAAAAAATTATTGCTGTGTTTTATTTTTATTTAAATCCCAATAGTAACTGAATACTTCTGTTGAAGAAAAACTGAATGAACCAGATTCAAAATCTAAAGAGTAATAAAAAAAACTTATATTAAAACCGTGTTGGATGCGCATTATGTTTGAGTTTCGTAGCAGTTGTTGACGCTGGTTCTTTTGCAGTGTCTTCGCGTTTCTCTTTGAGCTGATTAAGAGCTTGTGTCTGTAAAGCTAAAGACATAATTTTTATTGAACAAATCAAGTCAATAAAAACTAATCTAAACAAACATTTTCGCTGACAAAGCTGTTATTAGTGACTACATCTAGATCAGTATTGCCAATCTTGTAGGAAAAAAATTCCCACATTAATTGTAAAATTTCTCAATCCCAAACGTTTAACTCATTCGCCATTTTATTGTGATTTTCAAGCCAAACGGCTTCGCACTCCCTCCAGGAAATATTGACTCGTACCAGGTATACAAATATACCTAAAGTATGGAGCTCTGTGGGGACACTTTCCATGTTATCGGGTCCTAGGTGACGTGGTCTGCAGTATTCCCCACAAATTTTCGGACGGTCCGCGCGATTGCAAGGAGAACTGCTTTCTGAATCGGTTCATACAGATGCCCACTAAGGCACGGTCCCTTGATGTTCTACTGGAGGTTCTTTGGTATCACTCCTGTTGATACAATTATGGAAATCGTTTGGAAGCTGTTCGTTGCCCATTGTCTTCAGATTTGCACCTTCAGATCTCCGTATTTGGCGATATTCTCGTTATATTTTGGTTTTAGGTTGTTGTTGTTAGGTACAGCAATGTCGATTAGTGTAGTTCGCCTAGAAATTTTATCTATTAGTATAATGTCTGGTCTATTATGAGCAACTGTCTGATCCGTCAGAACCGTTCGGTCCCAATATAACTTGAACTGGTTGTTCTCAAGAATAGGCTCCGGATTGCACTTGTAATAAGGCACTTTTCCTACCTGTAATAGGTTTAACTTTTCTGCTAACTCTTGGTGGAGCATCTTAGCGGCTGAGTCGTGTCTTTCCTTATACTCGGTTGCAGCAAACGCTTGGCATCCTCCTGTTATGTGCTGGATTGTTTATGATGTTCGACAGCCATATCTGCATTGGTCATTTTCTATTGAGGGATCTCTAATGATGAACTTCCGATAGTTCTTCGTCGAAATAACCTAGTCTTGGATAGCTAACAAGAAGCCCTCCGTTTCCGGAAACATCTGTCCTGAAATTAACCAGTAGTTCGACGCTGAGTTGTCGATATTGTCCTGATTAACCACATTTGGATGCCGTCCATAAAGTGGCTTCTGTAGCCAGGTTTGTAACTTCTCTTGGTCTGTTTGGTGATGAGAAGTAATATATTGTTCCCTCAACTGTAGCGGCGTTGAATCGTCTGCCTCGCATATTGCTCGATGCAGTGTGGAAGAGTCCGATAACCTGTGGAAATATGAACGTAAGTTTATTATTTTTTGGTCGAGCCGCTTACCAATATCCACCAATCCTCTTCCTCCTTGGTGTCTTGGAAGCATTGTATGTTCAATAGCACTCCGGGGGTGATGTTTTTGTGCTTTTGTTAGGAGTGTTCTTTGCAGGTTTTGGATGTCCGTCCTGCTCCATTTTACAATTCCAAAAGAGTAGCTTAGCGCAGAGCAAGCATACGTGTTGAGCGCTTTAAACAAATTTCTACTATTTAAGTTAGTTCGTAATACCCGCCTTACCCTCCTGACAAATTTAGTTGTCAATTCGGCTTTCATAGTGCGATGGTCAGTCAATTCTTTTAGCCTGTTTCATACCTAGATATTTGTATGTTTGGTCTGCTTCCGTTGCAGCTATAATTCCACCGTTCTGCATTTCAAAAGCCCCAGGATGTATCTTTCATTTAACGATGTTCAAAACACGGCGCTTGGCAATTCCAAATTGCATGCCGATATCCCCGGAGAACTTCTCTACAATTTTAAGGATTTGTTCCAGCTGGTTTCTGGCAGCAGCCATCAGTTTAAGAACATCCATGTATAGAAAGAAGATGATCACTCTTGCTACCTCTCTGTTGTTATTTCTAATATTAAAGCCGTATCTGGTGGAGTTCAAACGGCGTGATAGTGGGTTCATTGCAAGGCGGAACCACCATTTTATTGTTATTATTGTGTTTTAAAAACAAGTTCAAATTATTATTATCTATAGATATAAATAAAATTAAAGTGTCTATCTGTCCATCCGGGCTAATCTTCAAAACGGCTGAACCGATTTCGATGAAACTTTACAGGCATGACGAAGAGGTTGTTGGGAGTGATAGAGGCTACTTTTTATGTATGTCTGTCTGCACGGGCTAATCTTCGAAACGACTGAACCGATTTCAGTTAAACTTTACAGGCATGAGAGGAGACTGTCAGGAGTGATAGGGGCTGAATTTTTTTGTGTTTTTGGCTGCACAGGCTAATCTTCGAAACGGCTAAACCGATTTCGATGAAACTTTAGACGCATCAAAGACTATATAAACCCATAGTCTTTGTAGACATGAAAGGAGGTTGTCAAGAGTGATATAAGTTGCTTTTTTCTGTCAGTCTGCATCGGCTAATCTTCGAAACAGCAGAATCGATTTCAATGAAATTTTACAGACATGAAGAGAAGGTTGTCTAGAGTGATAGGCCGATTTTTTTGTCTGTCTCTGACTATCTGCACGGGCTAATCTTCAAAACGGCTGAACTGATTTCGATGACACTACGAACCTACGTTTTTCGGGAGTGCTATAGGCTGCTTTTTTTCCTATCTGTCGGTCTGTATGTGCTAATCTTTGAAATGACTGAATCAATTTCGATGAAACTACAGACATGAAGAGGAGGTTATCAGACTGTTTTTTTTTTCTATCTGTCTTTCTGTATGAGTTAATCTTCGAAACGGGTGAACCGGTTTAGATGAAACTTTACAGGCATGAACAAGAGGTTTTCAGTAGCATTAAAGGCTGCTGTTATCGATAACAATTGTATTTATTATATATTTCTTAAGTTTCACGCGGATGAAGTCGCAGACAAAAGCTAGTAAAAATAAAACACAAAGAAGGAATATTTTTAAATGTTTATATTGGTAAAAATAAATTCTGAAAATATTGTAAGCATAGAAACACTAAAAACTGGTATAACCTCAAGCATACACTACTGCATATGAAGCACCCCCACATTAGGAATTCCGAACCGCAATTGGCCGGCTCGGACTTCGAAATTATGGAGGCAGAACTAACCCGACCCAGTGTTGCCATCTCATAGAAAATTTCCCGATTTGAAATTATGGAAGGCAAACAATTTCGATCCATTTGTTTTACACATGCCTACTGAACAATAATTCGATATGTACGCACATTCTTTTAAAGATGAATAATCATTTTGCTTATAAAAACAGCTCTATATTAGTAACAATGGTTGCATATACTCGGGAAGAGATTAAACCATGGACTTATTAAATAAATTAATTAAATACTTAGTCTACCTTTTGTAATTCAGTTTGAAAATGACTCTGTGAGTTGAAACTGCAGTCACGGTTTTCTAAATGAATTTAGTGGTCTAAAACATAGTAGTTCCTTTTTAAACATTTCCCGGCGATGATTAACTACCACATAGTTACGGCTACCAGCATCAACTTTTTAAATTAAACAAAGAAGAAAATTGCGTTAAAAATGCTCAAACGAGTTTTCACCGATAGGTGTTTATTGTGTTGCGTCGGATATTGTGCGCCCAATTTTCTTGTTCTAGGTTGTGCGTCTGTCACGCAACAAACATCGAAAAATTTAGTTTGGGACGGTATTTTGTCTTTAGGAATAAAATATGATTTCAAATAAGTGACACCGGTTCGTACAGTAATTCAAATGAAAATTGTTAAGGACTTATTTTGTAAACTTGGTATTAGTTTTTTTTTCAAATTAAAAAATTTAGAGTTTCTTAATTTATTGAAATTAACAAAAATATCTAGCCTCACTTAAATGCTTAGTAAAAGAGAAACTTCCCTGTCATATTAGGTGTAAAAAAAATTAGTATCTTAATGCAGTATTATCAGAAGCCGCAGCCTATCTGCAAAAAAGACAGATTATGTAAAATTATAACATATGCTCCTAGAAAATTACACAAGTATACAATGTGTTATTTTAAATAATACTTATCTAAAGTAGATATGTATCAAATATTATGTTATTACATTAAAATTTTCATTGTTTTTATGCTAAAAATGTTTTGCAAATTTATTTATATCAATATAAATATATAAAAGTGATTTTTATATATTTTGTTTTTAATCGGCAGGCAATAATAATTTGAATGTTTTTAAAACACAATAGCAAAGATTATTCACAATAATATGAACCCTCTTTGACTATAGTAACAATAAAATGCCAAATGAGCTAAATGTTTTTGGCTGTATGCTGTCAAGCAAGAGGTCATAGGAAACCTTTCGAACAGAACAGAACAGCCAAATGTTTGAGCCGTGCCCTTTCAACACAATCTTCGTCTTTATTTAATGTATTCCCAGGTATATGCAACCATTGCTTCCAATAAAGATAAAACATACTTTTGCTGTTTTTATACGCAAAATGATTAGACATCTTTAAAAGAATGTGCGTACACATCGAAATTGTGTTTAGTAATTATTCAGTAAGAATGTGCAGCGCAAAAATGGATCAAAATTGAGTTTCTTCCAATAAAATCGGTAATTGTGAAAAATTTCTCGTAATAACAATATCTTCCTTATTTTAAATTTTTATTAAAATTTTTTTTTAAAAGATAACCATTTAATAATAAAAAATATAGCGCACCACTGTTTTTTCTTTAATTTTATATATTATTATTTACACAAAGGTAGTCAAGATAAAAGAGAAAAAATGAAAAATAATTATGAATTGAAGTCTACATAGCTGTGCAATACTTTGGATTTTTCGATAAATTGAAAACAATTGTTCCAGTATTACATTGAAATCTGTTAGAAATGCATACAGTTTAACCAGTGGCGTAACTAAGAGTATGTGCCCCCCTCCCCGGTAGATTTTTGAATGCATCCTACTATTTTGCAACGATCTTGATCCTTCATATTTATTTGCATCAAGGGATTTGAGGGCGCCCCTGGATTGGCTGTGCCCCCCGCACCGCGGGGTCGTGTTTTACGCACGCACTTATAAAGTATATGTACTGATCGTCAAATAAACAGAAAATGTCCGGACCATGCTATGCGCCATTTTGGGTAAGGTGAAGTTATAATAACAGTGAATACGCTGTCGCCACTGAAAAATTATAACGACTAAACGTAATCGTTTACCTCCCACTGACAAGGTTTGAAGCAATTTGAATACCTTTCCGAAATTTCATCGACACAAGTAGTTAAACGAAACGAATGGTAGAAAGAGATAAAATGACAGTATTACGTTATAACCTTACCCAACTTATTCAATTTGTGTCAATTGATTGTTGTGTGTGGACGTCTGTCATACTATTGGTCGGTCGTAAAAATAAATTAAAAATTTTTATATTTTTGGTTGTTAAAAATAACTAGTCCTTAAAAAAAGCAATATGTTGACGAACCGTTTCTTTAAAACGATTTATTTTTTGAAAAATCAGTTGAAATGTTAATTAGGTAGTACCCCGTTATTTTCAGTATTTTCTAATTAAAATTTCTTTAGAAAGTTGAATGTTTCGCAAATTTCAAGTAAATTTGAGATTATAGACATACAAAATTATTACATTAAATTCTGTTCATGTCTCAATAGTATAAGCGTGCTGTTTAAAAATTGTTTTTCTACGACTAGTTCTAATTATGGATTTAACATAAACACTTGTGTCCCTATATCCCCAAACGGTCGAATATCTTACTTTGAAACAGTTAAGTGTAACATAATTGTTTTCATCAACACAACTTATAAAAAATTTGAGAAGTAACAATTTGTAAGATATTTAAAACTTTTATTTAAATAAATAACATTCAATTTTATATTCAAATAATGTTAAATGCAACATTTTACTTCCTTAGACTGTGTTAAACACTATACTACACTACAACTAAATAAATATTATTGATTATAATTTATTAGGACATATAAATTTGAACCCTACAAGCCAACAGACGAGGTCCTTCAGAATAAAAAAGCTTATTTATAGCACGTTTGGTGTTCAAGCCCCTACAAATCTTTGAAAAATAATAAAAAAAAGTATATTAAAGGTTGAATAGTATCATTAATGGGGTCTTCGGGCTGGTCTATGGTTCCGGCCCCTGGTCGTACACAGTTCCTCTATCACCGGTCAAGTTTCAGGTTTTCTTTCAAACTTACTTGTCAGGACAGGAAGTCTTGCAATAATCGGCTAGATGTTTAGTGAATTCATACAATAATTGATTGGTGGATAGCTAGGACGATGAATTTAGTAATACTACATAGAGCAGTGGTTTCTACCGTTTCAAGTTTTATGAGTGCCGGCTTCCTGCAATTACTGTATATGTGAGGTATGTATTCCTATTGAGGTCAGTACATTGCTTTGTATATATGAGTTGTTTTTCTTGATATGTCTTTTTCTTTGTATATTAGACCCTTAAGGTATTTGGCCCTTTGTATACATTTTTTGTTTAACAGTTCCAATTGAAGATAATTTTGTGGTCTATATTTACACCTAAATATTTGACTGATGGCTTGTTGCATATTACTTGGTTATTAAGTTATTTAAAATAAATTTAATCCAAGGAAAAACAAAGATTATTTCACAATAATAACAATAATGACACTATTTTTTGACTTTTGACGGTTAATTTGACGTGCCAAAACGTCACTTTTACCCAAAATGGCGCAGAGCATACTCCGGACATTTTTCGTTTGACAGCTCCATTACCACCTGTCATCCATTTATTTTCAGAAATCCGTGGTTTTACGCCACTAAAGTTTAACCTTAACTATGTGCATAGACGTGAGAGAAATTAATATAACTTGATATAGATTGCGGATCCTATAGAAAAAAGATGGCTCATGCTTAAAAAGAGAGAGCATTTTCGAGGAGCAGGACCTCTCTTTCTAATGGTGGAGCTAAACCCGATACTCCAAATGTCATTGGATATTCCTCTCACCTCACCGGAATTAGAAACCTAGATCCTGCTCCTCGAAAACGCTCTATATCTCTTTAAGCATGAGCCACCTTTATTCTATAAGACCACAGTCTATATTAAGTAATATTAATTTCTTTTATGTCTATGATTATGAAATACCCTTTTTTTTCTAAAAACCGCTCAATTGAACTCGTGTAGTTATAAAAAATTATAAAAGTAAAGAAACAGTTCCTATCATATTTTTTAATATTAAATGTTGAGGCCGTCCTTACGCCAGAATGCAACCAAAGTACAAAAATTCATTCATAAATTCTCTAAGATTTCTGTGACCTTGATTGGTGCTGTCAGGAATGGACTTCAATGGGAATTAGTAATACCCCATAGGGTATTCTTGTCTTGTTGGATAATATTAACATAATTGTGTAATTATTTTTATTTATTTTTAAAAAATTATTATTTAATTATACTACACCACGTCAATATAATATAAGCCATTTTTCAAAATAAATGTATTTTGGAGGCACAAATTTGTTTTCACCTGTATCTTACTAAAGGGTTTTCCAATAAGAGGTGTCATTTTGAAAAGCCCGCTATTTCGGTAGATGTCACTTTTGAAGCTGTAAGTTTTTGACGTTTGACAAGTAGAAACTACGCCATAAATAAAGATGGAACGATACACGCTTCAACAACGCATTGAAATTATTAAAATTCACTATAAAAATGGTGAAAATTTGGCAGAGACGGTTCGTAAAACTCGAACATTTTTGGGTCGTCATGAAGTACCTTGTCGGAGCGCAATAAAGAAATTGGTGAAAAAATTCGAGCTGTTGGGACAAGTTAGTTATGTGAAGAAGAAAACCCGTGCACGTCGCTCAAGAACAGCCGAGAATATTGCTGCTGTAGCCGAAAGTGTTGAAGAAAACCCAGGTTTGTCCATTCCTCGTCGTTCTTTGGAATTAGGGATTCCACAAACGTCATTACACCGTATTTTGCATAAAGATTTGGGTCTTAAGGCTTATAAAGTTCAGTTAACGCAAGAACTCAAGCCGGCCGATCATCAACAACGTCGTGCCTTTGCTGATTGGGTTCTTGAAATGCATGAAAATGATCCGGAATTCCATCGAAAAATCATCTTCAGTGATGAGGCCCATTTCCACCTCGGTGGCTTCGTCAACAAACAAAATTGTCGCATCTGGGGCTCGGAAAACCCAAGAGTTATTGTTGAAAAGCCTCTCTATCCTGAACGTGTGACTGTTTGGTGCGGTTTATGGTCCGGCGGGGTCATTGGACCTTACTTTTTAGAAAATGAGGCTGGAGCAACAGTTACGGTGAATGGATTGCGCTATCGAGAGATGATTAATGATGTTTTATGGCCGGAATTGGATGGTATTTATCTGGACCACGTTTACTTTCAAAAAGACGGCGCTACGTGCCACACAAGCAACGAAACCATTGATCTTTTACGGGAAAAGTTTCCGGGCCGTGTTATCTCTCGAAGAGGTGATCACAATTGGCCACCGAGATCTTGTGATGTGACACCTTGCGATTTCTTCCTTTGGGGCCACGTGAAAGACAAGGTCTACGCCAACAGCCCAGCGTCGATTCAAGACCTCAGAGATGGAATTCGTGAGGCTATCGAGGACATAGGGCAGCCACTTTGCGATTTGGTTATGGAAAATTTCATGAAAAGGATATGGTCCTGTAGGCATGGTCGTGGTGGTCATTTGGCTGATGTTATTTTCCATCATTAACGGCATACCTTCCTCTTTATAATGTAATAAATATCCGATCATTTATCTTAAAAAATGGCATTTTTTTTTGAATATCAAAATAACACCTCTTATTGGAAAACCCTTTATAAATACATTGTGATAAAGAAACTCCAAATTTTCCAAAAAAGTATGTTACCCCTAGATCGTCGTACATTTATTTTCTTTAGTAAGTCTGTGAATTTATGCTGGGTACATCAATTAATTCATTGAATAAATTTATATAAAGCCTGACCTGTGACAATTAGTCGATTTCTTGGCGTTGACAGCTACAGCGCCTCTAACGGCCAAATTATAAAACAGGTGTGCTCCAAAACCGAAGGAAGGTGCCCGCAGACGTTTTGTTTTAAAAAAGTTGCAAGAATAATCGTGAAATTATTAAATATATTTGTTTTTTAGTGATTAGTTTATTAACTTAATATTTAACCTTCACAAGACATCTAGTAAAGCTAAACACTGTGTGTTATTTTCATTGTTTTTCTTCTAAATATTCAGTGAAACATTGGTGGCCTCAGTAATCTGCGTTAGCAAATCTCTCATTATAAACGAGGTTTTCGTTAGAAAATATAATATTTTTCATCAGAAATGTGATTTTCCTAGTTTATACTAGACTTTTGAAGTTGTAAAACCCGTTGTGATCTTATTTTTATGCCGGGTCCATCACTGGTCTCTTAATGGCGGACTTCTATCACTCCAACATTCATTTTGTATGTAAACAATTGAATGTGATTTGAGCATAAATCACTGGACAAAAGATGTGGTTACGGTGAAAAACGAAATACTGCAGGTTGAACAGTGTGATGGACCCCGTACTTCAAAGATTTGGAGATGTTACCATCCAAAGACTCGAGAAACCCAAAGATCCAAAAGTGGAATCCAACAATAGTGGTCTTTTGGGAAGGCCCAAGGCCAATGAAGAAATTGAGCATTCCGAAGAATCTTAGTAAGTAAAAAGTTTCAAGCATTAATTAATTTTTTACTTACTTCCCCTTTCTGTGGTTGAGGCCAATCACTCTAGGCCAATGTGGAAAATATCAATTGATTCTAAGTTTTTTCAATAATAGTATAAACTAAGTACTCAATACAACTTGTTCTAAAATATAAATAACAAGCTTCCAAAAATCCAAAGATTGACATTTATTTCTAGTCAAATATATAAATTAAATACTGGTTGTAAAAAGTGTAGCCCTCACAGGCTCTACATGGGTATCTGTGTAATTTTCAATACACTCGCCCAAAGAGTCGTATCATTTCCAATTAAAAGTTCGAGATTTGTTTATATTCCAATTTCTTTACAAATATAACTTTCATAGTGAACGTTAGCAAATTTTGCTAGTTTATTATTTTCTGATAATACAAAAAAATGTTTAATTCTCATTCTTTTAATTATAAGATTAAAAGAAAAATCTAACAACATAACATGGGAACGTGAATTATGTCCTAACATAATACAAAAATGTGTCTTTAACGTTGATAAACATTTTTACTATTCCAGAGTTACCAGATATATTCGGACCTGGTCTTATAAATATCACACTTTGTATTTTTCCTTTTCTATGTGGGTATAGGGACATTTATTGAGAATTATCAAAGCCATTTCGTTCTTAAATTAGTCTCAATTTATGAAGAAAATAATAGAACAGAGGGGCGTGTAAGTGATAAGTAAAACCATAAGATTAATATTAAAAGAAGAGAATGCTTTGCTAATAGGAAACTTCTTGAAAAAACATTTTGGAATGAGACCTTGATAGATTTTTTTTGAAATGAGGAAAAATGTTTTCTTCATCCTTCAATCTAATAGGGGCCACAATCTATGTTATACCATAAAAACATTAAAGCATGGTGGAGGATCTGTTATAGTTTGGGAAGCAGTGTCACGGAGTGAAGTTGGGTCGGTTTTGGAAATCGGGGTGTATAATAGATCAATTTCTCTGCACAAACATCCTTCAGAAAGTTATAGAACCATATGCTGAAAAATTTGTTCTCGAAGTGTACAAGTTTATGTATGATAATGATCCAAAACAAACATCAAAACTTCTAAGAAAAATTTAGAAGACAATATGGCTTAAAATTCTGACCTAGACTCATTCAGGGACTTTGAGAAATCTAAAACGAGATCTACAAAATAAAAATCTATTGAATTTATAAGATTTGTTATGGCATATTCGAGAAGCTTAGTCCTCCATTCCACACAGTTGTTAAACGCTTGTGAAGTCAATGCCATCTAAGCTAAATAATAAGAGTTACTCCAGAAAATATTAGTTGTTTATTAAGATTTTCATTTTTTTTCCATTAATTTTGTTAAAAGTGTGCTATTTATAAGTATAATCGATTTTTAAATTTACTACATCTTGTCACGAATATGAAACATTTTAAAATTTTTTATTTATAATTAAACTAAATAAATTAAAAATTAACATAAAAAAATTATTTGTTAATTTACTTTTTGATAGATGCTGTTCATAAAAAAAAAACAATGTGTGCCATCCACAAGATCACGAGTTTTGGAATAAGATAAAGTACCTTGAAATTTGCTAAATTTCTTACTAAACACGATTCTATTTAAACAACCACTCTTACTTTTTGAAAACAGATATTAAAAAATGTTTGAAACGATTTAAAAACAAGAGCCTCCTGTTGCATATTGAAAATAACTGTTTCTTGTTATAAATACAGATAAATAAACATACCAGCCCAAATTACTAAATAAATCTTAATTTATTTACCACAGAATAATATATGTATGTCAAATCAGCTTGTTTAATTTCATATAAATAATAAATTAAAGAAGAATAAAATGTTCTCATTATATGGTTTCTCAACAAATCTACTTACCCCATGCCTTATTCTTTCATTTTTCTGCCAGCCGCAGGTCACCATAATTTTCACCTTCTTGGCATGCATGTATTATTATGAGTATAATTTTTAATTGAATAGTTGTGTTTTGCCTATGTTATTGTATAATTTGTATCTAAACATCACTAAACAAACCTTTATAAAGAAATATAAACGTTAACAAAAGAGATAATATCTTGGACTAGGTTAGGATATAGTTATCCCTTAAGATGAAATAGTTTAATGATTCAGAAGTAAAATATTCTTTGTTGGATATACATTTAAGTCTTAGCTAGTCTTGATTGTAATTTGAAGATGATGTGTGGAGCCATCTTATCCTCTTTGTCACATAGTCTACATATTTGTTCTTTATTGAAGACACCCATTTAGTGTAGATGTTTCCTTAGGCTACAGTAGCCAGCCAGTTATTAGTTCTGGTACCAACCTAATCTGTTGTCTGCTAAGATGCAGCATATCGCAGCTTATATCAGTACTAATAAAATTTATTCCTTACTTGCATAATAAAAAGTCGATATTAAAAATAGTAATACTTTTACTGAAAGTTCAAAATATTGTACACTTTTTTTAACTGATTGTTTTCCTTTTTATGAAAATAATGTTTTATTTTATATTTCAGTCTCTCAGATGAAGAAAGCAATGAGGAGTTTGAAGACCACGGGAATGAACAATTCGGACGACAGATGGAAAAGCCATCTGCCGTTTCCCTTCTCCAAACTCCTTCCCAACCTCAAACCCTTTCTCATTCCCAACCAATGCAAGACTTAAAACGGACTTTACCTTTAAGTTCTCTGAATCTCGGCCCGGATATTTCTTATAAAAAATTTAAGGTTGATCCCCCGGGTCCAACGCAGGATAAATCTGTTGATAAGAAAGGTGATGATGATAGTGAACCTAATTTAAGTGAAGATGAAATGTCCTATTACGATTCTGAGTTGGAATCTGAAGGAGAATTACAGGATCTTGGGTCAGACCTTGGTTTAAGTTTGGCACTAGGTGACAATTTAAAATCAGAGAATCCAAAGCCTGAAGGTTAGTATTGCAACTTTCCTATAACTGTAATCATTTATTTACTTTCATCATTTATGTCTTCTTAGCCTTTCGTTCCCTTTAATAGTACAAAAAGTATTGTTAAATTATTAACGAAGTCACCTAAACCGCACTGATAAAAAAAGTGATCATGGGAGTCTAGTACTTTTATTTTTCATTTATCAGTGAAATTTTTTTAATTATGTTTTTCCATACATTATGGGCAATTTCAAAGCTTCAAAAAATGTTTATCCCAAAGCAAATATTTGGAGTTGATGATTGTATTATGACCTTTATTCATTTTTAAATTAGAATCAAATCACACTAGATGCTCTGTGTAGTTAATATGACTAAGCAATAAATATTTCTTTTAATTTTTTAGCAACTGCATCATCAACAGTACCAACACCAAAAGATGATGAAACAAGTACTGGTACTTCATTTTTTGAACAACTGGTTGAACAAGCGGAGGTACCACCACCAACACCATCAACACCCAGTGTAAAAAATGAAAGTACCGATGAAGATTATGAAGTTGACATAAAAGAAAAACTAAAAGAAATGGGGGAAATTACCTTTGCTTCTGTCAAAAAGGGTGATAAGCCAAAAAACGCTGACGCTTCTGGGGAAAATGAAGTTGTTATAACTAAAAAATCTGGTTAGTATAGCAGACTATATATAACCATCTGTTTTTAATAGACAATTGATTTAAATTTAATTAGTTTTGGTTCCAAAGTGCAAATACCTAAGTTAATAAAAAAGTTTTTAAAAATCTGTAAATTTGAAATGCAATAATCTTGTTACTTTCTTAGACAAATTTGACATATTGACATGTAGACTGTTCTGTCTTTTTACTCCAAAACTCTGAATAACTTTAATAAAAAAGCTGAAGTCTGTGGGTGTTTTCTATGATTTTACCAAAGCATTTGACACACTAAGTCATGCTATGCTTACTAGTAAAGTTGAGAAATATGGAATTAGAGGGCCAGCCCTTGGATGTATAAAATCATACTTAACTGATGGAACACAGACTGTCAAAGGGTTATTTAATAATAGGTCAGTCATTTCCAAATGGACAAATCTAAAAGTGGGCGTCCCATAGGGGGTATTGTGGGACTTATCTTGTTCCTTTATTAATGATCTGCCGTTCTTTGTGAGGGACAGCTACCTAACATTCTTTACTAATGATACATTGGCTGTTGTAGATGGCAGTGATTATGACAGTGTCTGCTCGAAGGCAAACCAGTGTTTTCGGGACTGGTGCCTGATGAATGGTTTATGCTTAAACTCCTCTAAAACCAAATTTTCGGACTTTACGCCCATTAGCGTGCCCCATGACAAAAGCTTACTTGTTGGGGATTGGTCTGCAAATTTGGAGCAATGCGACGTTGTTAAATTCCTTGGCATCGTTGCTGATAAACTCTTGTCATGAACTTCCCATATTGATTCGGTCAGTAAAAAGCCATCCTCAAAAATTTATGCTGTGCTACAACTAAGAAATCACGTAGATGTCAAAATGCTTAAAACATTTTATTATTCAACCATAAATTTGATATTATTGTATGGGGTAACTCCGCCAATCTATGCAGAGTTTTAATCAGCCAACTAGAGTTCAAGTAGTCGTGTCGCCCTCTATTTGTATGGGAAAAAATTCTAACTGTGATAAATTTGTATATTTTGCAATGCAGTTGTTACTTTCGTGGTAAATCTGACAATTTTGTAAGATGTGATTGATATCAATGCCTACCAGATGATAAATGCAAAACAACTTTATATACCTGGGGTAAGATTAAAAACGGGGCCTAATATTACCTGTTTAAAAATCTATAATCATTTACTGCCTCATTTACAAAGTATAAATGACCAAAACTCTGAGAATCTTACTGGTTTTTAATCCTTTTTATTCATTGGACGAATGTTTTTAATTTTAATTTTTGATTGTTACTTTAGTCAAATTGTTCTTTTTTTGGTTTGTGTCTTGTTAATTATCTCTATCAATTCCAATATATACTATATATATCTGGAAATATACCATTTAAATTTTAATTAATCTAATTGAAAAACCTATTTTCATTTTGACTCTGAAATCAAACTTTGCTGTGGCTTAAACTATAATATATGCAAAATTTAGGTGCAGTCGTTCAATACAAGGTCTTATTTTTTAACACACATGTATTTCACAATATGATTAGAATTTTACAAATAAAATAAAAGTGTTCAAATATAGTAGAATTAGTTCTTATGTTAGTAATAACAGGGAAGACAGAATGTAAACACAAACATCACTGTTCAGCTGTTGAAACCATAGCGCATCACAAAATTACTGAACTATATATGTCTATATTGAATTCAAAATAGTTGGTAAAATTTCATTTTAAAATTACCTTTATATATTATGAAAAATTCTTGAAATTTCCTTTTTTTATTTACCATTCATTCATTTTAACCATGGAAAAAGATATCGGAGAAAACGCAGTCATCAATTGTTCAATCTAATGAATATAATTGGTTATAGTACCTCTTAACATCTGTTTAAAATATATTTCTATAAAAAATTAAGGCTCATTAAATTTTATCTTATGACTTTTCATTTACATGCACCTTTCAGTTCAAAAATTAAATGTAGTTTTGTACCAGATCAAATTCAATTTGGGACTTAATTGACCAGTGTTATTTATATTCTACCAGAATTCAGTAAACATTTCTAAAACAAAAAGTTTTTGTATTAATCTTACAATTTAATAATCATGCTTCTTTTCTTTTTGTTAGGTGAAGAAGTAACAGTGATGAGTAAAGGCAATTTACGTCGCAATATTCGGGAAGTTATGGATGAAACTAAACTGGATGAAACAACTTTAGCAGCACAAAGGCAAGAAGCTGAAAGGCTGAAGAGAGTTCAGGAACAGCAGAGGATATTGAGAGAATATCAAAGGCAGGCACAACAAGAGCGAATGCAGCAAAGAGTAATGTCGTTGTTGCAAGGAAGTAATTTCTCAAAGCCGGGTAAGTTTAATATTTTATGGTTTTCATGCATAAATATATTGATAATAAATCTGATTTAACAGAGTTTCCACATTAACAATGTATTGGTCATAATTTTCCCTTGTTACCAAAAACGTTAGTATTTGGTTTGCATACATTATTAACTTTGAATTAAATGTTTCATTGCTTTAAAATTTTTAATTTAATTATGAAACAAATGTTTTTTTTAAGGATCTTCAAATCAAACAAGAATCGGTAATACAGTTCTAGTGAAGTTACCCAACGGCCAAACAAAACCAATGACTAAAGTGCCAAGGCCGCCATTTGATCTTTTAAAGGTAAGTTTATTTAGATATCAAACATCTTTTTGTTAGATTTGACAGTATAACTAAATAGCAGTACTACAAAAAAATAATAATTATCATGATTAATTATTCATGAAAGGGTGACTTTTTATTTTTGCAATATATAAATATCAAAAGTTTAATGTGACAATTGTTTTCAAAATGCAATTATTTTAGATGCCAAAACCAGAAATTCCCCACTCTAGACACCCACTACATGGTCCAATGGGTCCCATGGGACCTATGGGCCCAATGGGTCCTATGGGACCCATGGGAGCACCAAGAGGGCATCCAAGAGGTCCTATGCCAAACAGAAAAGCTGGTGTACATCTACCGCCGTCCGTCAGTTTTGCTCCGGTTTCAAAAAGGGGACCGCCATTAATGCCGACAAAGCCTCATCACAGTGACAGCGATAGTGAGGGTGAGGATAGAAAATTCTTATTGTCACCGCCGCCAAAATCACCAAGAGGCAGAAAAGGTAAGTTGATAATTTTAGAATTAAAAGTGTATACTATTAATTGTTTTGTGTAAAATAATGCATGAAATAATGTATTAATAAACAGTAAATATTGGTAGTTTTTACTTTGTAAGCCTCTGAATTAAATTAAAATAATAAACTCCTTAAAATATCCATATAGGGGTTTAACACGTACTTTTTAAAGATAATGTTACCTATCAATTGTGACATACAATACAACAATCAATTAACGAACAAGTATTAATGGCTAAAATTTAGGTTACAGTCAACTCAATTTACTAGATTTTCATGGTGTTACTAGGGAATGCTGTATTCTATCAAAGGAACATTTCCGAGATAGTGGTTAAAGACAAAATGAGTGGAAATGCGCATCATTTACAAAATGTTTGCTAACTCACCTAAGTTTATATCATGAAGGTTATTTCAACAAAAATATTAGATTTATTTATTTTTATTTATTTTATTCATTGTATCAACAACTTTTACAAAGCCAATTACGGATACAACTAAACTTAATATACTAAGACTACAATCTAAATTAGAACCTAAATAAAAAGGCACTACAATTGCCTATATAACTCATCTCTCACTTCCCTTCTGAACCTGTTACAATTTAGGTTAAAAATGTCAATGGCACCACAATACTTATTAAAATATGAACATAATCTTATTAATGGGGTATTTTTATACAGATTAGTCCTAGGGGCATTAATATAAAATAAATTTCTGGATTTGGTGTTAAGGTGGCCTATTTTAAATGGAAGCTCTTTCTAAAAACTCTGTATCATCAATAGTGTTCCCAATCAGTTTAAACAACAACACAACACCCGCTTCAATACGCATGTGCTTCAAACTGGGAAAGTTGAATAAAGAACACAAAAGCTTCTGATCAGTTCCTCTTTGAGGGTATACTGAGAATGCTTTGTAATGCAAAAACTTTGAAAATCTTCGCTGAACCACCTCTCAGCTGTAAATTTTATTTTCATACTGTGGATCCCAAATTACACAAACATATTGAAGCTTAGCAAGTACCAATGACTTATACAAGACAATCATTGTATTGATATTATTGAAATATTTACAGCTCCTAATAATAAAACCAAGAATTTTTACTGCACTTTTTCAATGTGCCTACCAAAACTCAACTTCGTATCTAAATAAACACCAAGATCCCTATGTAAATCAGTTCTATTTAAGGGCATGTTATTTATACAATAACTAAAATGAATTATTTGCTTTTTTACATGTAAAAGACATTACTACACATTTATTTATATTTACATTTAAATCATGTTCCTTGCACCATCTCACAACCGCATTAAAATCCTCTTGCAGAGCCCTCGCATTTGACATGAGAGATGACTCTAATGGCACGAAAAATTTTACAATCATCCGCAACATCGTCATAGATAAGATACTTATACAATGCTGTTCTTCCAGCCCTTCTTTTTTTTCTAAAAAAAATTTTCATTAAATCGTGCTACATGTAGTAGGCTGAACATTTACTTGTCCCAGATATATTCAGATATCATAAGGACGGAGACCTGTGGGGAGGAATTTTGCATGTTGTCGGATCCTCGGTGATATTACGATCCTCTGCATATCCATAAACTTTTGAACAGTTCGAGCAGTTCTAAGTAGCTCTGCTTGTGCATAGCTTTATACAAGTGTTTGCTATTATGGGATCGTCCTGATGCTACTACCTCCAGGTCTCAATATTTGGCAATTTTGTCATCATGCTTGTCCCTTAGATTGTTGTTATTGCGGATGGTGACTTCTATGAGTGTTACTCGCCTGAATGTTTTATCCACTAAAATGAGGTCTGGTCTATTATATGCCACTGTATGATCCGTAAGCACAGTTCAATCCCAGTACATCTTGAGTTCATTCTCCAGTATATGTTCCGGACTGTATCCATAGTATGGCACTTTCTCTACCTGTGGCAGTTTGAATTTCTCTGCCAACTCTTGATGGATAATCTTGGCGGCTGAATCGTATATTTCCCTGTATTCCGATGCGGCAAATGCTTGGCATCCTACTTAAAAATATTTCATAATATTATTAAGTAATAAAATATAACCAGCCACTACCGCTAGGACGAGGCCAATTTTGACGTGTTTAGAAAGCACGGGTGTCATTGTAAATATCGGAAGTCCTGGCGTTGTTAAGGATCACTCTTCTAATCATTTTTCCATTCCTACATCTTAGTTCTGAATATCTTGTAAGTATTTTTATTGCTTAAGAAGAAAATTATGTTTTGTTGCTATTTGTAGGAATTAAATTAACCTTGTATCAACTTTAATAAAGTTTTGTTGGTTGATTTTTTTTTTGTTTTCCCAAAAAAAAATATGTAGAACGACGTTAAGTATCAAAAATACATTGCAAACGAGATTTTATTTAATTTTAAACGGTTTGCTTAAATTCAAATTACTGTGAAATGAACTAGGTCAAAAAAATAGAAAATAAAATAAGTTTGTGATATACAGTTAAAATATGGTACACTGGGAAAAAAAGTACAACTTTGTTTTTTGCCATTTTTTAAAGTATTGAAAAATAATATCATTTTTCGTATTTGCTTGAAAAAAAATTCAAATGACGTGAACTCTATATGCAACACTGTATATATTTTACCATCAACTTAACTGTAACCTTTTAAATGTGTAGGTAAAGCTCCCGATCCAATTGAAGTCTCTTCCGATGACGATTGTATAGTAGTTTCTGAATCTGAAGGTGACCAAGGAGGCGACGACGATGACCAAGATGATCCTAGTAACTCGGGAATGCATACGAATGATGAATTTAACCAGCCAGACGAGCAAGGACGAGTATTAATTAACGTTGGACATGCCGAGGATGAGCCTGATGTTTTCGTCGCACCTCAAGTAGCAAGAATTATCAAGCCCCATCAGATTGGTGGAGTAAGGTTTTTGTATGATAACCTCGTCGAAAGCATCAATAGGTAATTTTCTTTTAATTGGTTAGTTTTTATGATATTAGACTTTGAATCTAAATTTTCAGTATTGCATACAAAAAAATCATGATGATTTAATGTGAGGGATAGATAATAGGGTCTACGATTCGAGCGATGCTTAATTTACGTGATTAAGCAAATTATCGAAATAACTCATTATTTTAACTATTTAGCCTTCGTCGTCTGATGTTTGAGAGAAAGTTTCTTATTTTCAGTAGAAATATAGTAAAAACAAATTGAATTCTTAAGTCGACTTGGCTACTTCTCCAAACACACGCGCTCTACAAAGTTAAATAATGATATCAACAAAGTTAACAACATAAAAATGCTTTTTTCTTCGTTTTAGATTTGATACGTCTGCGGGTTTTGGTTGTATCCTAGCACACTCCATGGGATTGGGTAAAACACTACAGATAGTAACGTTCTCTGATGTATTTCTGCGGTACACTCCTGCAAGAACTATTCTGTGCATAATGCCTATTAACACTTTACAAAACTGGTTGGCTGAATACAACATGTGGGTACCAACACCAGAGGTAATATATAAACTTTTTTATATATTCATACAAATCATTTTTTGGAAAGTCTGTAGGAAAAAATAAAATAATAAATATACTTCATTGTTGAAGAATACAAAATTCTCATTGACACGGTTTAAAAAAGATTCAGAACATAAAGAAAAACAAAAATATACACTTTAATAATAAACGATATTTTCCTCCCTCATAACACACCAATCAGATATTAAAAAAAGAAAATACAATCAATGCAAAAAGACAAACATCATCTAATAAAGCCTATCGGACAAAAATTCATTAATACTTTTAACGTTAAATGATTGAAATTGCAGTAAGACGACCCACCATAGTCAATAAATAATACAGTATAAATGTCAAAGATAATTAAAAACATGTACTACATTCAAAATGTAATAAAATTTGACATAACCATTTCAGCAACGATCATCGAAAATGGAATTTAGACTCCTGTAGATCATGAAATGCATTCATTACATAGTTGATCAGACATATTTATGTTATTCTTATAGTTTTTCTTGTTCTTATGGAGGTTTATTAGTAATTTATACATGAAACAGCATGGCAGAGTCACTATCCTGCTTGTTTTAAAATAAAAATAATCTACATGGTGTTGTGGCTGCAATCTGTATGTCATGGATGAATCTGTTTTGGGCATTAAATATTTCAAGACTTGCATTCTCACCTTCCAAAAATTGTCAGGTGAAAGTAACTGTAATATACCATCTCAGAATTACTTAAATAATGAAATGAATAAGTTTTTGAATTAAATTTAAGCTTGAGATCCTTAAGGTAGAGTCCATATATTAATTCTGCATCTATCACCAAACACAGTATTTTAACTTCATTCAAAATATTTGTTTGACTACTTATTATTACAACGAGAAAAACTGAATCTTTATTTTTAATACCTCAAAGCCAGTCTTTTCACCATTGAGCTTTAATTTGTTTACAGAAAATCATTCAGTTTCTTCTTTCACAACTGTTCCAATTTTCATTCTTAAAATATTTGCTTTTCCATCGGTCACTATATAAGTTGGTATGGTCTGCATACATGGATATTTTACCCAAAACATATTAGGAAGATCGCAGTCATACATTAAATAATGGTTTCTCACCCCTGAATCCTGTGGTACCCCAAACTTCGCAGCCTTAGGTGATGATTTAAACTAATCGCTATCATTTTTTATACAAACGTACTGATCTTTGATCTAAATTACTCTAGTGCAATACCTTTCACCTCATACTGTTCTAATTTACCTATTAAAATATTGTGACTTTCCATATCAAATGTCTTTGACAAATCATATGCTATCAGAATAGATTTCTTTGAGAACTTCAAATATTGCACTTTTTGTGAGCAATCCACTCCTGAAACCATGTTGACAAGAACTCTGTACACTATTCTGTTTATCAGTTTACACACTACAGTAAAGAATAATTGTGCAAAAATACTAAAGTATCTCTTAATTATGTTTATAATCTCTTGACTGTTAAATCTATTCTTTTGATAAAACATTCCTTATTGTGGTTACTACTACTTTTCAAAGTTGTCTTGGGCAATTGTCTCCTAAATACAGGGTCGGATTCAATCTTTCTCTCTGGGAGAGGCGATATCATAAGAGCAAAGAAAAGGTCAGAATTACCCCCCACCACACTCATATACAAGACAGTACAGTATGACGAGCGAAAGCGCGTAGACAGAATTAATTCAATGTGCCATAAGCTGAAGCTACAAAACATCTCATAAACAAGTTTCAGCGAGATCAACGTTCTCAAGGCCTGCCCGGTGCATTGAGTCTTTTTTTTCTGAAATCAAAGCTCTTGGGAGAGGGAGATGGCCTAGACCCGCCACTGCCTAACTATGCTTATTCTATTTGAAAATGTTAAATTTCAGATACAAATCTCTAATATCAATTTTTCGTAAGTGATTTTCTTTTATTTAATAATACTGTAAACTTAAGGAATAAATTTTAGTCAATATAAAGGTATTGTGATGAAAACTGCAACAAACTACAGACATATTAATTGTTTTATAAAGAAATTTCTAAATAATGACGTTAAATATGTAAAATTAGTTAATTATATTATATTAACTCTTAAATTATGATTAATAATATTTTTTGTATAGAATGCTGGAAACAGTCCATTAAACGCACATGGTGAAGTTAGACCCAGACAGTTTAAATTGATGGTTTTAAATGACGCTCATAAAACCTTGGTAGCAAGGCACAGGGTTATACACGAATGGAAAGTTCATGGAGGCGTTCTTTTAATAGGTTATGAACAATTTAGAATGTTAAGTATGAAGAAAAATCCCAAGACGAAACGAAAAGCAATGCCTGTTCCGGACAACCATGATGATGATAAAAATAAACCAATTTTTGACGGTAAGAATTAGAAATTTAATTTCCTCTAATGTAATAGTATATGGTGAAACTTCTATCCAATTCAACCCGTTTGATTAAATTTCCTCATATATGTGTTTAGTGTAAAATTTTAAATTGAATTCCGTATCTTGCAGAAATTCTCAGCTTGCAATATTAATAAAATTAATATTGCATATTAATAAAATTGTTATAAAAAAATTTACCGACTTATTTAAAGAGTTATATTGTTATTTTTGTCTTTCAACACATTTTAAAAAGTGGGTTCAAAAAAAAATTAATGAGATAGAAACTTTTTAAGTCAAGCCAAATTAATAAAATGTGATGCATATAAAAAGATTGAGATATTTTATTTGTAATTCCTTTCTTACTATAGCTTGTATGTATCTTGTGCTAGTAGTCATTTGTTTCACATATTAATAATAATTTGGCGCCTACTTCAAAATATTAATTTCATTTAAAAATATATATTTATTCGCCTTTCAACCCATATTTAGAAGTAGATTCAATTTTTTTTTATAAAAGTTTTATCTTTTGATGTTTTGTTATGATATCCATAAATTATTTAACCTAAATACTAAGCAAGATGTGTAGTGTACCTCTCCATGTTTCCAAGGTCGCAAAAAGTACCCATTGTATAAACCACACTAAATTGAATAAGAAAAAATTCTTTGATTTCGAGAATTCTCCAAATGTCAGTTTTGAATGAAATTATACCAGACAAATATTTGGTCTGCCATAGTAAATCAGCTATTTTAAATCTTAAGAAATTAATCTTAGATTTGTATTCTAGGCACCCAAAATCTCACCAACCCCAATTTTGGACAAAATCGAGAGATTTAAAATTGTAAACCACCAATTGAATATTTTAAAAATAATTTTTTATTCGTTATGTGCGACCCTGAAATCTCCCCCATACCAATTTTGGAGAAAACCTGATAAAATCAGTTTTTTACTGAACCAATTTCAGCCAAAATGATATGGGGCTACCGTAGCACCTTCCTGAACATAAATGAAAAAAATCCATTTTTAAATATTCTTTAAAAAAATACATAGCTCTCGAAATTAAGAACTTCCTATTTTTTTTTAAAAACCCGTTAAAAATTAAAAGTGTCAAAAACACGTTCTTTAAACATCCTTTTTTTTTGCAGATATTTACAAATCCCTGGTTAACCCCGGCCCTGATCTTGTTATCTGTGATGAAGGACATCGAATCAAAAATTCTCATGCTTCCATATCGACAGCTTTAAAACAATTAAGGACTAAAAGACGTGTAGTACTTACTGGATATCCTCTTCAAAATAATTTAACAGAATATTGGTGTATGGTCGATTTTGTAAGACCAAATTATTTAGGTTAGTAAAAATATATTTTGTGTTTTCTGTTAAAATTTGACCCAGTCTCAAACGAATTATGCCAAAGATTCAAACAACAAATAACCTAGAATTGTTTTTAACCATAAATTTTTTAGGTTCAAAAACCGAATTTTTAAACATGTTCGAACGCCCTATAATGAATGGACAATGCATAGACTCAACAGAAGCTGATATTAAACTTATGCGATACAGAGCACACGTATTACATTCCTTGTTGGTCGGATTCGTACAAAGACGATCCCACACAGTACTACAGACGGTACTTCCACAAAAGGAAGAGTATGTATTGTTGGTTAGACTAACCCCATTTCAAAGAAAACTTTATGATACTTTCATGAATGAGGTTGTTAGAAAACAGACAGTACCCAATCCTTTAAAAGCGTTTGCAGTTTGTTGTAAAATATGGAACCATCCTGATGTCCTATACAATTTCTTGGTGAAAAAAGCTAGAGGTGAAGCTGTGGATTTAGATTTAGAAGAAGTTGCTGGCAGTGTTAGTGGTAAGTTTTTACCGAATTATTAATGTTATGCTAAATATTGGAGCCTGAAAATTGTCTCGAATTTAAGGTAGACCAAATATGTAATAATTTAAGATATTAAGATATTAAGATATTTTTATTTTAATGGCTGTCAACAAACAATTTTTTTTTAAATTGCACAATATTTAAATTTTTATATTTGTAGGTGTAACAACTGAAACGAAACCGAGGAGAGCACCAGCAAAATCTAGAAAAACACCAGCCAAAGGAAGAAATGGAAAACCTGCTGCATCTGTGACTCCTTACAATAGTAGTTCTGATGCTCCAGCAAACTCTGCGCAACCGCCTCCTGCAAATATGAATGGCATAATTTCTGGTGCCCAAGCAAACACTACTCAATCTCAATTTAATGTTGGTGGTAATACCACTTCCTTTAGTCATGCTTTTTCAAATGCTCCTAAAAGTGGTGACACTAATTATGGTCCATATACCGATGAATTCAATCAACCTAGAACATCATTTGAGGGCATATCACAATTTTTTGATGATCACATATCACAGCCTTCATATGAAAGCCATTTTGATGAAAACGCTCAGTTTTCGCCATTTCCAAGCTCAACCAGTAATATGTCACCTCCTGAATCCAGTCTTGTCCCTCAGAGTAATGAGTTCCAATCTCAACAACAAAATAGTGGATTCCCACAAAATCAAAACAGTGTGGGAAACACTAGTCAGTCTATCACTCAAAATTATAACCAGCAACCAGCCTCAAACCAAACAAGTCTTTTTAATTTAGACAGTCAAAATACTGTCACTGTAAATAATACACCTAAAAGTAGCATTCCAAATTTACCTTCTGGTATATCTTTAACACCAGTTAGTAACAAAAATCAATTTAACACCAAAAATTCGAACCCACCACTGATTCCACGAACGCCTTCACCTGACCTTATGGATATTAGCTCTTCAACGAAGGGAAACCAGTCTAACTACAATACCACAAGCCCACAGGTGAATCAAAATATGCAAAATTCTCCATATCAACCTCAAAATTTACAATATCCAGAGCGGCAGGGTCAAAACGATTACAATTATGACCAAAATAATTACCAAGATCGATTTGGTCCACCAAACTATTGGGATGATAAGAAACCTGGATTTAATCCCCAAGGTAACTTTAGATCATTTAAGTAAATTTGTAATAAGAATTAGACTTTTACGATTTAGGTGCAAAATAATGTGTGGCTGGACAAACTTTTCTGCTAGTAAGAGGAAACATTGCTCTTGTGTTTTGAGATTTTTTTTACAATTTTTTGAATCTGAATTTGCCCTTTTTACAGTATTAGTTTGTCAAATATCTGCGACATCTGTAGGGGAGATGTTGCGTTGTGTCTGCCAAGCCTAGATGTTTCGTTTTATATATTGTTACTGTAGATATTTTTTCTTAATATAGGAAGAACTATGAAAATCATGCTGAATGATCAGTAACCTAATATCATTTGCAAAAATTAAATTAATTTGGTATTGTTTCTTATATTTTATACATTGGCATTTGATAAATCCTCTGTTGAAAATTGATTAAATTTTTTTTGGACCTTAATTTCTTCATTGTACGTGGACTGGACTTCATCATCACTGGTTAGGTAACAACCATGCAGTTTTTTCAGAGTTGTGGGAAATATAAGGAAATTACTAGGGGTCAGATTGGGAGAATGAGGTAGCCAGTAATATATTTTGTCTACCTATTCAATGAAAAAACTCTTCGTTTATTGCAGCAATAATGTATTTCACTCAAATCTGTAGCATTTAGTGTTTTGACTGCTTTTATTTGTAGCTCCCTTTTCATTTCTCTTTTACATTTGTTTATAAACGACTCGGCAGTCACTTCTATAGAAAAAAATACCATTCTTAATTTTTTCGTTACTGAGGGAATTTATGTTTACAGTACCGACAGTAGATTGCTGTTTGCTAGTAAAATCGTAGTGATGGAATTGTGTCTTTATAATTATGAATTCAGTTGCTTTTTAGCCGCGGTAAGATATGGCGTCCCTTCAAACAACGTTTTTATAAAGAAAAGTAATCGTGAATAATGACAGTTTGTGTCTTTAAAATATGCAGCTCTGTAATTTTCTATTATATTTTTAAACGTTTTAAGGAAATTGCCTTCACGGAGCGGTTAGAAAAAGGCGTTCTACTTGGGTGTCGAATTTGATTTCATTTTATTTATTATTTTGTTTTATGAAGTGTTTTGCAATAAAAATGTTGTGTGAAATTGGATCATTGCAGTATCATAAAATTTTTAACAAAGGAACATAATTGTCTGGAAACTATTCTCGAATACGAATACTCATAGCCGAATATAAGTATAAAAGCTGTCCGCCGTCAAGTTTAAATTTATGCGATCTCGCGTAGTTACGGGGTGAAAAAAACTTACAGCATGATATTCATTTAATTTATTATTAATACTATTGTTGATATGCATATATAATTGAGCCTTTGACTTGTAGGTGCTTTTAATTCTCAAACGAATCAGTTTAACTCAAATGTTGGAAATATGAACCCAAATCAACCGTGGATAAAAAAGGAAGACAGTAATCAAAGAATAACCCCAAATCACCTTGTTAGTCCAATAAAAAGTGAGTCAAGCAACGACTCCAAACCTAAGATAAATATAATTAGTGATATTAAATTACCGCCAGTATTTACTCCAGACAGAAAAATTAATATAATTAGTGATATAAAAATTGAGCCAAAGAAAGAAGAAAAGGAGGACGACTCGTATGGTATGAAACGAGAGTTAGAAAAAATTAAAAATGAACTTCAGAATGAGTTAAAAATTGAGGATGAACCTAAACCACCACCTATTGAATCTACGTTATCAAAACTATATTCTTTAATGCCTTTAAAAGACTCAAAAGAGGATAGTGGAGTATCATATGAATGGGTAAGTTATAGAAAACTTCTTGCTTATTTACCGCATTTACACATAATATTTAGAAATCTTAGGACTTAATTATTCAACCTAAAAACTTTATATTCTCAAAGTTTACCACTTTGATGATGTGAACACATGGAAAGCCCAATGTGATAATTAGGTTTTTTTACAGAATGGTTAATATTCATTCTAAAACTGAAAACATAATAAGAATAGACCTAAGACACTGATACTGCATTATCATTTTTTCATATCTCTTCAATCAGAATCTCGATTATTTTAGTAGCTGAATAAACTTGCAAGCAGTGGCGTAAATACGAACTCCGCGGTGCGGGAGGGGGGGGGCAGCCAATCCAGGGGCTCCCTCAAGTCCCTTGATGAAAATGAATAAATACAAAGAATGCAAAATAGTAGGGCGCATTCAAAAATCAGCTGGGGGTGCACATACTATTAGTTACGCCACTGCTTGCAAAACAGAGCTTTGGCTTTACTCATCTGTGCCTATAAATTTTTGTGAATAATTCATTTATTAGTAATAAAGAGATGTATTGTTTTTAGGCAATAGAACTACTTAAGGACTACGTACCAGGTAAAATAGAAAATTCAGCAAAATTCGAAATACTGTTTTGTATTATAAAAGAAAGCATAGCTTTAGGTGATAGACTGCTTTTGTTTAGTCAGTCGCTAATTACGTTAGATTTAATTGAACAGTTCCTTCAAATGAGCGAGGTACCAGGAGAAACATTTAAGTGGGCAAAGAATATTAGCTATTATCGTAAGTAAAAAATCTGTTTCCTTTAAAATATACAATCAATGGTAAATTATGATTAATTGTGTTTTGTATATTTTTTATGAATGCTTACAATCAAACTACAATTTCTTCCACAACCACGTCACATTGAAAGTATATTAATTCATAAAAAAGGGGAAAATGGATCAGCTTTTATGTTTTTTTTTTAGGTTTGGATGGCTCTACCGGGGCTCAAGAAAGAGAGAAACTTATTAACGAATTTAACTCAAATCCGAAAATACATCTGTTTTTGGTATCGACGAGAGCGGGGTCTCTTGGTATCAACTTAATTGGTGCTAACCGAGTTGTTGTTTTGGATGCCTCTTGGAATCCTTGCCATGACACACAAGCTGTCTGTAGAGTATACCGATATGGGCAGCGGAAACCTTGTTTTGTGTATAGATTAGTTGTAGATAATTGTTTAGAGAAGAAAATATATGATAGACAAGTTAGTAAACAAGGTAAGCTGAAAATGTAAATAAGCACGATGATTGCTTTTTAGTAACTCATTTATATATCTCGATATGAACAATACAAGTTTTAAATTTTAAGTACTACATTTGAACCAAATTTATTAACAAACTTTGAGCATTGGAAATGAATATAACTCTTTTCACAAAATTTGCTTTTATTAATACCAAAGTTCAAACAGTGTTTTTATACTAACATAAATAAATTGCATAAAAATATCCATTTATCTCTACAAATCTCTTTTCATTATACTTTTAGTTGCCAGATATATTTTTAGTAGTAGGGTTTTTTTTAAACTGTTACTAAACCCCCGTCTTCATCCCCAAATAACCAAACCACGTTCTTTTCTTACTTTTTGCAAGAGCGCACCGGCATACGTATTGACGGACCAAAACGGAAGTCAGCCAGTAGGTTACAAAAAATATAATCTTTTACTTTACTATTAATTTACTGTGCGGGCTTCAAGGCAATTTGCCAGCACACACCAACATTTCTTCATTCAGCAACCCTCCAAGAGGTTTACACCTTTTCTGAGTTAGGGGACCTATTTGCAGGACTCTCAGATACTCGTATATATGCCTCAAAAGTCCCGATTATTACAACTAAATTAAAGCATTTAATACTAAATTAAATTTAAAAATAGTGAACGGCACTTTTAATTTTACGGAATTCCCTTTCTCTGTCGGAAATTGTTGCCAATGACCTTTTCTTTCCGCCCCATCACATTTTCGTACTGTCACTTTTGCGACAAACATGACTCCACATGCTCTTTTTACACAAAAGAAAACTTCAGCTCGAACAAAGGTTGTAGGCCTCATCACTCACTCCCCTTAGATTAATTTCCGCTTAAAGACGACTGTAATTCCTTCTCGATATCCAAGACCCACACGCATATTTCCGCACGCTACGTAGTGTTTTGATGGATTTTCAGACAAAATCAAATATCCCTTGAAAGAAAAAAGCTCCAGAGATGACCCGAGAGTATTCGAAAGTTCAAACCCATGTACAATTGTGAAAAATAATACTGAAATCTCGAACTTTGAAACTAGCAATTCTACATGAATTAGAAGTCGGAAAATATTCGTTTTAAAAATTCAGACAAATTGCTCTTTTGACAACGTCTAATGTTTGTGGACAAAAATTACAATTGCAACATCTAGAATTGTAAGTTTTTGAGCTTTGAACATGACCAAAAAGAAATTACGAGTTTTGAAAGAAACCTTTCCTTTTTCTGGTAAGCTGGATATTGAAACTCGTTATTACACAGATCGGTTTAAAAAAAAAATTGTATTCAGGCGAATTACAATCCCTAAGCTTTTCAAGTTTTAATCTTCTAAACCCATGGAACCAAGGCACAGTGAACTGTACGCGACCAAGTCCTAAGATAGGCAAGCTTTAATCCCCAAGCTCTCCATTTCGGATTAGAGGCTTGATTCTCTTTGCGTATATCCATCTCGCGACGATGTGAAATTGTCTTTGTGCAATACTATGTCAAATCACTTTTTTCTAGGATGAGCAGAAAAATAAGCATTTTATAAACTGTGGACACATTTTTATTTTTTCTACTAAAAATGTTTACCTTTAATTCATATTTAAAAAAATCTCTTAATACTATCTGCCTTAATTTTGATAATATATTTATGTCTTAATTTTTTTAGGTATGTCTGATCGTGTAGTGGATGAATGCAATCCAGACGCCCACTTGACAATTAAAGACGTTAGTACTCTTTGCTTTGACGATAAAAACGATGAGGGAGAAATAAAAGACTGGTCTTGTTCCAAAGACAACTATATCGATGTCGTTTTACAAAAAGTTTTAGATAAACACGGAACCGTTCTTAATAAAGAACCCTTCCAACATGAATCATTACTTGTAGACAGGAAAGAAAAACAGTTGTCCCAGCAAGAGAAACGTCTAGCCAAGAAAGGATACGAACGGGATAAAAATGCAGCTAGACAGCCAGCTTATTTATCGGGATCCGGGAGAGGTACGTTAGTCAACATAATATTGTAACGTTTATTTTGTTAAATTTGTCACTTTTTAATTATCTTATCTATTGTACATAAGAAATATGTTTCACACTAGGAGATTCATTAGAACATCTTTCCCAGGTAAAGTTTACATAGTAAAAATATAAAATTTTAGGTCATCGACCAGTTGCTTCAGTTAGGCCTATGCAACAGGGAGAACGGCCGTCTAGGTGGATCCCAGCAGAACATTGGCAGCGCCAGGGCATGACGGCACAAGAAATGACATTACCTTTAGATGTAGTGATTCCTACAAATCAGCCAGAAAAGGGAAATATAGTACTAAAGGCTGGTCAAAAGGTTCTTGTTCTTAAGTCGCCAAAAGGTGTTTACATGCAGCTTGAAAGTGGTAAGATTGTTGCCATAAAGACGGCAATAAAAGTAAAGGGAAAAGCAGAGGAAAATAACGACCCAATGAAAATGGGCAAACCTCCGTTGTTACCGCCGCAAATGAAAAATAACCCTTCTCTCTCAGTCATTCCTCAAAAACGACCAGTGAAACCACCTCCCCAACCACCACAAATGCCTTTAATTCCTGGTATGACTAAATTTAATGTTAAGAGTGTACAAAAGACTGTTCCTAACTTAGTATCAAAAATTCAAAGTGTAAGCAAAAAAGTACAAAATATGCCAGGCAAACAAAAGCCTTATCAAATGGGTAGTGAAATTGCTAAACAATTGAGAGATACAGAAGGAATCCCTGGAAGCAGCAGCGAAGACGAACATCATCATTTAGAAAAGCCTGCGACGTCGCAATCTGAAAGTGCCGATGAGTTGGAAAAGAAGATTTCACAGTTAAAGAAAAATATATCAATACAAAGGGTAAGTTGGTTATTCCAACCAGACAAATCCTGTCATTTAGATTTTCAAAAGTTAATACAAATTTAAAGAAACAGGATACCATGTATAAACAGATCCATTCTTATATTTGTAGTTCATAAACATATAGTCATCATGATCGATTCATTCATTTGATTTCGTGTAGAAATTTGCAGACGTTTCGCTAAAATCTCGGTTAGCATCTTCTATGCTCACTGGTTGAAGATCATCTGAGAAATTTCAGTATGTTGCATGCTTTTTACGTGGTCGTAGATAGTACTTATTGATTGGCGTTGGCTCTACCCTTTTTGAGAGCCGTTAGTGGTGTCGGTTTTGGCTTAGGCGCCATACCGGTATAGCGAACTCGCTTGAGGATAATTTTCCAGGTAGAAGAAAAATTAAGTACATCGTCTCTCTTATTCAGAGTGCCTTTCATTTCAATTGACTCGCGAATTAATCTTGCCTTGTAATGTGGTAAAATAATTTTGTGTTCTGCCTCGAGCTGATGTTGGAAAAGGACTGATGTCTATTTCTTATGCTTACTTTATGTTCTTCTAGCTTTGCCTATATTCTTCTATTGGTTTGGCTTATGTATATTTTACTGACACCCCCAACGGCTCTTGAAAAGGGGGCGGAGCCAATACCAATCAAAGGTACGATCTACGACCCCCTATAAAGCACGCGACATACTCAATTTCCTCAATTGATTTCCAACCAGCAAGCACAAAAGAGGCCAAATGAGATTTTGGCAAAGCAGGTTTCTACAAAAAACCAAACGAACAAACGGATGTATTCCTTGATTATTACTGAATCATATATATATATATATATATATATATATATATATATATATATATATATATATATATATATATATATATATATATGTATATATCTAGTATTTTCTCTAATTCGTTCTGCTTTTTAAAATTGTTCTAGAACGATTGATGGATGCATGTTGAAAAAAGTTTTTGCCGAAATTTTAAGGACGTTATACAGTGAGCTTTGAAGATGGTGAATGAGATTTCTCTGACACGTCAGCTGCCTTACACTCCTGAGAGGGACTCAGCACATACACACATATATATATATATATATATATATATATATATATATATATATATATATATATATATATATATATATATATATATAAGCTCACTGTATAACGTCCTTAAAATTTCGGCAAAAACTTTTTTCAACATGCATCCATCAATCGTCCTAGAACAATTTTAAAAAGCAGAACGCATTAGAGAAAATACTAGATACTATGTTATAGATTAGTTAATAATTATATTAGAATCTTCTCTAACTAATTAATAAATGGGTAATGGGTAGGTTGGATGTTTTCGGTCAACGTTAACAAGCCATGTCAATTATTTGTATGCATTTACTTTCATCAGGTAACTAGTCAGGGATTAAAGGAACCATTACAATCACCGCCGTCACAACAAACGCTGCAATCGCAACAGACACCGCAACAGCAGAAGCCAGTACAGAAAGAATCTCAGCAACCATCTAAACCCCCGCTCCAAAAAACCCTTCAAGAAAAACTGAAACCAAAACAACTTGAAAGTTCAATTTTGGAAAGGTTAGGACACTCGGCATCAGTTCTAGAAAATACACCGTTTCAGGTAAAGTTTGATTTGATATTGTTATTTTTTTGCTTACTCCATCCTATGGGATATCGTTACTTTTAACTGCACAACCCAGCGGTATTGCTTCGCCAGACATTGTGCCATATTTGTGACAATTGGCTTCATCTGTTTCTTTCAATCTTAATTTTATTTCGATTAATCGATATTGAGTGCTATTTTAAAGTTATTGGCATGTCTTTGTGAAACAAAGTGAATCAAATTGTGAACAATGGTAAAATACTGTGTAATTTACAAGAATAAATAAATAAATGTGTGGAGTACATGCATCTCTTTAAAAAAAAGAGGTGCATGTTAGAGTACCAGATTTTGTGTATGTATCATAGCAATTTTGACTGTAAACAATTGTATAGTTTGGAATAGGCTTGACGGTTTCTGTTTTAATCTCAAACCTCTTTGGTGTCGAGACACAACTTTTACTCATCTAATAAAAAATAAAAATACGTTATGGAAGATAAACAAAGCCAGAGAGGCGCTTAATTTTTTTCTAAAGGAACTTGTTATTAGCCAGTAAAACTTGAACGTCTTTATATATCAATGAATGCACATCGTGCTTTTGTTCTTAATAATTTTGATTAAGGGATTTGCATATTGTTAAAAATACCCTGTATTATGAATTACAACTGTTAGATATTTGATTGAGCGAAAAGTTCTAAAATAACCTAAAAAAACCCTTATTTTTTTTTTTTATTTCATTTAACATATATTAAATTTTTTACAGGAAACTTTGGACAGTATCACAGCTGGTTTTAAAAACCCTGATAATTTAGACCACTTAGATTCAGACGAAGATGAGGATGAAGAGAGGGAACCTGTGGATGATGAAGATCCTGAAGAAGAAGATGGTGGTATTTCTGATTCTTCTTTTACAGAACAAAATAAAC
Source organism: Diaprepes abbreviatus (assembly GCA_034092305.1). Lineage (NCBI taxonomy): Eukaryota > Metazoa > Arthropoda > Insecta > Coleoptera > Curculionidae > Diaprepes > Diaprepes abbreviatus. The sequence goes on from JASJET010000185.1 coordinate 3,557,403, forward strand.
AGGCGAGTTTAATTTTTTTAAAATATATTATTTATAATATTTATCTGTACACTTGTTGTCTTTGTATCTACATAATCATTACCAGATGTCTAATGCATCCAATGTGAGAAAATTAAACTTTACAACCCCAACAAAAGTCCACAAGGTGCTTCAAATTCAATACTGGGACCTTGAGGAACTTAATAAATATTGTGATATTTAAACAAGTCATGTTTTGTGTTTAAAAATTTTTAATATTTCATGAGATTTCTAAACAAAACGAATTTTCAGTTATACACCCGTATTTCTATTTTATTGTTTAAAATCCTTTTAGAACTAAATGAGGGAAAAATGGCACTGTCACTAGTAGGTCATTTGTAATAAGTGTAATACTCGGTTGTGCTTTGATCCGGTCTCAGGACAAAAACGTTAATAAAACTTGTTGCACTCTCACTTTAAATTAGAAATATTTTCAAAACTATAATAAAATCGAATACAAAAAATTTCATTTATTTTCAGATTTCCTTAGAAGTATTTAGTTAGTTATAAAATAAAACTATTTATATATACTTTTTTGGGCTCCTAGTGTGACCCTCAAGTTTGTATCACTTTATATAAATCAGTTAGTACCATAACTAAGCAAGTGCACCAGCACGCGAACTCCGTAATAGTATAGAAAAGAAATTTCTTTGCTATTTCTTTCTATTATGGAAAATCATTCAAAACTTACTCTATAAGCACATTCGGCAACGGTCGGGTATGTCCGAACAAGCAATCGTGCTATAGAAATAGAAACAGTCTTTGGCTTGTTGCTGTTTTTCTATCTCTCTCAAAGCAATTTAAATGCTGCATAAGTTTGTCTCATTTTTTTTCCTGATTTACGGTGTTTGAATTTGTGGTTATGTTGAATGTGAGATATATTTGTTTCTTAGAATAAAATGAAGTTTCTAAATGTGTTTTTATATTTTATTTAGCTAAAAGTATAGATTTATACATTACATAAGAAAAAAATATCAAAATAGCAATAATTATTTTTATTTCTGTTTATTTCTTAACTTTGAGAATCAGAACAATAATAAATTATTAAAGCTGAATTAAGAAAAAATAAATAAATATATACACATTATATATCTAATTGAAAAAGTCTTTAATTCCGTTTTACTGAACTGCACAAACTTCTGACAAGGTTCAGCTAAATGTCGGTTGAGCACACAAAATATCCCTCTACTCTTCAATATTTTATACAAAATACATAAATCTCGGATCCATATTTTCTAATAGGTAATTTATTAAAAGTCTAGAGTTAAATACTTTAAAATATAATATTGGAGATTGCACGATAAATTTTTTTGGTCAATTAACGTAAAAAACTAAAAAGTAAATATATTTAGTATTTTTTTCTTTTAATTATAAAGTCCCTAGAAAAGATAAATGTTTTTAGAGATGGTAGTTTGTAGTTATTTCTATGCGCACTAGCCCGAAGTTGTAAGGAAAATATCCTAGAGAGCAGGTTCCGTTGATAGAAAGAAATTTTCTTTCTTCTTTATTTCTTTTCTGTTTCTATTTCTATCTTGTTACGGAGTTCGCGTGCAGGTGTTTAGGTGAAGCTGTCAATATAGAAAATTTCGAATTGTTTTAATGGATGAAAGAAGTGTTAGCTGAAATATTTTAAAACTTCCTTTTTTTTTCAGAACCTTCTCTTGTTTTCTAATTATCCCAAATCGAGTTCGTTTCACTTAATATTTGAGACTGTTAAACCACCTACTTGTGAATATTAAGTTTTAAATTGTCTTTAATTTTAGAAATATTTTATTGCAGATGGATATCACTGAACAAAATGATCCAAACGAAGCCAGTGACCAGAGCGACGAGGTCACCTACGTTTCTGAGCAGCCATTAGATTCATCAAATCCACAATATCAACAAAACCAACAGGGCAAACAACAAAAAACCGATGGATCAACGGAATTTAATAACACAGCTGGTTATAACTACAACTATAACTACAATGTGCCTCCATACCAGACCCACCCTCCCCCGCAGGGTTATGGGTATCCGCATCCACCGCCATACGATGGGTACAGTGGTTATCCACCTCAGCAACCACCTTATAATTATGGTTATCAAGGTTATCCGCCTCCACAACCCCATTACCCGCCACCGCCACCACAGCCCGGTTATGATTATAGCAATCCTGCGCCTCCTCAGCCTATGTATCCCGGTTATCCATACCCTCAACAGTACCCTCCCCCTCCTCAATATCCTCCTCCTCCTACTCCTAACGCCCCACCAACGTCTTATCCCGACTATTCACAATACCCGAGTCAGTCCCAACCAACGTCAACTTATTATCCAAATACATAGAAAATAGTTATGTAAAATATGGAAAAGTTTTAACGTGGTTAAAAATGATAAAACCGTCATTAACATTTTTGTTAAATGGAATATTTGCTTAACGATTTTACTTTGGTTAAGTAATGATTAAGTATAATTTGTATACTTACCATATGTGATATGATTTTAGTTATTTATTTTAAAAATCTACGTTTTATAACTCGAAATTACTACAATTTAAAATTTATTAAATACCAACAATGCATAAAAATGATCGGACGTGAAGTTACTATTATTATAAAACAATTGCCAAATTACTAATTCATATCAAAGTATGTTAAATCGTATACCTGTATACTCCTATAACTTGGCCATGGTTAACTTCTATATTGGAAGTTCTGTGGCCATGTTTAAGCATTTTTAACTGCATAACAATCATGGACAAACTGTTTAAAAATGCTAGTTGTATTTAAAATTTCTTTGAAACATGCCGTGATAATTTTAAATTTATAATCTTATTATATGGCATTTATAATTTTTATGTTTTTTTTTTTTTTCTATTGGACAAAACTATTGTTTGATAAAACCGGACTTTTTACATTCTAAGTAAATTCTTTGGAATATTTTTACTAAGTTCTCGATAGAGGACAAATAAAGTATTAAATTTTATATTAAACTTCTCTTATTTTTTTTGTAAATAAATACGACTTTTTTTTGTTATAACCACCTTATACAAAACAAGGATTTTTACGCTCGAATAATAAGATATATACCGGGTTTGACAGGTGTTAACGTTATTTAGTTGATTGGAACGAATACTCTAACTGTTCCTATTAGTTTTGATGGAATATTCTATAAAAGTTTAACCTCGATTATTCCATTATATGAAGGGTTGTTTCATTAAAAATAATAAAATCGATAGCGTTTCCAGTTAAACTAAAAATAACAATCAGATGTCCAAGCTTTCAGAATGAACATTGCTTGACTATGTAGGACGTTACGAATTTAAGTATAAATAACAGTAATAAATGATCAAATCAGTCTTAAATGTACTTTATTTAGGGTAAGTGTAATAAAAAAACAAGGTTCGTATTTAAAACAAAGGAACTTGATGAAACAATCTGAAAAATTAAACTTTCAAAGTCTTTTATTTGATGAAGAGTGTCTGTAATATATAGTTTTTATTTCTTGATGATGCCCGGTATATGTATATAAATATAATTTAATAAAATATTGATAAAAAGTATGGAATATATGTGAAACTCTTCGAAATAACTTTCTCAATAAAAGTTGCTCAACTTATATTGATTGTGTCAAATTTTATATTAATCATACTAGTAATTTAAAAAATTGAAACTCAAACACCTAAACATGGAAGAAAATTAATTTTTTTTAGACATGTAAAATGAAATAGCTGCTAAATAAGGAAAGAAATCTTATGGATTTTGGCTACACCAAACAGTAGTTCTAATGCCTCTTTTTAAATCTGACTATACTTATTCTCTGAATCTGTTAGTTTTATTGACACGTGACAAATTGCTTTCATATTCCCTTCTTGAAATTGGTGTAAAAAAAGGTCTAGCAAAAATTATGTTTTGCTTAGAATTGTAGTGTAACAATAACATTTTAGACTGAAGAATGATTTTTAGAACCCCACACTACCTTTTAGACAATTTTCTCAAACTCGGGGAAAAAATGATTCTTATGTAGTAGAACAAAAGCTCTCATTGGCACAAGGCTCAAAAACCCATAGTTTTGAGATATATGAACTTAAGTTACGGTTTTTGGTGAACCACAAGGATAAAAATATCGAAAACCAAGGGTTCTGGAGAAAAATTTAAAACACAAAAGGATTTTTTTCCTTAGGCTTCTAGTTACATTGAGTTTGACCCTCAACTTCAAGGTTATTTGAAAATCAAATTGATTTTTCCAAATGAGGACCCCTTTTTCACTGCAGAAACGAAAATTGCAGAAAATTCTGCGTTCCATGTGAATACTTATAGGTTTTTAGAAGATCTAGAAGTCATTCGAAGGTCAATAACCTGTTCCTCGCATAAATCACTAAAATTAAAAGATTTTTGAGAAAAACTTTGATACAAAAGTAATAATGTTTACCTTTGGCAATCTTTTGGTGACCTTGAGATCGATCTTCAACGTCACCAGATGATGCCCCAGAAAAGATCCTACAATTATTTTATTCAAAGTTTTTTCTCATAACTCTTAGTTTCTCAGTTATTTAGCCGTCCTTGCATTTTATACCATTAAAAGTGCGTTTGGCCTTCAAATGACCTCTAGACGAAATAAAAACATAAAATTATTATATCAGCGATCGTAGAATTTTATATAAATATATTTGGGTTCTACAATAAAAATTGGGGTTTTCATTTGAAAAAAATCAACTTGAACTTGACACCATGAAGGTCAAGCGAGGTCAAACTCAAGATCTACAGAAGAAGCTCTAAGAAAAGTTTTACGACCATTTCTCATAAGAATTATGAGAAAAAGGTTCATTGTAGACAAACTTCATAAGTAATCTTTCAAACGGATGGTGCAAAATATGCATACATTTCACATAATGTATTACATCAAGATATGGTGGAGGAGGCATATTTCTAATTGCTTTTGTCTTTGATGGATCAGACTGAATTCCGTTTTCATTTATAATGTAACTCAAATACTTTATTTCTTTTACCCCAAATTTACCTTAAATGAAAACCAAAATACCCTGTATATGTTAAAGAGCTCTAGTGACAGTTTCTAGATGTTCTTGAACTGTTTTTCTGAAACTAGATTGATAATTAGCCAAATTCACAATTTTTTAAATTATTAATTTGGTCCCATACATTTAAGTAAAAATGTCGTATTTTGTTTATTTTCTTTATTCAGGAAGTACCATTTATCAAATACTTAAATTATTTTTGTTTATATAGCGACATTACATTACTTTTTTTTCAGCTTGTATGATTATTCGATAAAATTTTCATAGCAAGTATTTTAAGAATAAGATTTTCTAAAATCAATAAAAAAGTGGGTTTTATCCTAGACAAGTTATAAATAGAAAAAATAAATAACAAATAAATTGTAAAGATTGTTTACTAAATTAAGATCAATAATTTCAGACAGTTTGTTGAATTATTTTATTGGCTTGTTAAACAGGTTATTTCTCAAGATTAGATTATCCATGTTATCATTTGGAAAGTTTATTAAAAGGAATATTATGGCCTGCGAGCTTGTTTCTATGTTTAAAATAAAAATGATTGTCCTTTTCACTTCACAAGTGATCCACACCGATAAAACTCGTAATTATATAAAGTGACATATTGGTTTACAATTTGCATTTCGCGTTGATAGTATAATTTACAACCGAGGTGAAGTAGTAGGCTTGTTTCAACCCGCATCAGAAACAGTTTTTGACCGTCAGGATTCGGCGCATTAATTCATTACACAATATATTTAAGTTAATGCGCAGAATCCTGACGATCAGAAACTGTTTCTGACACGGGTTGAAACAAACCTAGTATTTGCCTAAAAATCATAACTTCTGTATTTAATGGATTTGATTTCCTAGCGCATCTTATCACCAAAGCACTAGTTTTAGACATGTGTCAAATATATGATTTCTTTTATCCATAAGAAAAAAATACTTTTCGAGAGGTAAAGTCGGTGTAGATCATCTTGGGAATAGCTTATTGATTATGTAGCAATAATCATCTCTGTGTTTAATTTAGATTGAGCAAATCCAGTTTGTCTATGCTATATTTTACATGATATTTCTATGCTTGGAATAAAAAGTCCGAATTTATTTTTTTAAATCAAAATGAGCTGTTATTATTTAATGATTTTGAGATTGTTCCTTCCAAATAAAAGATCTGCTGTTAAGAATAACGTAGCCTTTCAAAAGTAATCAGTTTATTATGAGTGTCACGTAGTTTCTTAAAAATATGTTTTTCTTTAAAAAGTGCCAAAGCCAAATGTTACAAATTTCAGTGATTTTTTTTATATTTGTGTTTCTATATTGTTAAGCAAAAATATAACTATAAGTTTTGGCGCAATCTAAGGTAATTTTTTGTTGCAGGCAAAACGTAGTTTTCAAAAAATGTCGATATCAAAATTATTTTCAGTTTTAGTAACGTAAAATCGATGTTTTAGTGTTCTGGATTGGTTAAAATTTTAATACATCGACATATCTTGTGTCCAGCCAGGGCTAGCAATTAACGATTAAAACGTCAAAAATAGTTTTGGTATTTATAACTGAATTTTATGATTAAATTACAATTTATTTTAATACTTTTAATAAATTTTAACACTAGAAATGATAACATTTACAATTCTCTATTAAAATACATCACATTAATCCATTTGAATCTCGCGATGGTATGGGCGATGTTGAGAACTACAATTGTTTTTTTTATTACACTTCGGAGGCGTCAAAATTTGAATGTTAAGTGTTCTTTGGTATTTCATCACATTTTTCTAGAATATACCATTTTTTCACTATCTAAAAACCTTTAGAAGTACAACTGCAAGGTAACAAAAATGATTCTGTAATGTACAATATTTTTACCACGTGCGTAACCCCTTGATTTAAGTTAATAGAATGTAAATTATCTTAGTTTTATCATTACATACCAATTAAGACAAAACTACAGTTATAGTTTCAATTATATGTCATTAAGCCAACTGTATATTAAAAAAAATTTTCTTTGGCTCTTTTTATTCCAAAAGACAGATTTAATAACAAACTAGATACAAGGATTTAATACGGTGATAGTCATGGTTTTATTTTTTTTTTAATGTTGGTATACCATGCATTTATTATAATGAAGTGTCACTCCCAGGTTGTCACTTATAACCAAGTATTACCGTGTTTAGATTGATAAATAATCTTTCATGTATGTAATACCGTCTCCTATACGCGTTAGGAGACACCGAACTATATGTTGTCTCTTTAATTAGACCTAGTGCAATGTTGTCATTTACGAAGATCTGTTTTAAGATTAGGTGTTTGCATGCGACGTTCCTTAGACATAGGTTCAAGTGTAACGAATAATCGCGTGTATTATTAAGATTGCTTTGTATGTAATCCAGTGTCCAGTATCCTTAGGTTGAATATCTTGGTTTTCTTTGTTAAATTATTATGTTCCGAGTCTGTGAAAAGTTATTATTAGGAGAAAGATAACCGAGATTTTGTTGGAGTATGAAAGATCTTTTTAGGTTGAACTAAAATTATATAATTTATACATACTTTGCTATAATTTTTACACTAAGCATTTATACAAATAAGTGTATTAATTTTAAGTATAAAATAGACCGACTATTAAATAGATATTTAAATTATGGCCAATATTGTGTTTTATTTACTAAAAGATCATTTTTAATTCGGCACTTGTAAAAGTTCATCACACTAGTACTTCGTAACTTTTTTCGGAAATCACCATGGGAAAATATAACGTCACGTAGAATAACAGAAAGAACAACGTACGTGAGAAATTGATCTCGGTGGATTCAATCCAAATTTTGGGAAAATACACTCCAAAGTGATGCTGATAAAATGTTCTTGTTTTCCAAGTTCCAAGATATAGGAGGCTTGAAAGGTGGACATTTAACTCCTAAAAATTGATCACTAATATTTTTTCGTTGGGAAGCGAAACAGGGGAAAAAGTTGTATACAAAAGTTGCAGCATTTCGAATAAGACATCCGTAGGTGATCTCAGCCGCCGATCTTATGTCAATGGCATTTGAAGGTCAACTCATTTTATTGGATGTGTTTGTAGACATTGACAACAAGATCTTTTCAAAAGTCACTTTCTTTCTTCTTTCTATATGGAAGTAGTTTTAAACTGGCTTTTGGCATTGCCCGATCTTGAAAGCTACTTACCAATTTCCAACCGAGCAGAAGATCCAATTATTAGAAGGATCTGCAAGGAATGAGCCAAGCAAATTAATATCCATAATTTCAGACTATGACCAGTAGAGATTCAAGGAATGCATAAGCCTAAGCAAAAATCAACTTAAGAGTTCTGACAGGAATCCTGACGGGATATTGCACTTGAAGAGACACCTCAAGAAACTCGGATTAGCAGAGAGTGCACATTCTGCGAAGAGAACGAAACCTCTATTTACATCCTTTCAGAGTGTCGACAGGGGGGGGGGGGGGAAGGTCACTTGTGAATGCCTCACTGGAAATCAGTACACATATACAACTTTTTTTTCTATCTAGCTCCCCAATGAAAAAATATTCTCAAAAATGCTCAATTTTGTGACGTTCAGTGACCACTTTTCAAGTCTCTTAGAAAAATGGTATTGAGAGAACCAAAACGTTCGTACTCGTTCACCTGCAGACATTGAATCCAAAAGTGATCTTTTTTACCATGGCTGCTATTATATCATGCACATTGAAAATGGTGATATCTGGGCCTTGTAAAGTCATTTAAATCATTTAAATTAGAAAGAATGTCGGCTAAATATGCAAGTTTTTGCAGCCAAATACTCTTGGTCACACAAAAGGACAAATGAAATGAATGGTCAAGAAAAAATGCTTGAACTACAGACCAAACAAGCGGGTCAAAATCTTGCTGCGAGAAAGCCATCTAGCTTCTGTATGAACTAGTAAAGAAACGTAGAGGTTTCCAAAGTCCTCACGAAGCACACGGAATAGACGTTTATAGCACGCGATTTTATAAAATTTAACAATTTTTACAGAATCATGCCAGTGCTTGTCTGTGAATACAGCAATCAGTCTATTCAATATTCTCGTTGATCTTCTTTACCCTCACCACAAAACCAGAAAATATTCCGGTCATTGATTTTACATCTGCGCACACAGTCAAACAAAAAGACCAATTAATTTCATTTTTTTTGTAATCATTGTTGCACCGGTCATATAGGTTTTCAGTCGTTTTGCAAATAATATATCTTCTTGAATGCAGTTCTTAAAAATATATTTAGTTTCTTTGTTTGTGAATTTTGGGAAATAACCGATTCAGCTAATAACTGGTATTGTACGTAGAGAATCCTATTAAAATGATTTATATATAAATCCAACCTATATTAAAAGCTTTTTACGAGGTGCACTGAAAATTTTTTCTCCAACAGAGAAACAATTTTTTTTTATAATTTTATTTTTCAATATAACCTTTCTCCTTTCAACGTACTTGCGCGATCTCTCTCACACCGACTATCCCATTTTCTTTCTAATGTCTGTAAAATGATGTCTCCCGAGTTGCTTTTTTAAAATTCAGAATAAAAAAAAATTAAACCGAGTTAAATCTGGACTATATGACAGGTGGTTCAGCTCAGAGAAGTTATACTTGTGGACCTGTGTTGTTTTGTGTACTAGAGCATTGTTTCAAAAAAGTCACATAAACCAGGACGTATTTGATTGATACTCTTACATTTTTTGTTAATGCATTACAATAAGTACCTGCTGTTAGTGTAGTGTCCTTCAGTATGTATTCAACAAATTTGACCCTGCTAGGTATTAAAGACCATGATCAGGCACTTACCAGCTGGAGATTGTGCGTGAGCCTTTCTTGGAGGCGAATAATGCTTATCAATTCGTCGGGTAGACTCTAATTTTGTTTCTGAATCCCAATGGTGTATTCATGTCTCATTGCCTATACCTATCTTAAAAAAAAGTCGAATGATTTTGAGGAACGGCCTAAACAGTTTTTATTCGAGAGACAACAATCTTGGAACACACCTTGTAGAAATTATAGATACGTTTAATGCTTTAGCTGTAATAGACACAATCAAACGATGATCGTCGAGAACCATTATTTCCACTTTTCTGCAAACTTCAGGATTGGTTGCATCTGAGACCCTTCCACTTTTTCAGCGAATTCACAACGCTATCAAAATTGAATTGATCAAATGTTACTTTAAAATTTGGAGCCTCGTCCCCATGTACGGCAAATAATTATAACTTAAAACGATGATGACACTGTTTTGTTCTAATTATTATACTATTATTAGAAATTATTTCATAATATTTTTTATTACATTTAGTGCACACTACATAAATATTTCCTGAATATCTCTTGTAAGTTTGATAAAAATCAATAAAAATTTTGAGTGGTAAACAACGCGCTGGAGCATAATTTGAGAAATTGCGCTGGTCACGTGACATGTATGACGTCACATCATAGTAAATAAAGCAACCTTAAACTATAGTTTGTTTCATGTCTTGAGATTTTTATTTGTTTGCTGTTTTAAAATGGTTATAAAGGGTGTGTAGTGCCACAATCAACATCGACGTCCATAAGCACTCTACAAAAGGTTGTTTCTGCTTCAATCGATCCTAAAAGGCGAAAACAGGGCTTAGAACTAGTTCGTAAAGACTTTATATCCATAAAAGCTAATTCTATGGTTTTTATGTATGAAAATCACTTTAATGTAAATATATTTGTGTTTTTATATTACCGCAATATCTTACGGCTGAGTTGTTACAAATTTTGACCAATGTTCCTTGTCTAATGCTTTATCAGGTGTACATAACCTAATGTGGACCTCAAATTATTTGTTCTAGGACAAAAGCATTATTATTCTCATAGATTAGAATAATAAGCTAAATCTTCGCAGAGCTATAAAACCAAAAAAAAAAAGTTTTAATCACGTGCAAACCTATTGCTAACATAACCTATATCGTGATTTTATTCTCGAGTTTTTGATATGACTCTTGAGTAATTTCTTTGAATACGTAAGTTGCAAGTAACACTTTTATTGTTGTTTTCACGTTTTTGAGTTCCGCAGCACAAAAATCAGGAATATATTGAAAAAAGTCCAATCGTAAGTGTATCTACTACCTAAAAAGGTGATATTTATAACAAAGTAACTTGAAAAATAACTAAAGTATAAAAGAGTCGTAAGAAGATAAGTAGTTAACTCAAAAATCGCTCAATAACATCAGGAATTGTTTACTTATATGTGACGTCATCAGAATTGCCACCAATTCTAAAGCGGTTTCTATCAAGTGATAAAACATAAAAACCTTTATATAAACATATTTTATTCGGAAAATAAATAAAATACTCTTTTATACGCTGAAATCTATTAGAATAACAATTTGTAACATATTTTTAATAGAGGCAAATAGATTATTTTGCAAACTTATTTTTTTAATCACTTCATAAACATAAAATAATGAACGAAATTAAATTTGACTATCAAGTTGAAAAAGGTTGTCGCTGTTGAATGTTACTAGAAAACGCGCAGTCGGTGATTCTATCATGATAATTTGGATATTTTTTCCAATATCCCTCGTATAAAGAAAAAAACATAGGCATGATATAATACGAATAAGGTTAAATAATATTGTTGCAAATGACAATAATTAATTATTTTTTTGAAACTGGCAGATATGACGTAAAATCAAATAATACCGCATAAAAAATGATATTGATCAAACTTACTATAGCAACTTTTGTACTGCTCTAGGGCACATTTTCTTTTGTTTCCATTTTCAATTTTAGTTTTGCTAGACTACAAAAAATGTCTTCCAGTGACAATAAAGTGAAAAGGCATCGTCTTAGGAACAAACTTTAAAACTTATCTCATGTCCGGGCATTTAATAACTTTAACTAAATGGTTGCCATTATCGATAGTAGAATACGAAGGAACGTTTGTTAGTTGCAAAAGTTTAAGAATTGATTGTTTTGTATTGATAGACCAAATAATTAAATTAACGGATCTAATGAAGACTATTCAGCATCCTAAATTAAGCCATTCGGTAGTAAGTGATCGTGATTTGCCAATGAAGGTAAGATGATCAAACAGTTATAAATTTATTATTATTAAAACAAAAAAATTTTAAAGAATATATAACAGTTTACTGATACCAAAATTTGTGTCAATATTAACAGAAAAATTACTGAAAACTTATTAAAAATAAGGGATTTTGATTAATTCTAGTACGTGTAGAATTTATGCCTGTTGACTTAAGGGTGTTGACGCACCTCTATGACGCAATTATGTTGATATGCAAAGTGACGTAAGTCATGCTTGAACCTCTTAGCTAACATTAGTTGTTTCGTTTCGATGATAGTGGTGTAAGTCTAACTTATACTACATGACAGTACATACAAACCTGTGTGTGTGTTTACAGTTGGTCAGAGATCAATCATTTGTATTATTGCAATTATGGTTTTATTTTTTTTTATTAGGAGCAATATCGATTCAGTTTTTTAAGTGGTAATTTTTAGGATATGGAACATATTTCTACCGCTCTCGAAGATATTGTCGAAAAGTTTACCAAATGTTTTCAAAGTCTGAGTGTTACTAAAGTACATGAATCGGTTAACAAGAAAATTAAAATGTTTACAAAGCAGTTGGAAAAAACTAAGTTGCAGTTGTGTTACATCCTACAAGAGTTAATTTGCGAGATAGGTTATCTTTTTGTGTATTATGGGGATGAGTTGTTGACTTTAACTTTAGGGTAAGACAATCGCATAGACATAATAAACTTGTCAATTGTGTTGATGTTTGAAAATAATCGATTTTTTTGTCAGTTTGGCTATTTAAAAAAACATTAATTATTAAGATCGGGAAAATCAAATCCAAGCTTGAAACCTGGTCTAAAGATAAATGAGCTTTATATCACTGTGTACGTCTGCTGACTGGAACCAAATTTGAACCCATATATTTTTTGACATAACTAGGAAGGTTTAAAGCCATATGCTATCGTCAAAAAACATTAACTTCCATTAAAAATAACATTAAAAAGAGAATGTTTCAAAACGTTGTATGTATATTCTCCGCTAGGTGGCGGATACGTTGTGGCGCGCTCCACCTGTAACTGTGGATAGGAATGACTTTTTTATATCTACTAGGTCATTCACACACATTTAAAAAGCCCATAGAGGTAATACAGATAGAGTAGAGAATAGACTAATTTTTATTCTTTATGTGATACGCTTTTTCGGGAAAAAGTTCTGTTACAAGTTTGGAGGAATAAATTAATACCTCACTATTTTATAAAGAGAAAACGTATGTTTGTACGTTCGCAAAAAACTTTATGCTCAGCCAACGGTTCCATCTATTAAGTAACTGAGCAAACGAATCCCGTCTGTCGCCATTTTGCTTCGGTATGTTAGTATAAAACTATTTTCATCATTTGTTATATAATACGGGGCGGATCCAACCTCTTTTTTTTTTTGGGGGGGGGGGAGACGCCAGCAACATTCCCATTTCTAGTGAAAAAGGCAGGGTCGAGCCTATTTTTCTGATTTCGAACCTCTTGGGGGGGGGGGGGGGGGGCGATCGCAAGAAAAAACAAGTTGTCGACGGGAGGGGAGGAGATATACTAGCAGTATATACATTCCTAGTATAAGAGGCAGAATCGGGTCTATTTTCCTGAACTCAAAGTGATCGCCCACCCTCCTCCTTGATCCGCGCCTGTTGTGAATAGGATTATGGCATAGTGAAGAAGTCCGTAGACCTTAAATATGGGTCAATTATTGTCGCCACCAGAAGTTCTTTAAATATATTAGTGCTAAGAAACATAGCGCAGACACAAAAATAGTGCGGTCAAAACCGGGTTGGGAAAGGCTAGTAGTAGATGTAGGTGAACTAAATAACACCATATGGTATTTAAGGGTTACACTATTTTGATGATTGAGATAAATTGAACCTTTGGTTTAACTGGCAGCTGACATTATTGGAAGAATAAGAAACTAAGAGAGGAACGTAATAGTAATTTACTCACGTAAGGCATTATCCTTACGAACATCATTTGCCTATTGCAGAACACTGGATACCGTCAAAGTTTAGACATGGTCATTTTAAAAATAATCTGATTAAGATGGATATATTATTGTCACTTACACACATTACACTAAACCATATACAAAATATTCATTTGGTAATATAATTTTTTGTAGGATATCAACATCATACAACCATCTCTTGGCGATGGACCTAAAATTTAACTTATCAAAAAACACTAATAGTGTATGCAATAACACATGTCCATATTTATTGTTTCCGTTAAGAAAATTTTCAGTTACGAGGCTTCTTCAAGTTTTATCTTACAATAGGGCAGAATATTGCTGCCACAAGTTAATAGATTGTTTGTTAGAAACCTATAAAATGTATGAGAGTTCCGATGATGATAATAATTCAGATAACTCAAGCCTGGAAATTTACATGTAAGTACGTTTCACTTAGTTTTCTATTTTATGTTAAATAAAGTATCTGATCATCAGTGGCGGTTCGTAGGGTAATACTATAATGTCATGTCACTGCTTAATTTTTTATAAAATTATTTTTTAAAAATTATTTTGACTCTAAAATTTTTTGAATACTTTTTCCTACTCCATATTCATAATTTGGACATGTGGCAACAGAAAACAAATTAAAACGCCCGAATTTTCTATAATCGACAACATAGGATTGTACCATTTATTGATACGGCACAATGGAAAGACGAGGATCTAAAGGGGTTTGTCTACATGTAAGCGAGAAAGATGGAACTATATATTAATATTTTCCTTATGCAGCTATGACCAAATTTGTGTTAGGCACTATTAAATGTATCCATTAAAGAATCCATTTGTTATCGTATGAGAAGTGACTTTTTTTATGGCGCTCGTGTTTGTCTTGTTTGCACTTGGCGGCTCTAAAAGAAATACCTTATTTTCAGCTTAGTTTTAGTTATTTATTGCGTATTTATCGAGTTACTTACATAATATTTATTTATCAAGCTCTGTTTGTAAGTTTATTTTGTTACTAAAAATCGTTTCCTTTGCCGTGATGACTAGAAATAAAGAAAGGTTTTTAAAAAACTCTTTTAGTGGGCTCCCGTTAAGGGAAAAACATAGAGTAAAGCAATTAGAACGGTCATTGCTTGATTTTATAATTAAGAAACAAAGTACAAATAGAGAAAAATCACGCTGTCGCATATTTAATAAAAATATATAGGTGTGATAAAAAATAATTGGTTATGCGAATGTGGAGAAACACATAAACTGTTTTGTTTTATATGTGTGTTATTTAGAGGTGATGAAAAAATAGAGAGACTATGTTGTTCATATATGAGACAAAATAAGGCCTCTTGAAATATCTATGGAACAGATAAAAAGTGATTTTAGTTTTCCTGTGCTTGGTAAGATAATCATAAAACACAGGTAAATTTTTCTTACCGTGACTATAGGTAAAGGAATTGCTATTTTATAAGGATTTATTGGCACTATCTGTCTCAACAGACATGAGCCGTCACTGCTGATAATACCAGAAAACTTTAAATAATTAAATTTTAAGACAATAATTAACCAAATTTTTAATTATGATTCTTTTAAGGGCTTTAACAAAACATTTGTCACCGCCTCTACACCAGGACAATAGACACAGCGAGAAAAAAGAAGATGAGGCTATTAATATTGATGATAGTATATCTAGCTTCGTAAATCTTGAAGAATTAATGTCGTACGAAGAAGGGAATGTTCTGAAACTATTAAATGTGACCCAACGGGTAGCTCCAGAGATGCTGGGTAAAGAAGGCATTAAAAAATCAAAAAACGGTAATAGTGATTGTATAGATTGTTATATAGTTTCGTTATTAAAAATAGATAATAAAGTAAGTTAGGACAAAATTGAATAATGTGAGGCTTAATTTTAGATCGTTTGAAAGATTTTAAAAAGTTTTGAAACTCGCAAGAAAATGGATATGTAACTCTTTTCTCTAATATCTCCAAAAGTAAAAAATATGGTAACTCTACTTATCTCAAGAAAGGGATTTGTTTCTTTAATTTAGCCTATTATCGTTGCAGAAATAACAACAGATCTTCTGCAATCTCACAGTCTTACATCTAACTTTTTTAAAACAAAATAATCTTCCACTTAGGAAGACGCTTGAAAACTATGAATACAAAAATTTTGTTATCGACATTTTTTTCTTTCAACTATATATTACCAATAGGGCCTCTCTCTTTAAGGGAGTGGGCGATATCACAGAGTATACTTCGATCACACCCTATAGATTTGTTTGAATGCTGTTTATGGTCGGTGGGGGAGAGGCTTTTTTGATGTTTGACAGACATAAACATGTTTACCTATCTTTTCTTTCAGTTTAATTGCTTGTCGTGACTCTTTTCAGTGTTTTTAAGTGTTAGAAATTACTATAAATGCGAAGTTTATAATTAATATTAACAAAAACAGGATTTAAAAATTTATTTTTATTGATAAATATTGTTAGATATTGGTTACATATTGAAAATAACAATAATAATAATTTAGGCAACCATATATTCATACTTTTATGTATTCAGAATTAACGTACCGATTATCATATGATACTCGTTTAAATAATGCAATTAGAAAAGGATACCATAAAATCGGCATGTGTGTACCAAGAAATGAAATACCTACTGTTTATCAACACTTTTTCAAAGATTTACAAGCCAAACGGCTTCGCACTCCCTTCAGGAATTATTCACTCATACCAAGTATACAAAGATACCAAAAGCATGAAGCTCTGTGGGGACCCTTTCCATGTTATCGGGTCCTAGGTGGCGTGGTCTTCTGCACTTCCTACAAACTTTCGGACGGTTCGCGCGGTTACAAGGAGAACCGCTTTCTGAATCGGTTTATACAGATGCTCACTAAGGCCCAGCCCCTTGATGTTCTGCAGGAGGTTCTTTGGTATCACTCCAGTAGTTGACAGTATTATAGGAATCGTGTGGACGCTGTTCATTGCCCACTGTCTGCGGATTTGCACCTCCAGATCTCCGTATTTGGCGATCTTCTCGTTGTATTTTGACCTTGGGTTGTTGTTGTTGTTCGGTACAGCGATGTCGATTAGTGTGGTTCGCCTGGAAATTTTATCTGTTAGTATAATGTCTGGCCTGTTATGAGCAACTGTTAGATCTGTTAGGACCGTTCGATCCCAGTATAACTTGAACTCGTTGTTTTCAAGAATAGGCTCTGGATTATATTTGTAGTAAGGCACCTTTCCTACCTGCAATAGTTTTAACTTATCTGCTAACTCTTGGTGGAGTATCTTAGCGGCTGAATCGTGTCTTTCCTTATACTCGGTTGCGGTAAACGCTTGACATCCTCCAGTTATGTGCTGGATCGTCTCTGATGTTCGACAGCCATATCTACATTGGTTATTTTCTATTGAGGGATCTCTGATAATGAATTTCCGATAGTTCTTCGTCGGAATAACCTGGTCTTGGATAGCTAACAAGAAGCCCTCCGTTTCCGAAAACATCTGTCCTGAAATCAACCAGTAGTTCGACGCTAAGTTGTCGACATTGTCTTGGTTGACCTTATTTGGATGCCGTCCATGAAGTGGCTTCTGTAGCCAGGCTTGTAACTTCTCTTGGTCTGTTCGGTGGTGAGAAACAATATCTCGTTCCCTCAGCTGTAGCGGCGTTGAATCGTCTGTCTCGCATATTGCTCGATGTAGTGTGGAAGAGTCCGCTAACCTATGGAAATAAGAACGTAAGTTTATTATTTGTTGATCGAGCTGCTTGCCAATATCGACCAATCCTCTTCCTCCTTGGTGTCTTGGAAGCATTGTACGTTCAATAGCACTCCGAGGGTGGTGTTTGTGTGCTTTTGTTAGGAGTGTTCTTATTTTTCTTTGCAGGCCTTCGATGTCCGTCCTGCTCCATTTTACTATTCCAAAAGAGTAGCTAAGCGCAGAGCATGCGTACGTGTTGAGCGCCTTAAACAAATTTCTACTATTTAGACTAGTTCGTAACACCCGTCTTACCCTCCTGACAAATTCGGTTGTCAATTCGGCCTTCATAGTGCGATGGTTAATTCGTTTAGCTTGTTTCATACCTAGGTATTTGTATGTTTGTTCTGCTTCCATTGCAGCAATGGTTTCACCGTTCTGCATCTCAAATGCTCCCGGTTGTATCTTTCCTTTAACGTTGTTCAAAATACGGCACTTGTCAAGTCCAAACTGCATTCCGATATCCCCGGAGAACTCCTCGACAATTTTGAGCATAAATAAGAATATTATTACGTTATTCAGCGTTCAAACAACCATGCCCTAGTTCTGACGCAATGCTAATTCTACAGGGATATGTTCGAAGACAGAATAGCACACGAAAGCGAGTTGTGGATGAGGGGAGGGAGGTTGCCAGCCACTTCCTAATACAGCAGGCAGGGGCGATTTTATTTTTTTGAATTCGGGGTTCTTGGGGAGGGGGGGGGGCAATCGCACAGTATGACAAACGAAAACCAGTTATCGACGGGTGGGAGTGGGAGTCATTTGATTTTTCTGAATTCAAAGCTCTTGAAAGGCGGGGGGCAAACGCCCTCCTTGGATCCGAGACTGATTAGCAATTATATCATTTATACTTGACAGAATATTGATTAACAAAATTTCTCTTGGTCAAGTGTTTAACACCTTCATATCCCTTCATATTGATTGTTTTAGGGGAATGCAAAGTCAGTAGCAAAGTTACACAAAAAGTACTGGAATATTATGAACAAATATTATGGGCAGAAGTTGGTAATTATTTGGAACATGTTGTTTTATGGTGGGCATGTAGTCCTTTATCTGCTAGACCTCCACGATCAAGTCAGCACTTAAGGGAATGGATAAATCATTTTGTTCCAACAGGCAGGTAACTTAAGTATCTTATTAGGTATTTATTTTATTATCGTTAAAAATATTTATAACGAACGCATCTTGTATACTGAGAAATACTAAAATATTTGTCTACAGAAATATCCACTTTACATATTTCAACCTATTAAAAAGTAAATTTCCATCTAGTTTTGCTTGCACAACCCTGTAACCTTGCCATCAATATATTCGTAGATTCACAATTTATTTTAATTTTATGATAATTTATTTCATCAGTTAATGGATTTTTTTTTATTTGGAAACGAAAAAGCTAAATTATAGTTTTGATATGTGCGATTTCTCATATCGTATGAATGTCTTTAAGTAAAAAAAATTCTCCAGCAAGAATAAATAAAAGAAATATCTACTGCCATATTTGTATTGTACATAGTAATGAACTAGAATTTTACAACAATAACCTAATTTTCATTTTATTGTTTAATTTATAAAATGCAAAAATATACGGTTTTAAAATATACTAACAATTTTTAGCCGACATTCCATCAGTTATACTCTCAACTTTAACCAGTCTAGCTGATGCTCTAGGAGTTCACGTCACTTCAACCCTTTGGGATCAGTGTTTCAGGCAAGCCTTGGTCGCATCTAAAACTAACTGCAACCCAGAAACCGGACAACTTTATTGCAATGTCTTGCAAGAATTAGTAACACTAAGTAATTTGTGTGAAATAACACCTGACTGGATTGTAGGAGCGCCCTTAGATGAACTTCCACTTGTAGAGCAAATACCTGTACTTCATAGGCTAGGTAAGGAAGTAGCAACAAATCAAATCCGTTTAATCCATCCATATATACACTTTGATGCAAAAGTAAACCGATGTTTTCAAAAATTGTAATAAATCGTATTTTATTTTGTTTTTAATTCCGTCGCAGCATATTCACTAATATACTTGGTAAGAGTCTTTACGGTTCTTAATGCATAAATCAAAACGAGGCGTCCGCACGTTTGAACTTGTTTATTTACGGTGTCCACCGTATCTATTAGACTCAGTTTTGCACCTCAATTTAAAATAACATATTTATAGCTTGAAAATCATGATTTTTGGGCTTAGAACGTGTCAAATTGGAATTATTATCCGATATTTCGCTTACGATTGCACGAGGCATCTTCAGAGATCTTTACTCCACAAGATTAGAACACTGAAAGGCTATCGAGAAGCAACAGCCCGGCATTTATACCTGATTAGTGCTCATCGAACCGTGATCCAGCGTTACAATCGATTTCCACGTGTGATGTAGACTGTAACATGCATCTCTATTAATATTATTTGGATATTTACAAATTTCGATTGATTCTCTAATGTTACATTTAAAGAAACCACCAACCAGCACCTTAGTTTCTTTTACATTAAAAGTGTGATCTGAGCAATGCTGGTGTTCAGCTACTGCAGATTGTACAGTTTTTTTTTTATACATCTTTCATGTTCCTTAAGCCTAATGGTTATAGACCATCCTGTTTCACCAACGTACACTTTACCACAAGAGCAAGGTATCTTTTAAACGCCTTCTTTTTGAAATGGAATTGTGTCCTTTGGAGACTTGAAACATTGTTCAACTTTCTTATATGTGTTGAAAATTGTTCGAATGTTTGATTTTCGGAGAAATCTGGCAATCTTGTAGGTGGTTCCGATAAATGAAGTTATCTTCCAGCAGGACAATGGTTCAAAACACCCAGCCAAAATAGTAAAGAACTGGCTTACTTCTCAAGACTTTAAAGTACAGTGACCGACACGAAGTCCTGATCTAAACTCAATCGAAAATATGCTGTACAAAATAACAATGAGTCTCCACCGTCCTTGTTAAACGTATTATTGGATCGAGTCCAAGTAGAGTGGAACAAAATTTCAGCAGACGACTATAATTTTGTAAAAAGTATGATAAAAAAAAAGTTAAAGTTTATGGATACATTTCTAAAAAGTGTAATAATTTAGATATTTAGTACGGTGCAAAAGTGATTCAACCGTTTTTCATATTTTCGTATTCGCAATTCATAATTTATTGATAAAAATGCTATATAGTGATTAATTTTAAATATTGTTTTCATTTTCCTATACAAGTATTACTTTCTAAGAATAAGTAATCGTACTAAGTATTGGTTTAATGTTGTACTCTCTAGTAACCACACCTAAACAATTAATTAAAAATGATTTTTATTACATTAAGATTGTCTGGTTATAATAGCAAAAAATGCTAAATTTATTGTTTTGCTTTTATTTCAGATCACAGCATTCATACTACAAGATTATGGGCATTAAACGAATGTCGTAAAATAGCAAACCATTGGAACGTCGAAGCTTTTTTTACAATAACACATACAGACATTGTTAATGGTCTAGGGAATTTAAATGACTTAAGACTGACCGATCACACAATAGAAATTGAAAAAGGAGGTATGGCTGTACACGTTGAAGTATGTACTTTAATGAGAGCAAAACTAGTATCAGAAGTAAAAGTAAATGTTCAAAAACTAAAGGTTTGTATAAATTATCGAAAATGTTTCAACTAAACCTAATTTGACGGTAATTATTTTAACGGGTGGAAGTCGAAGACCTTAATTCATTGAATTTGGGTCAACCTTTTAAAAATAAACAATTTCAAAAGCTTTTTTCATTTTGTTTAACTTTCAAGCTTTTCACTATTCCAGTATATGTGTAAAAATATCGTTTGACTGTTGATATTTTACGGTTTGGCATCAAAAAAGTCTGTAGGCACCTTAATGTGACAATTAGGTTGTCGAAACGCGTATGGAATTCGCAAAAAATAAACTGCCAATTTTTCTTTTACCAGTCTGAAAGAAAAGCTGAAGCGAGAACTTGTACATCTTTCTATGTTGATCGGCCAAACGTTAGTAAACACAAATGTCAATTTTGGTGGCTATGACCGAGATTTTCTCATCTTACAGAAGTGACAGCTTTGGCGGTACATCTGAAGTTGAAGGGTTCTATTTTCGTGATGTTGCTTGCCTCGTGAACCGCTATTATAGTGAGAAAAATTGTAAAATTATTAATACCGCGATTTTACTCATAGTAATAATTAAAATTAGAATACTACAAGAATTGGTTCTCTATTAACAAAAAGTAACAATAAAAGCTTAAATTATTGTTGGTAGAAGTTGTGTAGTCCTTTAAATAGAATAGAAACTAATTTCATTCCATTTGTGGTTTTCTTGTCTATAGGTTCCGAATGACTTGAGACAACTATATATATTGGCCGGTTTCAATATTGGATTATATTTAGATTTAGGAATTATTAATTTTTTATCATAAACAGTGTTATATTATTTTAATAACATATAATTTTTTTAGGACACTTCAGACGAATGTGTGAACTGTTTAGCTTCTACTTGTAAAATATCAAATTTAGCTTATTTACAAATGATATTTCCGCAAAAGTCATTTTGGAAAACTAATGGAGATGTAATACCTGATACACCATGCCCTTATGTAGAGAAATACTTAGGTATTTTTTTGATTTTTAAGAATTAGTCTAACTGTTCATTCTAGTTACTAGTAATGTTAAATTGTAAAAAATAACAAAATGGCAGAGTAAAGCGTTACGAAAAAACACAGCATATTAAGAAATTTCTTAAAAGTATTTGGAACTTTGGATGCAGATCCTCAACATAGTCAGTGATAATACATCACTGACATTTAAGCTTCTTCGCTTCCAAAACAGGCCGGCAGATAATCTTCTGCTAGGAGAGTCACAGTAACCATCTTTTGGGGTCGCGTAAGAGTTATTCTTCTTGAATGCATGTTGATGGACACTACAATAGCAGTAGTTATATAATATACTAGCAAGACCCACAAAATATCCCTATAATATTTGTGCTAATACCGACGTCAATTAAATTCATAGTATTGTGAAAATTCGTCGAATTGACAGGCAAATGATGTAAAAATTGCATCGATAATGCGAGATACGGAGTTCAAAATTTTCGTAGATCAGTAAATTATTGTTGACTCTGTATTAGCCCAAAATCGCTGAAAATATTATTTTATTGAAGTGTTTTGAACTCGTTAATAATTTTGTTTGTAAACAAACGCACAATTTTTTTTTCTGCGTTAATCTTTTACGCCATTTCTTAAATGTAAGTCGGGTTATTTTATATGGTGAAAAAAGCTTGAAGTCCGGTCCTGAAGTCTATACCAAACTGATAAAAGTTATATGAACCAGAATTATTCAGATCTGTCATCAATGTAATATATTTTTCTAAGTTTATTAAGTACTTTGATTACCATATAGCAAAGTCAAGATACAAAACATAGAATTTAAAATGACGTCTCTGCAGTTTATCTCAATTTTAATCAGAAAGAAGAACGAATTTCATGATTTTAATTCAAAATATACAAAATTGCATCTAAACTAAAACAGCATAAATGCGTTTTTGACAGATGTAAGAAGCGATTTTGTTTTTTAAGCTTTTTAGTCGTTTTGCATGATTTTTCGATTAGAGAAGTGCAAATTTATAAAATTGTATATAATATAAAAGCTTCTACAGTGGGTTCCACGAAAAACTGCTGCGATCTATTTTTCGGAAAATAGACTTTGAAAATTTTTTTAAATTTGGCATTCGATGGAACATCCTCTATGTTATTCCAGTTTTATATTCTTCGCCAAATTATAGACCTATATCACGTATAATGTCCTATACTTAAATATAAATGTTTTTGACATATTTTAAATTTTATGTCAAAAATGGCGTTTGCAGGCATAAACGTAACACTATTAGTTTCTCCTATATGAAAGTCTTTATTGTTTAATTGGGGTTGGTTTCCTTCTAGAAGGGAATCTACTTTAGTGGACTATGTTGATATTTTGATAATAAATTAATACAGGATGATCAAAAACTAACATTAAATATTAACTTGAAAAAATCGTTGAATGTCAATTTTTTTAAATGTAAATCCCCTATTGTCATCTTATTTAGCATGAAAAATAAGGGTAACTTTGTATAAAGTTGTTTATACCAAATTTAAAGTTTTTGTATTATAAAATTGCTAAATGGCTTACCTACACAGGGAAAAAACTTATTTTACTAAACGTTCATAACTTCCATCCTGAACTTCCAAACATTTTTCGCATCTCTGAGTTAGTTCGACATGGGTGGCCGCTCTAATTGAATCTGGAGATAAACGTTCGGACGCGTTCCTTATCCTTGCCATACAGTCCTCCATCGCTGTTACTGTATTACAATAAATATTTTCTGTTCATCTGGATATCTGTCAGCAAATGTCAGGCATATTCTTGATAAAACTTCCCATACATTCCCCATAGATAATAAACAAATTTAAATAATCTTCGTGCATATAATTTAATCGCCCTGGCATGATTTTTATTAATAATTGTCAAATGACAAGAAATGGTAACATTTCTGTAGTATTCTACTGTTTTCTTTCGTCACCTTTCGCCGTCATGGCCAACTAATAACAAAACTTACAAGCCGTATAGCATATTTACAACAGAAAAATGTTGAATTGCCAATATTTTGAAAACTACAAATTTTTTGAATAGACAACCTTATACAAAGTTACCCTTATTTTTAATGCTCAATATAATAAAATTATAAAAATAGGTGCTTTCTATTTGAAAAAATTGACTTTTGACGATATTTTAAATATAATTTTTATTCTTCTTTTTTTGACCACTCTGTACTAATACTTTTCAAAATATCATAAGAAGACTACTAAAGTCGATCTTCGTTTACAAGAAAACTAACCGAAATTAAATAATAAAGACTTTCTTATACGAGAAATTGATAGTTAGGTTTAAGCCTGCAAACGCCATTTTTGACATAAAATTTAAAATATGCCAAAAACAGGTATAGGACGTTCTACCTGAAATAATTTTGCGTAGAATTTAATAATGAAGATATAGGGTGTTTCATCTAAAATAATTTCCGGCATAATCGGAAGTACCTCCATTTTGAAAATGGGCTTATTTGCCTCTAGCGACTTAGTAAATTGATAAATTTTAAAATTTTTCCAAAGTCTATTTTTCGAGAAATCAATTGTGGCAGTTCGTCGTGGGATATACTGTATAAATAAGCATGAAGAGTGTGGATGTAACAAAATTTTAACGATTTTTTAGCACAGACCTGTCTTAAATCTCTTCATCTATTTCTATTACTTGCACTCCGAATCCTATATCAGTATTATTTAAAAAAAAATACTTATGTGTTATTGTAAATTCTTTAAAACATCGTAACATAGCTTCCAGGGAATTCCTGTAAACACATTAACAACTCTGAAAATTTTCAATATCAGGGTCCCAACGTTAATATGAAACCAAATAAACAAAATGAGGTCAATGTCAAGATATAAAGTATATTTAAAATGTAGCAACAAGATTTTTGGAATGAAATATCCGTTAGCCTTGTTGAGTAATATTTTACGTCTGAACGATATGTATGAAAGTAAAATTTAGCTGTGAAAAGCGAAAGTAACGCAAAGTTCACACGTTTTTAAATAATGGGATAGAAAAAGCCTGCAATATGTATTAAATTTTGTAAAATTTCAACAAACCGTAAAAACTAACCTAAATTCAATATTATGTAGGGTTTTTCAGTAACAAAATATTTCATAAAAGTTACAAGGTAAAACTGAAAAGTAGTCGATTCTAAAAATCCTTCATATCTTTGCAATTAATATATATATACAGGGTGATTCAAAAATCGATCACGAAACTTAAGGGGGTGATTCTACTTGACAAAATAAGGGTAGAGCTTCATATAATTTTTTTTCAAAATGTCATTCGTTTTCGAGTTACAAGCCGTCCAAGTTCAAGTTTTTATTTTTTGTTTTTTGAATTACTCGCTTACAGGAAAACCGATTTGACTAATATTTGAAAGATAGGCTAAGTCTTCTGCGCTTCATCATTTTAGTAACAATTCACATTGATTGTTTGCCGCTAGAGGGCACTTTACCTACATTGAAAATTGTTTTTTTGTCATAATTTTTTAGTGTTGACAGCTACAGTAGTTTTTGGCATAATTTCTGAAAGACTGATGCCAGGCCTTTAAAAAAGGTGCTCTTTATTTACATCGCTAAACCCAACGGTTTAGACGTAAATCACCCTTAAAAATTAAGTGGTAAATTTACTTTTCTCATTTCATTACCACCAGCTACCAGGTAAATAGCTATCAAAGTATACTAGAGCTGTCAGTTTAACATCAAATAAATTCGCTTTTTAAACTATTTAATTTATAATCTTAAAATAACTAATAATGGCTAATCACCAATATTCAAATATCGAATATTGTGATATCCATTTTTGTTATGGAAAAGCAAATGGTAATGCAGAGTTGGCAAGAAGATATTATATGGAGAGTTATCCGGAAAGAAATATCCCTCATGCTCAAACATTTTCCAGTGTGCACAGGAGGCTTGCGGAATGTGGTTCCTTTAAAAGTTATAATGGAAATAGGGGAAGACCTAGAACTGCTAGAAACGTGCAACAAGAAGAAAGAGTGCTTGAAATTATTGAAGATAATCCAGGTATTAGTACTAGAAAAATTGGGAATGAAGTGCGGCTCTGTCAGGCTAGTTCATGGAGGATACTAAGAGAAGAACAACTCTACCCGTTTCATTCAAAAAAGGTGCAGGCTCTTTATGACGATGATCGGTCGAGACGGTTGGAAATGTGCAATCAGATCTTAGCTAAGTATGAATACGATAATCGATTAATTGGCGTCATATTATTCACTGACGAAGCTGGTTTCACTCGTGATGGCATAACAAATCTACACAACATCCACACATATGCTTACGAGAACCCAAACAATGTGGTAGAAACGAAACATCAGCGTAGATTTTCACTAAATGTGTGGGCAGGGATAATAGGAGATTACCTTATTGGTCCTCATTTCTTTGATGGCCCATTAACTGGTGACGTATACTTAGATTTTATCCAAAATCGTCTCCCATTGTATCTGGAAGATGTGCCATTGGAAGTAAGGGCCAACATGTGGATCCTCCAAGACGGAGCTCCGCCCCACTTTAGTATACGTGTCCGACAGTATTTGAATGCAACGTATCCTGAGCGATGGATAGGACGAAGTGGACCATTGGCATGGGCAGCGAGGTCATCAGACCTTAATCCTATGGATTTTTTCTTTTGAGGTCATTTGAAACAATTGGTGTACGATATTCCAGTAATCAACGTCGAGGATCTTCGCTTCAGGATATTCGAAAAGTGCCAAATTATTAAAGAAACACCAGAAATTTTTCATCGAGTTAGGCGACATTTTTTGAAGAGTGTTAGGAAATGTATTGAAGAAAATGGGGGACATTTTGAGAATCTTTTTTAGTTTGTTTAGTACTGTTTCATTAATTTTTATCAATTAAATGTATATCGCAATAATCCATAATATGAATATTTACTGATCAGCCATTATTAGTTATTTTAAGATTATAAATTAAATAGTTTAAAAAGCGAATTTATTTGATGTTAAACTGACAGCTCTAGTATACTTTGATAGCTATTTACCTGGTAGCTGGTGGTAATGAAATGAGAAAAGTAAATTTACCACTTAATTTTTAAGGGTGATTTACGTCTAAACCGTTGGGTTTAGCGATGTAAATAAAGAGCACCTTTTTTAAAGGCCTGGCATCAGTCTTTCAGAAATTATGCCAAAAACTACTGTAGCTGTCAACACTAAAAAATTATGACAAAAAAACAATTTTCAATGTAGGTAAAGTGCCCTCTAGCGGCAAACAATCAATGTGAATTGTTACTAAAATGATGAAGCGCAGAAGACTTAGCCTATCTTTCAAATATTAGTCAAATCGGTTTTCCTGTAAGCGAGTAATTCAAAAAACAAAAAATAAAAACTTGAACTTGGACGGCTTGTAACTCGAAAACGAATGACATTTTGAAAAAAAATTATATGAAGCTCTACCCTTATTTTGTCAAGTAGAATCACCCCCTTAAGTTTCGTGATCGATTTTTGAATCACCCTGTATATATATATATATATATATATATATATATATATATATATATATATATATATATATATATATATATATAAAATGGTGAGAAGTTTTACATATAATTTTATGAAGTTGTCAGAATTTATATAAAGAGTTAGCTTAAAATAAAGAATAAAAGCTTTCACACTGAATGTGTGTTCTAATCTCGTGGAGTAAAGACCTCTGAAGATATTTTCTGCAATCATAGGTCAAACGTCGGATAATAATTCCAATTTGACACGGTCAAAACCCAAGAACCATGATTTTCAGTTAGTTTAAAATGTATAAAATCTAATTTTCCTTTAACGAGAACATCCGATATATTTTTATTCCCAAGAATAGAATTTTTATTCCGTTTATAAATATATACAATACCCCATATACTTAAAGTACTGAAAAAACTTAGAAATAATTTATGACATTAGTGATAAGCCAAAGTGATTCTGGTTTGTTTATATAACTTTTATCAGTTGGTATCACGTTGGTATAGACTTCAGGACCGGATTTTAGATCCTCTTCGCCATTTTATATAAAATTATTCCACTTAAAAACATTAAATAGATAATTAAAATTTAAAGCATAGGAAAAACCAACTGTTTTGTATTTATTTACACACAATATTATTAATGAATCCAGAATACTACAATAAAGCAATAATTACCAGTGACACTCAACAATAATTTAATGATTTAGGAAAATATGGAATTCCTTATGTCATATAACTGATATCATTTTAACCGACTTCTAAAAAGTAGGTTCTAAATTTTACCGCTAGAGTAAACTGTGGTATTAGTGCGGTTGATTCAGTACTTTCGGCATTCATTATACGAAATCTTATTCTTAATCATTCTTTTGATAGAAACTTTTTTTTACCGAAAGTTTACTCTAGTTTAATTACGTAAAAAATTTTAATTTAATTTTAGCTGGTTTTACTGCGAAAATAAATGTATTATTACGCTCCAAATAACGTGAAAACATCTAATATTACGCGCTTATTACTGCGAAATTCACCCCTGTCTATTTGAGCTTAAAATTCTTCGAACTTTGAATATATAAATATTTAGGTATGCTATTAATAATGATAGTTAAATCTACATGCATTTTACAAAGAAAAACTTAGTTTATAATTATATAGGATGTTATATAAACTATTTATTTTGTATTAGTTTTTTTTATAAATGCATAAACATTAATTAAATATTTAAATGAACAGGAGATTGGCCACACGTTCATTAATATATAATTAGCATACTTTTTGCCACAGGTCGACAAAATTTTTAACAAGAAATCTGACTATACTTTTCCGAAGACTTTTACCCGCTTAATCCAAATTCTGAACTCGAATTGCTTCAGCTCGTTAAGTTTTCGAGATAATTTAACTTTAAACTACAAAAAAACGGCGTTTTAGCTTATATTTGATGTTACTTTTTCACGCTAGGTGACTGACGTTCCTTCACAAAACACAATATAACATCTTAAAGTACTCTTCCCTTTCAGAATAGTTTTTCATTGGCCCCGATATGTTTTTTTCTCGCCGAGATATCTATTGGCTGCTGTGTTGGGAACCCAGGTCCCGCTGCGCCCAGATTATG
Organism: Diaprepes abbreviatus; assembly: GCA_034092305.1. NCBI lineage: Eukaryota > Metazoa > Arthropoda > Insecta > Coleoptera > Curculionidae > Diaprepes > Diaprepes abbreviatus. Next base: position 3,586,877 of record JASJET010000185.1, read on the forward strand.
TTAGGTTGGGAACCTGGATACTCGCAAATCCACTTCGCTTTGCTCATCTGTCTGTTTGTTGCATTGGGAATGTGGCTTTCGCTGCACCCGGGTAATGTATGTTTACGAGCCTTGGTTTTTGAGCAAATTCGTTTCGTTTGTCTGTTGAATGCTATTCAATTCTTATGTAATGACGAAAACACTAAATTCGATATTTTCAACAGTGGATATCTCGACGAGAAAAAAAGATATCGAGGCCCTTGAAAAACGATTCCGAAGGGGAAGAGTAGTACTTTAAGGTGTTGTATTGAGTTTTTTTAAAGAAATGTCACCTAGTGTTAAAAAATATCCTCAAATATGGTCCAAAATATCGTTTTATTGCAGTTTCAAGATTTTGTATAATTTTCTCCAAAATTGGTATGGGAAAGTTTTCGGAGTGACAAATAACGACTCTAAAATTATTTTTAAAAGAATTGGTACTGGAGAGTTGTCGAAGGTGTACGAATTTAAAATAATTTTTGGAAAATTCAATATGGCGGAATCAATATGGCGTCTAAAAAATGTTACATCTCTCGATTTGATTCAAAATTGGTACTAGGGTGTTTCTGAGGGTGCTACTAGTAAATCTGTTGTGTAAATTATGAATTCAAAATTATTTTAAAAAATTCAATATGGCAGATGCAATATGGTATTCTAAAAATTTTCAATTGGCAATGGACACCTTCCGACCAATAAAAACCCCAGGAGTCGATGCAATAATTATGGCCCTGTTCAAATTAGCCTAGAATTGACAGCGGTTCCAAAAGCATTCATGTAATTTTTTTCAGATTTTTTTAACGGATCCTTTCGATCTGACCTTCAAATGATCTTGATACTGACGTGATGGAGGTTCACCCACCTCGGATTCTGAACAAGCGACCCCAAAAACCTTGGTATACTCTAGTGAGACTCGTTGATACTTCATAGTAGACATAATTATTATATTCAGTTTACTAGGGAGCTTATACATTTACATGACAATAATAATCAGGGGATACTGAAAAAAACATGGGCTTCGTGCCCAGTGAGACTTTTAATCAGGGGACCAAAATACACAACATTCTGCAATACCAGCCATTTTAATGAAAACCGGATTTCCATAAGCTCTGAGCGGGGTCCTTTGCAATACCCGTAAAAGAAAACCTCAAAATAATTTTTCCCGATCAATGTTAAAAGTGAATTGAATAAACATTATTGGCCGTATTAAGTATGTTATTTCCGACTACCCTACAAATTTTTTGTCATACGATCGAGAAACCGTAATTTTCGTCTATACTCGAGTGTGAAAAGTTCTTCTTTGACCAACTAGTGTGACAAGAACAAAGTCATAATTTTCGTAACTTATTTCCGTTGCAAAATAACATTTTATAAAACTCACATTTCAAGGAAATGTTAGGACACATTGATATTTGAATATCCGCAAAAAAAGGATCTTGTCAAGATGCTCGTGTTATACGATTGTATGCAATTGTATAAATTTCAAAACTCGTTGACCTTCTTCTGCAAACTTTCATGTACGTATCTTAAATAGGCATTTTTACCGGTACTACCATGAACAGCTTTTATGAAATTTTATTGCTTGTCTATCGGATAGTTGTAAATATTCCTTCGGTATGCAATTGGACGTGAACATATAAACACATTTATTATCTTTAAAAATTGTGACTTACTTCATTACTCAACCTCCTTCCTTATATTACTTCTTATATATCCTTTACATAAGACGATATGGGAGGAGGGGGTCAAAAATAATTGGATGTTGTATAATTGAAAAGATTTCTGAAAACTTAATACTATTTTAGGTAAAATATTAACACCCGTATTGAAAGCAATAGATAATGATACGATCTGTAACATGGTTTTAACTTTGATTTGCGAATCCTGGTTAGATCACATTTACAACAACAAAATAAAGTTTTCCCAGTGGGGAGCTTTTCAATTACTTTGCGATTTCGCCTATATTTCGATGTGGATTCAAGAATGCCCATTTATTACTGCACACATGAGGAAAAAGCTTTTGAAAAATGAAGTTTTACGTAGATGCGAAGGTGTCGGGAAGTTACTACTTCGAAGTCCTGGAGAAAGGTTGAAAATGGTTGACAAGAGAATGGTTAAAAGGCCCGGTAAGAATTCAGTTTTCTAATGGAATATTTTCCTAATTAGAAATCAAGAAGTGGGTTTAAAAATGAGTTTTTTGTCCAATTTTAATCTTGTATTTGGACACGTTATATTGTTGTGAGTCAACTTTTTAAGTACGGTTACTTCAAAAAAAAAAGTGGTACTTGTACAAAAATCCTAGTATTTGAAAGTTCAAAATTAACTAAAGAGGCTTAATTAACATCCTGATTTATCGTCATGGAATTTAGACGTTCCAGTTGGACAGGTAAAGTAATTAAAAAAATTTTATCGGTAAAAGGAATTGTTTCCCAAAAATAACCAGTTTTAAAATTTATACCTTTTTAGTGAATTAAGGGATAAAAGTTTGCCAGAAAAATGTGCTTTTTTATACTTTTGCGGATCACACAATGGAGGTTTAATAAAAAATATTGATCTTCTAAGTGTACTTGATCTCTGTCTAACCAATACATCCAGTAAAGCCATAACAAAATTTATAAACATTAACATTTTTTTCACATTGTATCAAGTATAACAACAAATTAAAGAGATTAAGGTCATTCACTCCTTTTTTTCAGTCAATCGATTTCAATTTACTTTCAAATACGCTCCAATTTGTCATCATGTCGAAATTATTATATTTATCTGGTGACACCTTGTATTAGGTCAGTCGTAATAATTTTATTATTTAATTTGTAGAAAATGAAAACGAATCTGATGAGGAAAATCAACATCAACAAATGCCAGCTGAAATGTACGTACCAAATCAAGAACAGTGGCTTGAACTTAGAGCTTTACGGAAAAAAAGTGCTTTAAATCTATTTTGCTGTTAAAAAAGCATATAACAATAATGCCATGTGATACTACAAGTATACAGTTTGTTTATAAATATTTGTATAAGAACATTATATAATATTCACAGTGACTTGCCTGTAGATAAGAATTTTACACTTCTGTGTTATTTAATAATTGATATAAAAGTGCAGCAAGGTTTTTATCTTGGAACCCAGTTATATCAAATGGATTTTTGTGAAAATTTCTACATAATTTATGTTGTAACAGCATTCACTCTTTATTATATTTGGGAATCAGAGGATATTAAATCGATATTCTTGTGAAAACAAAATACCTTTCAAGTGAAGTATCATATCACACATTTTTTGGTTAAATAATAATAAGAAAAGTATAATTTTACGATGATAAAGACAAGTATTCAGTTTCAGTAAGACCAGACAATTATCTTTATCGTTCAGTATTACTGGATTCCAGGATATTTTCCTTTTGGCAGCATTCTATTACATCCGAATTGTATTCGATTACATTATGTTCATAATAAAGACAACGAAGTTTTTGTAAAGCAGGGTGATCCAGGAATAGTGGTGGATTCATGTTTCTAAAAATTATCAACCAACACTAAGAATTTGCACTAAACTAACACTTATATTGCATTGTTCTTTAAAATTTAAAAATTAGTAAAAATAAGAATAACCAATCAAAATCGTCCACTGAAATTCTAACCTAAAAATAAAAAGTTTTTTTCCCTTTTCAATCGTGGTTGTTTAACTAATTTTATTTATAGTGTTTTAACAATTTTTACTACGTTTTAGTTGTTTCTAATGTCTTTTTTTTTCTGTTTTGATGCATTTGTCAAGTTTTCCTCCAGCCGAAAACATTCGAAAGCGGATACGAATTAGACCGAAATTAAGAAGTTGAATGTTCATTAACTTCTTAGTTGTTGTTAATTTTTAATTGGGACAATAAAGAGATAAAAGTAAAGTGTATCCGGCGTGGGTTCACTTCAGTGACCAGGTCTTCTCACGTCACCTCCGATTACTTGCAAGTGAAAATTGTTAATGTAAATTCTTAGGGTTAGCTGTTAATTTTTGGAATTATGAACCAATCGTAAGCTGTTAATAAATTAATAGAGAACAATTTAAAAATTACTTGTTACCTTTTTTCAACAAACAGAACTTCTTTATAATTTTTTTCTTTGTCAACACAATTTTGATTCTTCGCTTTGAAATATTTTTCATTCACTTTTAATAATGCGACTACTATCGGAAATTTTTTGACGAATCAGGTTATTTTAATTTTGCTTTTAGTCCTTGCTATTCTTCACATCGAAAAGAAAATATTTAATTTTCATCACTTTTCGCATCACTAATTAAAAAATGCAACCTCTACGAAAAAATAGACGTTTTTAATGCCAAATGATATTTTGACAAGCAGAATATTTTGTTTACTGAATTGGGTTCAATTGTTTTCATGGCATTCTTTGGCGTTAAAATGAATCATTTTTAGAATAAAGATTCGTTTTCAAAAAAAAAAAAATGATTGACGTGTCAAACTACTTAAAAAAAAAATGAAAATAAATTAAATATTGTAGTTATTACAGTTATAAAATTAAGATGCCATTATTTTTGGAAAAAATATGTCATATGCATATATTTAACGGCATAATTAAAATTTTTCCCATATGATGTCGACTCTTCGGCATCATGTGTTTGTTGGGTTTTACTTGAAATTCTAAATAAGCAGATATGTACTTCTCATTCTGGCCGCTAGGTGGCGAATCTCTAACCTCTCATAAATGTTCCTTATGGCAAGTCCAACGTTGCCAGATCGGGAAATTTTTTCGCAATTTTTAGAAAACAATAATTTTTATGGTAAAATCGTAGAACAGTCGATAGTCCCATCTGTTGAGTACATGAGCAAATGAATCCCGTCTACCGCCATAATTTTCTTTTTGTTTTTTATAGCCAGTTCCATAAATGAGTTTGTAACATATATTGTTTTATTAAAAAGCAAAACAATATTTATTTTTAACGTTACATTGGGAAAAAGTTTACGAGAATATCATTTTGGGGAAAAGTGAAATTCAATTTGGAGACCCTGTGGCAAACCATTCCCGCAGTTGAATCGGCTCCTATACATTTTAAATATAGGTCAGTCATTTTCGCTAGCACAGGTTCTTTTAAGATACTACTGTTGAGAAATATAGTGCGGGCACAGAACTAGTGCTGTCGAAGTCTCGTCGTGGGACGCTAGCAATCCTTTATGTAGGAAAATTAAGAACTAGACTCTACAATATTCAGGATTTCTAACTAGGACGTAGGAGTCGGAGAAATTAAGAGAGTGCCAATTACACCGCCCTAAATCAGGATTCTAAATCAGTACGGAGTAATTATCGAGTCACACCGATCGCGCCAGAACCCGATATTTACCGCACATCGACAATTCGATCCGCTTGAAAATGAACTTACCTTTGTTTAGTCTCCTTACACTTTATTGTACAAGACTACTCAATAATGTAATTTGTGTTTATCTTATAATTCCCACATATCAGATCAGAAAAAACGAATGTTATTAAACCAAAGTTAAATATTTGTCCAATTTTCTAAAAGAGAATCAATTTAAGATATAAACAAAAAATAAACTACTCAAAGTCAAAAACTGAGTTTGAGCAATGTAGTTTCTTTTGTATTTCTTGTACTTACTTTACATGGAATTACAAATATCAAATAAAACTAGTTTAGAAATTGTCATGATGATATATTCATTATAATATTTATATCAGTAACTTGATTAGAATAAAATTATTGTTTTTAGTAACGTCATGCTAAGAATATCTTAACAGTATTATTTAAGCAAGTTACTATGACGTCAAATAAGATAATTTACTGTAAAAGGTAAATTTTGGAAAGTAGAGTTAAAAAAAGGACGGCTCCAATTTTACCAACCTTCAAAATATTATATTTTTATTCAGGATGTAAAAATTATCGTGATTATATAAAAATCACGGCATATTTTTTTATAGAGTGTGAAAGCATCCAAGTTGCACATCAAAAATACTAAACATGATACTACAGCATTTTCAAATAATTACACCCTGTACTACAAATTGACATATTATCGTTAGACAAAGTTTGATTATACATTTCGACAACCGACAACAATGCGTTAAATCCTATGAATTTTAAACTAATAATTTTGTTTAAATGAATTGTTTAATCATACTACAATATTTGGAGATATTGTCTGAGGAGAATATCATTGAGGTGGTTGACTTCTTCAACTCAAAAAATTTTAACATTCTCATACCACAGGATAATGTGTGAAGTTCGGCAATACCGCAAAAAGCTTCAACTAGAATTTTAGAACTATCGTATGACGCCCGATATTGTGCCGAGCAGTGACGGACAATCCTTCGGCAATGAGTAGTATAAAGATGATCATTTATATTCAGCTGTTGTTTCACAAGTAAATACTGTTATCTGTAGGTTTATTTAAATGATGACCATATGATGTGAACTACTATCCCCATATCCCTCGCTTGCAAACTAGTTGGCGTGAAGCAAAATTCTATTCATGAATGATTGTCAGGGTCCAATCATTGGTACTAACAATACTCTCAAAATTGTATTAATTTTAAGCACAACATAATTTTAAATGTAATAATTCTTAACACATGCGCCAACAAAAAATAAATGACGTTCCCTCGTTATGGGGCCGGAATGAAAATTAAATTTCTAGAATCTATTTTAAATAAAAATATAAATAACGAGTTTTTATAACATTCTTTTTATAAATTAACTATCACTTGCATCTAATGTAACTAGCCTTGTAACGAACCGTTAATTAAATTAAAGAGCATTAAAATAGAAAATAATATTATTAATTATTTGATAAACTTAATAGACAATCATGGAGAAAAATGTATTACTTACGTTTTATTTTTCCAATAGATTTTTCATAACCCAACTTGATTTTGTAGAGATATAAGGAGCGGACTTATAACGCAAGGACACAAATGTAAACAGTAAGGGAACATGCTTGATCACCGCGTTAGTGTAGAAAGATGACGATGCTCAGAATTTGATTTCCCTACACTTACTCGGTTGAATTTAAATATACTTAGAATTAATATACAATAATAACTAAATTATGATACTATTTTCTTCCAAAAATGCAGCTCAAAATACTTGAAATTTCCTCCTATCTTCTACAAAAAGTATATCAAAGCATATTATATAATCGTGCTTTAAAAAATGTCGTGGAATATCAGTTTAAAGATTAAATAATCAAGGGCCGTCGTTTCGCAACATATCAGAATTTTTCGCCAACATATCTTACAAAAATTGTAGAATCTGAGGGGCGTTCGACGGTATCTAACTTGCTTATCTATGAGCAATATCTGGTAGGGGCTTTGAAGGGAGTGTGTCAGGTGGATTCAATATACACAGATTTCTCAAAGGCATTGGATCGTGTTAACCACAGTCTACTGATAAATAAATTACAACAGTATGGTATTTCTGGAAGTCTGTTAAGTTGGTTCCAAAGTTATCTGTCAAATCGAAGACAAATAGTAAAGATTAAGGGTTACACTTCTGAGGAGGTTTTGGTCACATCAGGTGTGCCACAGGGTTCCCATCTAGCTCCACTCCTCTTTAATTTGTATATTAATGACATAGGTAATTTTGTTACTGATTCTAAATTTTTATTATATGCTGATGATCTCAAAATTTATAGAGTGATTAATAAGTTAAGTGACTGCGAGGAATTGCAAGAGGATCTAAGGAGATTGAATGAATGGTGCAGAATGAATGGTATGGAGCTGAATACGGATAAGTGTAAAGTAATGAAGTTCTACAGGAAGAAAAATTTTATACAATATGACTACATGATCGGTGACAGTCTTTTGGAGCATATGAATTTCATAAAGGATCTTGGAGTATTCTTTGATAAAGATTTGAATTTTAATTATCACGTTAACTACGTAACTAACAAAGCTTTGAAACTGTTAGGCTTCATTAAGAGATCACTGACTGATTTTTCTAATGTCGAGTGTTTTAGAATGTTGTATTGCGCATATATAAGGTCAATTCTCGAATATGCTTGTCCCATTTGGTCCCCATATTACCAAACTTATATTGAACAAATTGAAAAAGTTCAGAGAAAATTTCTGAGGTTTGTAGGCTATAGGTTGGGTATTTTGAGTGAGGATATTGTTTATGACGAGATATTGCAACTCCTAAGACTTCCCTCTTTACAGGATAGAAAAAGCTTTATTGATGTTTGTACATTGTTTAAGATAATAAACTGCCATATTGATTGTTCCGAATTACTGAATGCAATCTCTTTGCATGTTTCGCCGAGAGTTCTGCGTGGGGGTGATCTATTTCATGTTCCGTTCCATAGAACAAATTACGGTGTTTCGTCTGCTGTCACTAGATGTTGCATTAATGCTAACAAAGTGGCTAGGGAGACCGACATTGATTTCTTTTTTGATGGGTTGTGGTCTTTTAAGGGAAAGGTTAAAAAATATCTATTTTAGCATTCTCATCGATATTTTAAAATTGTGTTAGGGCTTAAGTGGTTATATATAGTTTTACTTTTAATTTTTATTTTTATTATATTAATTAATGTTTGTGGTGTACACATTGATTTATATTATTTTATTGTTTTTCATGTAATTTTAATTATTTGTAAAATGGCTGGTCCGTTAATATACATTATTATTATTATTATTATATTATTTCATAGAAATTCAAAACTCGTAGCCCTGATCTGTCACTGAACATCTTGTATCAGTATAAAATTGAAAATTTTCTCAAAAACTATTGACACAAGACACATAAGAAAATAAACAAAATAAATCGATAATTTACCCTGGTTTCATTAAAAAAAAAAATAATATGCTGTTTTTGGTCACACCAAAAAGATCGTCAATTTACATTAAAAAGCACTGTTAATCTTACTTCTTTACGATGCCGTGGTAAGTAAATTAAAACCGCTATTTATTACATATTAAAATTTCGAGAATTCAAAAAACATACCTAGAATTATATGCTATTTTTTTGGTTCTATCGTTGACAAACTATATTACTTGCACAGCGTACCAATATACTTCTTAGCATGACATTTTAAAATCTCATACTTAAAAACAAGCGCTCAAGCCTTAATATCTACACACTTTATTATTACCTAACCTTTGCACAAAATGTCGAGGAAGACCCATATTAATTAGGTCGTCACTGGAATATTTAAATATAAGCGGACTAAATTCTAACACAGCCTCCCAGCATAACTCGCTAAGTTTCGGTATACACACCCAAGTCGAGTATACAGTCTTACTCCTTTTTACTTGGTCTTCGATACTGTAGATACCTCCAAAAACGTATAACCGCCCTTGGGGTGTCACAGATACTGCATGGAAATACATCGGGCGTGGCAAAAAACACATCTCGAAATATGTCCATTGTAATGTTTTGAGATTTAATCGCCAAAGGTCGTCGAATATGCTTTCTCCATCCAGACCTCCGGTAATAAAAACTTCAATGCCGTTGCCATGGTCTATTTGAGCAGCTCCATGACATCTCCTCGCCTTAGGAACACCTAAAATAAAGGAAAAGGGTTGCAATATGTTTCTATTTCTTTTTTTTTTTTTTCGAAGGTGATAATCTCAACAAGAATTTCAAATACTTGATGATCTGTTTTCCCACAGATTATTTTAAACTTAATCAAAAAACGTTCCCGCAAAAGCAAATTTCTATGCAGATTTATATTGAACTGAATCTAACTTTACAATGTACGTTTGCTTAAAAATAGTATGAGGACCTTCCTGTGCTTGCCGTGACTGCACGTCGAAAACTAAAAATCCCTTGAAAATATGTTGGAAATAACAAGAACACAAAAGTAACGTACTGGTCCAAATTAAATTATGTTCAACTGTTTATTTCGCTGCGGATTCCAAGCTGGACGTTGTGATAGGTTCTCTGCGTTGTTGGCTTCACACGTATGTGTTACCGGGTTGGGTTTGCAGATATTTTTGGTGCATGCAAAGTGAGAATGATGACCTGTGGGCTTCAGTATAACTTTTACGCAGATTCTAATTATATTCTCCGCAGCTTGAATGATTTTCATTATAGAGTTTAATTCGTAGATGACCTTACCAATAACTTTTTAAGGAAAAATTAAACAAAAACCCTCTACACCTGAAAAAGGGACATCAAAAGAAAACTTAAATTTGATTTATTTTTGCAGAACACTGTATTTACAATGTATTCCATTTTCAATAATCTCTATTGATCATTTGGTTAATAATAATAAAAAAAAAGTCACAATTTTTAAAACCAATCGTTCCAAATTAATAGAACCAGATAAACTGACTATAAATGGTTGTGAAGTACAGGTTATGAACAATGTAAAGTCCTTAGGTATGTTTCTAGATAGTTGTATGAATTGGGAATGCCATGTTCAATATTTAACAGGTAAGCTAAATGCTGTGTGTTATACACTTAGAATTATAAGTAGATATGTAGGAATAAATATTAAGAAAATGCTTTACTACGCAAATTTTGAGGCCCGGTTAAGATAATTAATAGTCCTGTATGGAAACTGTAAAGACATATCGAGTGTTTTTATATGTCAAAAAAGGGCACTGAGAATATTATTAAATTTAAGTTTTCGGGAAACGTGCCAGGGTAAATTTAAGGAACATAAACTACTTACTGTTCATGTAGTTTACATACAGGAATGTATATTGTTTTTTGTTAAAAATAAGCACTTATTTGTAAATAGTGAGGGGCAAAAGATATATCCAACATGAAAAATGGATTACATATATCCTAAACATAGACCGGTTATGAGTGAAAAAAGTCCTTATTATCAGTGTTTTAAAATATATAATTCTTTATCAAACTATATTAAGCAACACAAAAATTTTAAAAAGTTGAAAAAGACAATATTTGATCTACTTGTCGGAATAGAAGCATATTCATTAAATGAATATTATTCAAATTTAAATCAAAGTATGGCATTAAGCAGAATGTAATGTAGTTACTAATGTGTTTTTTGTATGACGTTATTTTATTGTAAGTGAGTATACTTTAAAATAAAGATTGTTTATTATTATTATTATTATTAAAATGTTTAATGCCGATTATTATCTATTATATGTCATAGTAAATTCATGTTCACATGACAAGACCCGAACTTCTTATTGGCTAGAGCTCAAGTCCATCAGAGAAAATAGCAAGAAAAATAGAACATGACCTAAAGTACACCAAGAACATTCGCCATCACAGCATGCAGTAGGGCAGGGAAACAAGTGCCTAAGTTTAGTGTAAAAATAATTGTCTAGATGATTGGCAAAAAATATAAGATATTTTATCTCGCCACCTATAAACAACAAAAAAGAATGTTTACATGTAAAACTCAAGGTTACGCTCCACAAGGACTCGAAATTAAAAAAAAACTGCATTTATAACAAAATATATGCTTTATTATCAAAAGTAAGTTCTTAAAATAATTATGTACTTATGAAATTGGTAGTTATTTTTGGTATATGTGTGTTATTATCTTTAATAATAATAATAAAACTTTAATAATCAAAATATGTAGTGAGAAATAATAAATTAAACTTTCGGCTTAAAGAAACTATCAATTCTAGATTGCTTCGCTTCTTTCTTCTTGTTATCATACAGGTCTTGGTAACACTGATAGGCCGCACAAATTCTGTTATTAACATTAAAACTTCTCTCAAAATTAGGATCATTTTTTTCAAAAATTTTCATGGCGTTCTCCAAATTTGCAAAGGCTGCGGAAAGTTTTTTTAGTGTAAGTTCTTTTTCAGTGTTACCAATAGAAGATGCTATTTCTTCTGACTCGATTGCTTCCTCTTGTACTTGTGCCTCTAATTCAATAAGATCTTCATTAGTCGGTTCTTGCGAATGTGAGCATAACAGATCATCAATATCATCAGCAGTAACTGCAATGTCAGGCAAACGGTTAGCCAAATGAACAATGTCAGTTGTGATCTCATCGATATTTGGCTGATCTGTAGATGAAGAACTTTCAGATGGCTTAAAAAAATGTGGACATAACTTTTTCCAAACTCCTTTTAAATTGTTGGGTTTTATCTCATCCCATGAAGCAGCAAAATTTTTTACGAATTGCAAGATATTATAACTTTTCCAAAAATCTCTCAGCTCTATGCCATTTTTTTCATTCGCCTTTACAACCTGCGAAAAAGTTCTCCTGAGATAATAGGCCTTAAAAGAAGTAATAACTCCTTGATCCATGGGCTGCAACAACGAAGTCGTGTTTGGAGGAAGGAACAAAACTTTGATTTGAGGATCGATATCGGCAATACGCACAGGATGGCCGGGAGCATTGTCTAAAATAAGTAAAACTTTATAACCCAAATTATTGTTTAAACAGTACTGTTTCACTTCAGGTATGAAATGCTTAGTAAACCATTCTTCAAAAGTACTGCTGTAACTCATGCCTTTGGATTAGCCTTCCATATGACTGAAAGAGTATTCTTGACGTAATTTTTAAGAGTTCGCGGATTTTCAGACCTATAAACCAAAAGGGGTTTCAATTTGAGATCACCTTCAACATTCGAATCCAATAACAACGATCTTTAGCCGCTTTAAACCCAGGCATGGACTTCTCTTCCTGCGATATAAAAGTGCGAGAAGGCATTTTTTTCCAAAATAAACCAGTTTCGTCCACGTTAAAAAATTCTTTAAGCGAATAGTCTCCACTTTCGATAATTTCCTTTAATATTCCAGGAAAATTCTGAGTAGTCACATGATCAGCACTAGCAGCTTCTCCTTGCACTCGAATGTTATGCAACGAATATCTGGTTTTAAAGCGCATGAACCGTCCATGACTGGCAGAAAAAGATTTTGTTTCTTCACTATTATTCTCGCCACGTTTATTTTGCAGTGTTAATGATACTGAGTGCCTTATTTTGAATAAAAGCTAAGAGGAACCGGTCGGTGAGTTTGATTTTGAATCCAAGTGTACAACAGTTTTTCCATTTCACAAATTAAAGCATTCTTTTTTCGTATAATAGTGTTATTTAAAGAGACGGAAGGTAGAGCTGTTAGGAGTTTTTCTCTATCTTTCAATAATGTCTGTACAGTCGTGCGTGATAAATTAAGTTCTCGTCCAATAGATGAAGTCGAACAACCGCGATCTTTGAGTTTTAAAATCTTAGATTTAACCTCCATTGTAATTGTCTTTCTTACTCGCTTCATCCCTTTACTATTACTGTCTTGTTTAGGTGGTATAGTAAGATTTAAATTCACTTAAATATGTATTAACAAAAACTGTCAAAGATGCAAAAAAAACGAATGTATTACGTCTCGATTGTTCGTTGTCCATAAACTAACTAAAGAAATTCGTCAGCGGCATGTGCAGGGTAATCCCCGCTCGCCGCCGCCGCGCCTTACCCCCCCCCCCCGCGCCTTACCCCCCCCCCGCAATAAGTGAATTCTCCTATGCCGGAAATCGAAACAAGTGACGTGTGCTTGAGGAATTGTGTCAAAACATTGTTCGACGTAACTCGAAACGACGTAAATCGAGGACTGCCTTCCGGTTTGGTTATGGTACAGCGAAAATACTCGTTAAACTTGTTTCTCTTAAATTGAAATTAAAATACTTACCATGGGTACCAGCATGAATTGTCTTTTGACTAGTCCATTCTCTCTTATCAATATCAAAAGTAGGAATATCAGCAAGATCGTACACAGTATCAGCTGTTCCCCCGGCTAAAATAAATATCTTTTTACCGTCGAATCCCACTTCATGTCGATATCGTCCAGGAGGTTCGTAGTCACCTTTTCCATCACATAAATAAACTATTTCCCATATTAAAGTCTTTAAATTTAACCTAAAAAAATATATCTTTATTACATACATGTATAGAATGACCAATTGTAATGCCGAAAGCATATGGGAAATTTTCAGTTATAAAAAAAAAATAAAATATAGCAGATAGTTTCGGCACATCCTGAAACCAAAACACCGTACACACACCAAATGCATTTTATGAACATACAGTAAATTTTCAAATATATGCAGGGAAGGGACAGTCAGTATACCGAAAGCTCAATAGGCCCCCCTACAGCGTCTCTATAGTTCAGACCCTTTAAAACCCTGATAACCCTTCTTTCTATATTAAACGTTCGGTCAGCACTAGGTGCATGCCTCAAGTTAATATGGCATAGGACACCATACGATGAAAAAGTCCAAAGTATGCCGTTGTTAATGTAGTTCCTGAGACACACCCTGATAAGGAACGAAGAGCATATAAGGCAAATTTGAATTTTCCAGCCACTTTCTGAATATGCATGCACCAACGCAGGACCTCCTCCACTCGGACCCCCAAAAACTCGATATTCGGAATTTCATTTACCCCCTCTATACTTCTAAGTGAAAAAAAACAACATTTTATTGTTTTGCTGTTATTGAGGAGTTGCTTACTTGTACAGAATTATTCCTCGACACGTCTCTGTACTCTACTAACCTCTGAAAAGGTATTTTCTACGGACTCCGCCGATATAGCCACCGTAGTGTACTAGTTAAAATTATTATCTGTCATTTAAAGATTTTCAGTAGTCATTTATTTTTATCTGGAGACCTACAAAACTTGGCAATATGTTTATTTAATTTTTTTCGATATTTTTTATCAGATTTTTTTGCGATCAAACCACTCCAAAAATAATTATATCAATTAATAAAAAAAAAACCTATTAAACAAGTCATTATTTTCAAGTTTGATGTAAAATAATATCCGGCCGAAATTTCCAAGAAGAGCGTCAACAAACACAAAAAACAATCATTTCAGGTCATCTAAAAAAACAAACAGGTAAGTCTGGAATGTGAAGGAGAATATAATATACAAAACCTGTACTAGACCGATGACATACGAAGCCGAAACAAAAGCAGACACTGCAGTAATCAAAAAAAAACCCTTAGAACAACAAAAATAAAAACACTCAGTATGATCATAAGCAATACAATATGGGAAAGGAAACGAAGCAAGTATGAGGGCGGTCCGATAAGAAAAACGAAAATTTTGGAAAAGTGGCGATTTATTACTCAACATAGTCTCCTTTTAGCTCGATACACTTAACCCAGCGATGCTCCAACTTCTTTAACCCGTCTGAAAAATACGTTTTCTAGAGGTCTGCAAAGTTGGTCTCCGTGGCGACGATAACCTCCTCATTCGATTCAAATTTCTACCCGGCGAGTGACTTTTTCAAGTTTGGAAACAAAAAGAAGTCGCACGGGGCCAAACCTGGAGAATACGGTGGATGGGGCAGCAGTTCGTAGCCCAATTCGACCAATTTGGCCATGGCGACGGCGGAGGTGTGAGTCGGTGTGTTGTCATGGTGGAAGAGCACTTTTTTCTTCGCCAAAACTCCTTCGGATTGCGCTTAAACAGCGTCACACTGCTTTGAAGTAGTCTTACGGTTGCGCTTGTTGTCCGGAGTGAGCAAACGCGACACCCATCGCGCCGACAGCTTTCTCATGCCCAAAATTTCATGCAGGATATGATCCACGCGGTCTTTTGAGATGCCTACTGTCTCAGCTATCTCGCGCACTTTCAATCGGCGGTCTGCCAATACGAGATCTTGGATTTTTGTCGCGTTCTCCTCCTTGGTAGCCGTTTTCGGGGCACCTGGGCGTGCCTCATTAAAAACCGACGTGCGACCACGTTGAAACTTGTTAAACCAATTTTTGACGGTCGCCATCGAAGGAGAACTCACCCTACACCGCATCCAAGCGCACTTTGATTTCGCTGCGCGATTTCCCTTCCAAAAACAAAAATCAAATCACCGACCGATATTGCTCTTTTTCCATTTTTCTAAAATCCGCGGACACGCCCGCTTCCACACGCGGTCAAAACAAAACTGCGAGTCCGATTCGGCGGAAATTTTGACAGTAGCCGTCTACGAGAATGTACTACACGATAGTAAATTTCTCTTGCGATAGTGGCGCCATCGGGCGGTGAGGCTAAGTACTTATCGGACCGCCCTCGTACATAAGAGAGCAATGCAAATTAGGAAACGTAGTAAGATGGACACGTCAACACGAAACCAGCACGTAGCAAGAATGACACACGATCGACGAACCAGAATAGAAAGAGATAATAAACCATATGGAAGACCTTTAACGGAATGGAAGGACAGTTGGCAAGAAGAACTGCAGAACAAACTAGACATAAGTAAGGTGAGCTTCATGGGACTTGGATAAATCACTAGAACCCAGAAACAAAATTGACGCTGTTTCAGAAAACGACAGTCTTGAGCAGGAAACCTTATGATCACCGTTTTTTGGGACCAAGCAGGAGTAATTCGAATTGAATACATGCTGAAAGGTCCACAATGACAGCAGTTACCCACTGTAATACATTAACCGCATTGCGTAGGGCAATTGATTACAAACCTGTTGGTTTGACCACAACGTTATCTTTCTTCACGACAATGCGTGAGTTCAACCCAACCTCGGCGAGTGAAGATTTTTTAAGTTGGACCACCCGCCATCCAGATTTGAAACCATCTGACTTATTTTTATTCAGAAACCTGAAAAAGCCCCACAGTACACGTAATTTTTCAAGCGACAAACAGCTGAAGGAAGATATTGATGCCTATTTTGAAGGCTAACATGAATCAGTTTTCTGATAGAATAAAGTTATGACGAAACAGTTAGAGTAAGTGCGTAAAAATCCCGGAAGAAAACTTTCACGTTCTATTTATTTCATTGTTTAATAATTTTTATAGGGCTACCTGTTGAGACATTTTATTTAATTGGATTTTTTGCTTACTTTTACCGGTATAAATTTTATGTTACAAATCAAAATGGTATGAATAATTATTATAATTGGTTACGACATGGTTATAATATTAAAAACTTCGCGCTGGTTTACGCTACACAATTTCAACAATAAAAATCTCCCAAATGGTTTGATGACAACATTTCAACAACGTAATTATGTTTTTTTGTCAAAAGAGTAATCTACTGATGTAATTCATCTACTGCTTTTTGGTATTGTCGTTGTATTAAATACTTTTTCCGATTTATTATAATAAAACAATGTTCTTTCTCTTTGGCTTGTTTTGCATAACAAAAATAGTTGCGTATTAAAATAAATTAACTATTAATTATAAATTTAAAATTTATAGAACACACTGGAATAAATTTATTTAATAATTAAAGTTTTCGTTTCGATCATTTTTTTATAACAATTTGCTTATAAACAAATTGTGATATGTGAAATCGGATAATATTTCTATTTTGAGTACGCTTCTTTTTTGAATTTAAAAAATACTAATTAGAATAAACGTTACCGTATATTTAGTGCATAAACTTTAACTCAGATCTTGACTTCCAATTAATCTATTGAGCGCCACAACGTCTCATTTGCATGCAAAATTCTCGAACACGTCAACAAAACGTAAAAAAATAACATATTGAACTTAACTTTGGCGCTAAAACCCCGTTAAGGCGATTCTGAACGGGCTCAACAAAAAACGCGTTCTAAGCGGAAAAAGAAAAAAATGAGGTACATACATATACAGGGTGATTCAAAAATCGATCACGAAACTTAAGGGGGTGATTCTACTTGACAAAATAAGGGTAGAGCTTCATATAATTTTTTTTCAAAATGTCATTCGTTTTCGAGTTACAAGCCGTCCAAGTTCAAGTTTTTATTTTTTGTTTTTTGAATTACTCGCTTACAGGAAAACCGATTTGACTAATATTTGAAAGATAGGCTAAGTCTTCTGCGCTTCATCATTTTAGTAACAATTCACATTGATTGTTTGCCGCTAGAGGGCACTTTACCTACATTGAAAATTGTTTTTTTGTCATAATTTTTTAGTGTTGACAGCTACAGTAGTTTTTGGCATAATTTCTGAAAGACTGATGCCAGGCCTTTAAAAAAGGTGCTCTTTATTTACATCGCTAAACCCAACGGTTTAGACGTAAATCACCCTTAAAAATTAAGCGGTAAATTTACTTTTCTCATTTCATTACCACCAGCTACCAGGTAAATAGCTATCAAAGTATGCTAGAGCTGTCAGTTTAACATCAAATAAATTCGCTTTTTAAACTATTTAATTTATAATCTTAAAATAACTAATAATGGCTAATCAGTAAATATTCATATTATGGATTATTGCGATATACATTTAATTGATAAAAATTAATGAAACAGTACTAAACAAACTAAAAAAGATTCTCAAAATGTCCCCCATTTTCTTCCATACATTTCCTAACACTCTTCAAAAAATGTCGCCTAACTCGATGAAAAATTCCTGGTGTTTCTTTAATAATTTGGCACTTTTCGATTATCCTGAAGCGAAGATCCTCGACGTTGATTACTGGAATATCGTACACCAATTGTTTCAAATGACCCCAAAAGAAAAAATCCATAGGATTAAGGTCTGGTGACCTCGCTGCCCATGCCAATGGTCCACTTCGTCCTATCCATTGCTCAGGACACGTTGCATTCAAATACTGTCGGACACGTATACTAAAGTGGGGCGGAGCTCCGTCTTGGAGGATCCACATGTTGGCCCTTACTTCCAATGGCACATCTTCCAGATACAATGGGAGACGATTTTGGATAAAATCTAAGTATACGTCACCAGTTAATGGGCCATCAAAGAAATGAGGACCAATAAGGTAATCTCCTATTATCCCTGCCCACACATTTAGTGAAAATCTACGCTGATGTTTCGTTTCTACCACATTGTTTGGGTTCTCGTAAGCATATGTGTGGATGTTGTGTAGATTTGTTATGCCATCACGAGTGAAACCAGCTTCGTCAGTGAATAATATGACGCCAATTAATCGATTATCGTGTTCATACTTAGCTAGGATCTGATTGCACATTTCCAACCGTCTCGGCCGATCATCGTCATAAAGAGCCTGCACCTTTTTTGAATGAAACGGGTAGAGTTGTTCTTCTCTTAGTATCCTCCATGAACTAGCCTGACAGAGCCGCACTTCATTCCCAATTTTTCTAGTACTAATACCTGGATTATCTTCAATAATTTCAAGCACTCTTTCTTCTTGTTGCACGTTTCTAGCAGTTCTAGGTCTTCCCCTATTTCCATTATAACTTTTAAAGGAACCACATTCCGCAAGCCTCCTGTGCACACTGGAAAATGTTTGAGCATGAGGGATATTTCTTTCCGGATAACTCTCCATATAATATCTTCTTGCCAACTCTGCATTACCATTTGCTTTTCCATAACAAAAATGGATATCACAATATTCGATATTTGAATATTGGTGATTAGCCATTATTAGTTATTTTAAGATTATAAATTAAATAGTTTAAAAAGCGAATTTATTTGATGTTAAACTGACAGCTCTAGCATACTTTGATAGCTATTTACCTGGTAGCTGGTGGTAATGAAATGAGAAAAGTAAATTTACCACTTAATTTTTAAGGGTGATTTACGTCTAAACCGTTGGGTTTAGCGATGTAAATAAAGAGCACCTTTTTTAAAGGCCTGGCATCAGTCTTTCAGAAATTATGCCAAAAACTACTGTAGCTGTCAACACTAAAAAATTATGACAAAAAAACAATTTTCAATGTAGGTAAAGTGCCCTCTAGCGGCAAACAATCAATGTGAATTGTTACTAAAATGATGAAGCGCAGAAGACTTAGCCTATCTTTCAAATATTAGTCAAATCGGTTTTCCTGTAAGCGAGTAATTCAAAAAACAAAAAATAAAAACTTGAACTTGGACGGCTTGTAACTCGAAAACGAATGACATTTTGAAAAAAAATTATATGAAGCTCTACCCTTATTTTGTCAAGTAGAATCACCCCCTTAAGTTTCGTGATCGATTTTTGAATCACCCTGTATAAATGCATAACTATTTTGTGTATTTATAAAGCCATGTTATAAAGATAATATTTTTTTAAGTAGCTCACTGTACATCAATCTTGGATATCTTACAATTATTGCAAAGTTAAAAAAAAAAATAGAACTATTAGGGTTTTTCATGTAAGGTTCAGTGGCGTCGTCAGTTTTTTTATCGGTTCAACTGTTTCGGAGAAATAAATCAAACTTGCCATTTTTTAAATGTGACATCCTGTACAGGGTTAGTCACCCTATACGGCTCGGTATATTGCGACCAAAATACGTGACTCCCACAAAGTTTTACTTTTGGGATATATGGGGGTTTAATATAGTCACTTTTTAAAATAATTTTCATTTTATACAGCGTATCCCAAAAGCTCTGAAAGTATCAAAGTTGTGTTTTTTAAATGGAACCTCCTGTATATTATTGCATTTTTCGATTTTCCGATCAAAATACGTACCTATTTTAATAAGGTTTACAGTACCTAAACCTCAAG
This sequence comes from Diaprepes abbreviatus, assembly GCA_034092305.1. Taxonomy (NCBI): domain Eukaryota; kingdom Metazoa; phylum Arthropoda; class Insecta; order Coleoptera; family Curculionidae; genus Diaprepes; species Diaprepes abbreviatus. The sequence continues at coordinate 3,607,184 of JASJET010000185.1, forward strand.
GGTTTTTAAATAAATTGAATTTTGACAAAATCTAACCTAATTTCCATGTATCAAATACTTAAGAAGTATTTCAATTATGTACTTGAAATTTACAGTGAAGTGTAACAATAAATCATATTTTATATCCCAATTAAATAAATTATTAAAACGTATTTTGTATCTAGAAGTCTTCAAAAATGGCTAACTTACCATTCAGATTATCTTGGTAGAATTCAATGGCGACGACGCCGTCATTTCTTATAACATAATACACGTTAAACAGTCAAGACTCTTGAAAATTTAATTCGCTAAATGGCTGTACGTTTGAGTCGTTCCAATAGTGGGAATTCCATTGATTAAACAATCCAGTTTTTTGTGAATTTGGCTTCGTCCGACCAAATAATATTATTCCAACAACCAGCATTTTCTTGTGGCCACAGTAAAATAAATCGACAGAACTCTACTTTTCGTGGAAAATCAGTGCCTTTTAAATGTTATACTATGGAATATACATAGGGATGAAAATTGTATATCCATAGAATCCTTAAAACTGATGTTTGAGATAATCCAGAATCTAATGCTACTTGCATTGTAGATATTGACGGATATGCGGCGAAATATCCTAAAATTGTTGTTTCAATATTTTCATTATTAACAAGTGGTTTGTTTCTATTTCCTTTCGCTTTTTTGGTTGCAAAGTTCTTTTCTATAATCCTTTTAACAGTTGGTGGTGTTGATTTCTGTTTCTTCGGATATCGGATCGCGAATGTATCGCATGTTCTTGAAATAACTCTATCACATTCTCCATACATAATCTTCGTGCGTGTAATTTAATAGCTTGGCATGATTATTCTTAATGAATGTCAAATGGCAAGAAATAGTGACAATTCTGTAGGGTTCAACTGTTTTATTTTCGCCACGCCTTACCGTCATGGCCAACTAATAACAAAACTTAAAAGCCGTATAGCATTTTTACAATTGAAAAATGTTGAATTGCCAATATTTTGAAAACTACAAATTTTTGGAATAGACAACCTTATACAAAGTTACCCTTATTTTTAATGCTTAATATGATAAAATTATAAAAATAGGTGCTTTCTATTTGAAAAAATTGACTTTTGACGATTTTTTAAACAAAATTTTTATTCTTCCTTTTTGACCACTCTGTACTAATAATTTTCAAAATATCATAAAAAGATTACTAAAGACGATCTTCGTCTACAGGAAAACTAACCCAAATTAAATAATAAAGACTTTCTTATAGAAAAAATTTATAGGTACGTTTTGGTCCGCAAACGTCATTTTTGACATAAAAATTTAAATATGTCCAAAGCGGCGAGACTTAAGAATAGAACATTATATATGAAATATGTCTAGAATTTTATGTAAAAATCAAAAATGCAATAATATATAGGGTATTCCATTTAAAATAAGCAAGTTGACATCTACTTCCGGTATAACCGGAAGTGGCGCCATCTTGAAAATATTGTCCCCCCTTGCACGTTAGTACACAGTCAAATTTTCAGATTCTTCCTAATTATAATTTTCCCACAATCGATCGATAAAGTTCCCGGAGACACCCTGTATAAACAATTTCACTTCATTCAAATCTAATTTTTGTTTTTAATTTTGAATCTTACAGGATCAAAGGAATTATTTATTATAACATCAAAAATATTACTCTCATAAAACATGACAAAGGATCAACTTAAAAATTGCCCTTACCTATGGATATCACATGTATAGTCAAACCCAGTAGTTCCCCCTATGGCATACAAATAATCATTGTGGTAAATAATAGCTTGCCCATATTGTGGCAACGGTAACTGGCCTGTTGTTTTAACTTCAACCATTGGACTTGCCTCATCATTTACATTGCAAACATAGAGTTGATTGCTACACCTAGTTCCAAATGGAGATCCCGTTCCTCCATAAACCTAATAATAGTTTGATGAAAATCCAGTGTTCATTTAATATAATAAATTAACGGAACTGTGACAAAGAATTTATCATTTTTTTTTAATGGACATCCTGTATTTTTTATACAAAGTTATTGTCTATTCAACCCTAAAATATCTTTGCCAGTGCAGTGTTACTAATTTATAATTAATTTTGCTAATTTTTTTTAAGCATAAGTTTTTGATTTAAAAATATTTTTGCAAATATCCACAAACATAAACATTTTTAAAAGTGTTTATGTATATGTCACACTAGAAGGGTATTTAGAATATTTTTTGAAATTTGTAAAAAAATTACATTTTAATTTAGCACTCACCTACAAAAAATATTTCCTGAATTAAAATTTATTTCAAACATTTTTGAAGCATTTGTAATGTTTATAATTCTAAAATTGCAAAAAATAAATTTTTTTGAAATATAAACTTTTAAAATAAAAAATATTTTGAAATCCAATGATATTTGTCCCACAAAGAGTATCAATTTTTGTTAAAATATATGTCCATGAAAATTTTTTTAACAATTATATAATTATTTCGATTAAGTGAAATAGAGGAAAACGACGTTTTTTTGAATATATTTCGACAATTATCTCCTATTTTGAGATCATAGAACACGATCTTGGCCTTGGTTTTCTACTATTTTTACTCACTTTCCCGGGAAGTACAGAAAATCAATAGAAGCTTCTGTATTATATAAAATTTCATAAATTTGCACTGTTTTAATTGGAAAATCAAGAAAAACGACGAAAAAACAAATCACTGGCACTGTTGCCAGATTATAAATACGATTTCTGAAAAGGACCAGAAAAATATTTTTCGCTTCTTCAATTTTTAGATTCTGCATGATTTTTTCTCTGAATTTTAAAGGTTCTAAAGATTATATTTGCTCCTGTCCTGAACTAACCAAAAATTTAAGTTGGTGAAGATTAATTTTACCCTTGTTTTTCATTATAAAAATTAAACTATGTTGAAGACTGAGATGACCAAATTTTACATTTGGCAACGTCGCAACGAATATTACGTATTTTCGTTGAAAAAACAAGTTTTCCTCAATGTGTTTGCTAAAATTTCTGCAAAAATAGGAGAAATATATTACATACAAAACAAACAGTGGTGTTTTCTTCAGAAATAAATGTTACTTGCGAACTGAAACGAGGTGTTTTTTTGGATTTCCCATTAAGAAGAGGGAGAACAGTGGAAAACCAAGGCCAGAATTGTGTTCTACGACCTCAAAATAGGGGGTAGGTGTCAAAATTTTTTCAAAAAAAAAAAAAACTATTTTCCTAAATTTCACTTAATCAAAATAATTACAAATTCATTTTTCAACTAAGATAAATTTATAAACGGTAAAAAAATGTTTCACGCTAGAAAATATAGGGTGTCTTAATAAAAACGCTTAAAAATAAGTTGTTTCGTTTTTGAAACAACTTGCATCAAAAATATTTTTAAAACCAAGAAACTTTTGAAAATAGCCTTCTGTGCTTTTAAGTTATATCTAATCCAAGAATTAGATACTCATTAAATTCTATTTACAGTTATGAGTATCAAGATAAACTTCTATAGTTTTAAATTCATTGAATGGTACTTCAAAATGGGGTAATAACAATAAGAGTAAGTCATTTTTATACAAATATAACCTTACATATGTCCGGTAATATAAATTTTACAATAAATAAATAATGGTATATTTATGAATGATCCTTTATTCATTCCCATTTCTTTACGACTTTTGAATATTTTTTGTTGTACTTTCAGATTGTTAATCCAACTTTTTTTTAGTAGATAATAAAAAAAGATAAAAGGGTAGAAGTATTATATTATTTTGTTCCTTTTAGTGTACTTGTATAGAACATATATTTGGTAAATTTAGGTACTATGTTCTATTTTTAAATTTTAATGTTTATAATCTGTAATTTATATTATATATTGTAAAGTTATGTTATACTAGGTTGAGCACAACAGTTTTACTGAACTTTGCCTAGTCTAAAATAAGGACTGTTTATTATTATCATTATTGTTATTATATAAATGAAAAAATTAAATGTTGAGCGATCAGTAAACTAGAAAAGAAATAATTTCTAGTTTAAACAAGATCAACAAGTTCTGATTTGTTCTTGAGCTGGAGGATATTTGTGAAAACTCGTGGTTCAGACATTTTGTAAGCGAAGCAGTTTTAAAGAATTAATTTCCATAGTGTATAAAGCATGACTAAAAAATTCATTAAAATTATATAGCTCATTATATTTACCTACAATATCAACTTACTAAATAATATTCAACAGTGTTCTGAATCAAAATTAAAACAGTTTTAAATTTAAAGAACAAAGATGTTACATGAAAATAAAACAAAAGGATATTTAAAATATTTTACTAAATATAAACTTTACAATAAAAAGTCAACAAAAGACAGGCAAATAAGTATTCTCAAAATAACTCATCCTAAAATAACATATGGTTTAAGATATTAAATACACAAAAAATTTAGGTTTGCAGTTTTTATTTTCATACCTATTTATTTGATTAAGTTTGAAGCACACCTGAACATTTTTTCAATAATATTTTTCCAATAAACATTATGAAAACAAATTTAAATAAATACTTACCATTAGAATATTTCGATGCAGTATCACAGCATTTGACACTAGTTCTTTAGGTAATGTGGGGCTATTTCTAAATTTGGTCCACCTTTTTGAGGCAAAATTAAATTTCCAAAGTTCTTGGAACAAAGGGTATGAATCTATGTATGAATCGTCTTCATAATGATACTCTTCAAGTCTAATTAAAGGGTTGTAACCTCCAAATGAATAAAAATTTGCTGAATCTGCGCCTATACGGTGTCCACTTCTTGGATGAGGTATTTTATCATTTGTTGCAGAAAATATTACTTTTTCATACTTGAAAGGTTTAAAAGTGAATAAACTGGAGTTTGTTGTCTCACTTCCTTTTATACTATTGCACATTTTTAAAATATAATAACAAAAAACACTGAAAATTCTCTTCAGGTTCAGAAAATTGGAAAATTTTTCGGAAAACATTCATTATCGTGTGAACACGAACGGGGCCCACTAATAATTAACATTTTAAAGGCTTGTAGAATAAAATTTCACAATATTATTTCAGATGAAGGCTATTCGCAATTACCGATTCAAAACAAGCTACGTTGCAGTGATGTAATAGTTAACATCTTGTAATACTTTTGTTTATGTTGAACTGGATTACCTTCAATAAAATCGAGCCTAGGCCAAGGAAAAGCTATTAAAGAAACCGTAAAACTAACAAGCACTAAAAAATTTGACAGACTTGCGTAGTGAATATTTGACAAATGACAGATTTCTTTCTTCTGCGGTTTCTGATGGGTTTCTCATTCTTAGCAACGAATACAAAATAATACGAATTGCTTCTAAGTGGGATACGGAGAAAAGAGCAAAATAAAACGTTCAGAACGAAAGAGATAGCATGTAATGCTATTTGATCTTTCATTTTGCCATGTAACGCGCTATGCACTAAATTAATGTCTTCGATTCATGGACCGGAGCAGCTTAGAGTTGTTCAGTGCATTATGCCTTGGAGTTTATTCGATCTGCTTTTCCCATAACACTACCCTCTCTCCTTGGGGAAGGGGAGAGGATATCACAAAAGCAGAGGTCGAATTCCACCTCGTTCGTACACAAGACAGTAGAGTATAACAAGTAAAGAGGCCAATCTATTTTTTAAATTTCAAACTCTTGAGAGACCGTCCTTCCTTCTAATACACCTCTGCTTAACCCTCGAGTATCACCAAAATGGTTGGGTATGAACCCTTAGCAACTGTCAGTCGTATTTCTAAAATTAATATTTTGATCAGCTTTATTCATTTCGCAACAACCGAAAAAAGGCTTTACATACATGCAATGTTCTTCTAGACCATATTTGAAAAACCTGTGGGGGCTATTTGCCCAGTAAAATGACTTTTTTACAGCTTTTTTCAGATTTGCTCTGAACCGCTCAAGGTTTGACACATCGAGTTTAAAACCCATAAATCGAAAACAGTCATTGCTGCCTCCACTACACGAACATGACAAATGAAACTGAAAATAATTTTTGACCCCCCCCCTTATTGTTCTCAATGATTTGTATGGCAACATTGAATTCCCTGCTAATTTCTTATATTGGCGTGAATGTGTCGTGTATGAATGTTACATCTATTATTCTACCCAACAGGTTTAGACAATAACTATCTCTTTCTATAGTATATCTAAAACAATAAATCGCTCTTCCTTGTTGTACTTGACAGGTTAATCGAGTATATTCAATAAAAAAAAGACCGGGATAATTGTTTCTGAAAAACAATATTTAACTTGAATTTCTATTTTTAGTTTCCTCAAAATTATAATTTTTCTGTTCAAAGCAATTCCTTTAAAGCTAATTTTTTTAACTTCTTTGGAACAGCGTAAATATGTCAATTCTTATAAATAAATGAAAATGCTTTTTCTACGACTGTTTACATATTTTATTTTGTACAATAAAACTGTTATTTAGCAAAATAGCTAAAATGTAAAATATGCATCAAAAACAAATCGAGATTGGTTTGGAAAAAATTGTGGAAATCAGTGGGTATTTTTGTTAAAACAGTATAATCTATACATCCTTCTTCGGACGTAAAGTATAAGTTAACGAAAAAAAAATTTATGTCATGAATTAATATAGTATATTGTTTAATGTAAGGTCTCGAAATGTCCATATAATCTATCTCAAGGTAATACAGTTTCATCATTTAAAAATAGCTTCAATTAGGTCTTTGTTAAAATTATTTTCTCCTTGATACTTTTAGGGAACTGATATGTAGGGTATTTATATAGGGTTAACAACATAACTGAGCTGTAATTTAAAGGAAGTAAAATAATATTATGTACTAAACTATTTTTACAAAAAAAAAATTAAACCCAAGCTTTTTTTTAGGCAGTTTATTTGTAAGAAGCAAACCACAAACTTTTTGCTCATGGTCTTATATAAAACTATTTCCAGAAAAATGCTCTGAATAGGGTTACTCATCTAGGGTGCGTTCCACTAAGCACTCACAACAATCACGCTCATGATCGCAGTTTTTCCCGTTCCACTAGCTTGTGAGCATTCTAATCATAAAGCCAAGTGGAATGGGATTGTGCGTTGAGTTAAATATTACAAATGGCGATTTTGAAAATAAATCGGAAGTTTGAAAAGGTTATGTTATAATTTTTAAACTTTAATTTTAATAATTGGTTATAATTATTAATTAACTTGCTTCATATTAAAGAAAAATAATATTTAGTTTCTTATATTTTATTTTAGTGGAGTCTTTAAGTAATTTACGTTGAAAAATAATCAAAATATCTACTGAGGTGGCAGTTGGATATTTGTTGCTGGATCGTAAAAATGCGTCAGAAAGTACTTCATCTAGTTCAGATGAAGAATGGAATGCAGTTTTACAAAATCGGGAAAAGCGAAAACTTGATTATGAGAATGTTGTTAATCGTTATTCAGATAAAGAATTCAAAAGTTATTTTAGGGTAAATTTTATATAATTAGTACATTCTATAAATGTGCTTGTATATAATTACTACATTTTTATAAATTTCTTTTTCAGTAACACCTTTTGTGGATTGGACTACACCGTGTAATTCAGTGTATTTTGAATCTAAACTAAATTATACTTATTTTTTCTCATATGCTACACTGTAATTTTGAAACTCTTACATTCAATTGTCTTTAAATTTCAAAAACCGCGCCAAAATTCTCAACGTCCACTTTGACCACCTTTTCAGATGGGTCGTTGTGAGCTCGGCGTGAGCGAGAACAAAGACGTCATTAATGACGTTTTCGCCGCGACCGCAACGACCGTAGTCGTCATGTGGAACGACTGAAGGAATATTTTGGGCGTTGTGAGCGCCTAGTGGAATGCACCCCTAGTGTATAAAAGAATTATGATCATGACCAATTTACTTCAGCCCTTGAATTTGACGTTTCTTTTCTCTTAGAGCCGTTTTACACACACAAGAATTATTCCGAAAATTCTAACAAAAATTTTCAGCAAATTTTTTCCGAAAATTCTAGAGATAATTTTTACAATAAAATACGACTCTGTTTGATACGTACAAGAAATTTGAATATAATTTTGGTGATAATTTTGTCGATGCTCATGCGCATTTTCATCACATGTGACGTTCCAGCAGTTAAAAAGTTAACTTGCTCTGGGAATAACTTTAAAATGTCGTAAATATGAAAGTTTCCGAACATATATAATCAAGAAACTACAAAATAAGGGATATTTTGTGCAAGAAACAATGAGTTAATATTAAGTTTAGGTAGATTAACAAACGTAGGCTGACAATTCACAAATTTTATTCTGCGTCGATTTTCGCACTTTTTATGCCGAAAATTTTAACAATAATTCTTTGATGTGTAAAACAGCATATTAGTTTTACGAAAATTTTCAACATAATTATGAGATAAATTTTGGCAATAATTCTTGTGTGTGTAAAACGGCTCTTAGAGAACTAAAATATTGATAACATAAAGATTATCATACATCTAATCCACAAGATTAAAACTTGTTACCCTTAGATTTAAAATTTGATTTTAAGGTAAAATTTTAAATAATTATTATTGAATACTTTATAACTTACCAGTTAAATAAATTCCAATTTACCAGAGGATGTATTTGCACATAAAATGTAGTAAAATGCATAAAACAGCAAAGTCAAAAATAAATTATTGTCGAAAAGAAAAAAATTCAATGTCAAAAATACACTTTCACCATTATAATAAAAACTTACGGAATTCATTGTTGCCAAAGCAATTATTTGCACGTAATGGCACGGAGCATGGTGGCGTCATTTTTATTATAGGTATATTCTTTTGAGTAATTATCACTTTCAGTTCTGTCACTTGAAGTGATCATAATCACTTCGACCCAATGACAAGTAAATGCATATTCAAAAGAACATGAAGTTATCAGTTTCACTTTGTTCACTTTGATCAGTGATAATTCACTCAAAAGAATATAACCTATAAGGGAGGTACCAGCGGGAGGTACTATGCATGAGCAGTCCAGTTTTATATGTCAAGTTCGTGCTCCACTAGTACTGGTTCTGTCTGTTTGAAAATGCCTAATGGGCCCTTGCTTGATAGCATCCTGCCACTTCCTCCGTGGTATAAAGTTGCTAGTTATCTCGATCCAGCATTATTCCTTCCTAACTTTCCTGATTCCTGCTAACTTCAATTCATAATCAGAAATGTCAAAGTCAAAAATTTTACGTTTGTGGTGTGTTCGTGTGTACAATTATTGTAGTGTTTGCGTTTAAAAATTGAAGAAAAGTTTATTTGTATGTTAAATTGTTGTGTTTATTGTTATAAATATTAATAACCATGTATTGAAAACTCTGTCTAAATAATGTCTTCGCCTTTAGAACAATTAAAACCTGTTATTAATAAGACTGGGCAGATTATGATAGAAGATGTTAAAGATTTAGTACTCTGTAAACCTCGTTTAATTCCACTTAAAAGTTTTACTCTAGAGAAACTGGAGAAAATGCAACAAGAAGCACAAAACCTTAAGAAACAACCACAGTAGAAATTAATTTAAAAATAGTGAAACTAAAAATTAACTGCACTATTTGTGCACTTCTAATATTAGTAAAATATTGTACTTAACGTATATTCGTATTAGAAAATGAGCTATCCTGCTTTAATTTCAAAAATTTTATTATCATTTTTTATTTCATCAACGGTTCTCTATCGATATGGAAATTGGTTTAGGCATAGAATTTTTGTTACTTTAACTGTACTTCTAGCATGGTTTTGCAGTTTTCTTATAATATTTGCACTTCCACTTGATATCATATCGGTAAGTAAACATTTTGCGGTTTAATCAATAATATCAAAGGTCATATTATTAAATTTTTTAGACTGTTTATCGACAACAAAATCATACTGAAGTTGATACTAATGACAACACAACTTCTGAATCTGGTGAAGAACCATGGAGCGTTTTACCAGAGAAGGTTTTTATAAACTTGTGGAGAACTGTGTATTGGAGTACTCAGTTTTTGACCTGGTAAAGACAATTTTTTATTGTTTATTTTTCAAACTTTATCAAAATATAGATAACAAAATATTCATGAATATTTGGAAACATTGCAATGTATTAGTATCAATATAATTAGCAAATATAGCATCAGAGCAATAAATATAAATTAAATTTCTAATTCATTATGTCTGGCTTTATTTATTTAGGTTAATCATGCCAATGATGCAATCATATATAAAGGCTGGAGATTTCACAGTGAAAGGAAAGCTAAAATCAGCCCTTGTCGATAATGCTATTTATTACGGATCTTATTTGTTGATATGTGGAATTTTGCTTATATATTTGGCATTAAAACCTGGAATAGATCTAGATTGGTAATTATACTTTGTTATTTTAATTGTTTTTAACCACAAAGCATACAAGTAATTATATATAGTACTAAACCACTATTATATAAATAATTTTTAATATTTTCCATTAATAATAAGGAACGGTAATAGGATATGCATATCTCAGAAAGAAAAATACAATTTTTTAAGTTGATTTTAATTTTAGAGACATTTGAAGAGGTTCCTTACTGGTCAAGTCTGGAACGTTTTATATTTTTGAGGTAGAAATACATTAAATAAGTAAAATATTCAGTGATAGTTACATTTCTGAAAACAAAGTCATCTCAGTGTATTTGGAAGATATTGTATTTCTCTTTCTCATAAAAAATTTACAATAATATAATGGGAATGCTATTGGTAGAAACATTTAAAAATAGAGAATTTTAAATGTTGATTTGTTTTGACATTATATCCCATAGATTTTAGGCTAATTCCTGCTTCATAATTTATTTACTTACCCCAATATAAGATCATTAGTACACTCTTGAAATTTATTATTTATATTATTTATTTAATAATTTGTTTACTTACAAGCAGAAAAATTGTTCAGACCAATACTACTTGCCTTTTAGTAGCTTTCTTCTAATATATAGGTTATACACTACATAGTAAAAATAACAAGGCAAGGTGAATAATTTCTTAAAAAATACACTTACAATTACAATAAGGAAGAAATGAAGTGTATTTTAATTATTTTTTGTCTATCCTAGAAATCATGATTGGTCTAAATGTGACATTTAAATTATATACACTATCACACAGAACGAGAGCAACATATTCAAAAGATATTACAATATAATATACTAAATGAGTAGTACTTCATTTAAATACATTGTATTTCTAAATATAGGCTTTTGCTATCAGTGAAAATCACTTTTCCCAACAATTAATACAAATGAACTGATATTAATTCAAATAAAGAAAGTAAAGCACATTTTAATATTTTCGTAGAAAATAAAGTTTTTAGTAAAAGTATAAGCCAATTGGACTACAAAATATTCAGGATTTCTAACTAGAATCTAGGAGTGGAATAGATTTTTAAGGCGCCAATTACTGCGTTTTGAAACAGGGTTCTAAATCAGTACGAGAGTGATTGTCAAGCACTTCAGAACTAAAATTTTTACGATATTTTTAAGCTTATAATAATAGACCTTGTCCTTGTCCGTGCTCTATAAAAATAAAGAAAATAGAAATGCTGGTTGAACAGCACTATATAATATTTTTGTCTAAATAATTTTTAACATTTAATAAAATTTCCTTTTCTTTATTTGCCATTTTGGAGCATCACCAGCCACGTCAGCTCGCGTCGCTAGTCATATGTCGACTAAACGTTATTAAATCGCCCTATATTGTTTCCTAATTAGTGTCCTAACTGAGCAAGGGAGAATGACATCCCCCGTCATCCTACCTAGGTCCCTTACTGCACTAAATGATATTAAGTCACATCAAATTCAGTGCTTAACTTAGTTAGGACAGGATTAGTGGTGGCTTGTACCTTATATACAGGTAGGGGGGAGAAAGAAAATTAGGTGTAAAGCCGCAAGTGAGAAGTTTAGTTTATTATTATTTTAGATTTACCAGCCAAACTGCTTCGCACTCCCTCCAGAGATTATTGACTCATACCAGATATACAAAGACACCAAAAGTATGAAGCTTCGTGGGAACCCTTTCCATGTTATCGGGTTCTAGGTGGCGTGGTCTTCTGTACTTCCTACAAACTTTCGGACGGTCCGCGCTGTTGCAAGGAGAACTGCTTTCTGAATTGGTTTATACAGATGCTCACTAAGGCCCAGTCCCTTGATGTTCTGCAGGAGGTTCTTTGGTATCACTCCAGTTGTTGATAGTATTATAGGAATTGTGTGGACGCTGTTCATTCCCCACTGTCTGCGGATTTGCATCTCCAGATCTCTGTATTTGGCTATCTTCTCATTGTATTTTGGTTTTAAGTTGTTGTTATTAGGTACAGCAATGTCAGTCAGCGTAGTTCGCCTAGAAATTTTATCTGTTAGTATAATGTCTGGCCTATTATGGGGAACTGTTTGATTTGTTAGAACTGTTCGGTCCCAATATAACTTGAACTAGTTGTTTTCAAGAATAGGTTCTGGATTGTATTTGTAGTAAGGAACTTTTCCTACCTGCAATATTTTTAACTTATCTGCTAACTCTTGGTGGAGTATCTTAGTAGCTGAGTCGTGTCTTTCCTTATACTCGGTTGCGGCAAACGCTTGGCATCCTCTAGTTATGTGCTGGATTGTCTCTGATGTTCGACAGCCATATCTACATTGGTCATTTTCTATTGAGGGATCTCTGATGTTGAACTTCTGATAGTTCTTCGTCGGAATAACCTGATCTTGGATAGCTAACAAGAAGCCTTCCGTTTCCGGAAATACCTGTCCTGAAATCAACCAGTAGTTATTATTGTTATTATTATTATCCTAGAGATTTGGCTTGGCAGCTCTCGCACTTCCTCCAGGGGAACATCCACTCATCCCAGATATACTCAGATATCATAAGAATGGGGCACTTTTTGATGTTGTAGCACTGCTTGTTGCATAGTATTATACAGGTGTTTGCTAAGGCTCAATCCCTTGATATCAAGCAATAGAGTCTTCAGTACAAATAAATAAATAAATGCTCTATTTATGGACCAAATCCATTTTACAAACTACAATTGTAGTACACAAACTATCAGTTACAATTTATCACACATTTAAATCTACATAAAATAGTCTTTTTTTTCATTGCGTTTTTAAATGAGCCCAAAATTAAATTAAAATTGCTACATTATGACAGTATTTATTAGCCAACAAAAGTAAATTACAGACAGAAGACGTTCCGGAGTAATTAGTTCTATGGTGTGAAACTTAAAACAAGTCATGGTCTCTATGATACTTTTATTTTAATTTTTTCCAACAATTGTGGACAGTCAATCATATAATTTACTATCTTAAATATAAAGTGCAAATATCCAAATAATTCTAATATTGTTCAAGGGAAAAAAATATTTAATTTAGTTTAATTTAATTCACAATAATCAATCAAATTTGACGGAATTCCATTCTTATCAGCTAGAAACCTTAAAAATTTTTTCTGAATTCTTTCAATGAGATCTATAAGTACTTTACATTGCGGAGTCCAAATTTGGCTTGCATGTTCTAGGGTAGATCTAACATAAGAGAAATAAAGTGTTTTAAAATAAGTTAAATCGTAAAAATCATGCAAATTGTTCTTTTATGAAAACCCATAATTTTTAATGCCTATTCATGATGTAACTTATGTGATCATTAAAATATATCTCTCTATCAAATAGAACATCCAAATCCTTGATAACACTCACTTTCTTAAGTTCTTCATTAGTAATTTTATAATCGTAATCAATAACATTTTTTTTTTGGTAAAACTGCATTACTTTACATTTATTAAAATTGAATTCCATGCCATTCATATTGCACCAAGTTGTTAAATTATTTATATCTTGTACAGCATTTCGCAATTTGCTATAAAAGACTTAATGTCATTAACCTACAAATTAAATAACAAAGGTGACAGATGTGCACCTTGAGGGGCATTAGATGTAACTTGTGTTTCTTTTGACAAAACGTTATTGATCTTCACCACCTGAAATATACCGCTTTAATAATCCCTCAACCACTCCAGCAAATTTCCAAAAATACCAAATGATTTAAGCTTTCTAATCAGAACGCCGTGAATTTGGTGATGGGATATCAGTTCATGGTCCCTCAACCGCAGGGGTGTTAAGCACAGAACACTCTACTAGCCTGTGGAAATATTAGCGTAACTTGATCCAATTGCTTACCGTCATCTACCAATCTTCTTCTTCCGTGCTATTTTCGTATTGTCCCTTCAGTAGCACTACAACATAGTCAGAAGTGTTCTGATTTTCCTTTGCAGACTTTTCATGTCCTTCCTGCTCCATTTCACAATTCCAAAAGAGTAAGGAGTAACTGATTATTATGTTATAATAATTTTTTTTAAATATAATAATAGTTATTAACGGATCAAACACATACAATCCATTTCAAAAACATAAACACAGTTTAAAAACAGAATCAGAATTAAGAAACTTACAAATCAAAGAATGTATAAAAGTTCTTCACAAAACAAGTATTTGCAGTTAACAGTAGTAACTAATTTCGGTAGGAATTGAATTCATTTCCCTACACATTCGAGAAATAGGACTGTTAATGCCATAATTCGTTCGGTGATATATCACCTCAAACAAATCATGCGCTCTAAAAGCTCTTTGAGTAACGATAATCCAATATTATTGAGTAGTTCAGGAGAACCAATACAAGAGTAGTATAAAGTAGAATGAGGTCAAGATATATGCGCCTCACACACAATGGTAGCAAACTCAAAGCATCTGCAATATCTTTATATACAGACCGCTCTCGCTACGTTCCCTCTTTAAAGGTTATGAAACTTAAAAACTTTCCTTGTACTCTTTCTACTTTTCCTTTGTATGTGAAATAGTGAAGTGACAAAACTTGCGACGCATATTCTAAAACTGATCGGACTACAGAGCAGTATATCACTTTAAAGCTGTCTACACTATTAAAATCTATAAGCATTCTCTTCACAAACCTGAGCAACTACAAACCTCTGTTCACAATATTATTAATATGTGTGTTGAAGCTTAGGGCCCTATCAAATGTATCACCCAGATCCTTTACACATTCAACACGATAAATCGTGTTATTTTCAAGAAAGTAATCATAAGATATCCAATCCCTATTACGATTAAAACTTATAATGGATCATTAATTAATATTGAGTTGCATAAAATTTTATTTACACCATTCGGAGAACAGAGCTAGATCCCGTTGAATGTCCTTGTAGTCGTTGCTACTCCTGATAACCCTAAACATCTTTAAATCATCTGCATAAAGAAGACATCTACTGAAAGTTATGGTCTCCTCAATATCGTTAATAAAGCAGTTAAAAAGGAGCGGAGCGAAGTGAGCACCTTGAGGAACACCAGAGGTGACATGTATATCAGATGATTCACAGTTGTTAATTTTTACTCGCTGTAATCTGTTAGACAGATAATTTTTTATCCCTTGTAGAAACGATCTATGAATGCCCAAGCCTTTCAGCTTGTAAATAAGAACTTGATGGCTAACCTTGTCGAAAGTCTTGGAGAAGTCAGTATAAATAGCATCTACTGCCATAAAGCCATGCTGTGAAGTCGTAGCAAGAAGGTGGAGCCTCAAAGCCCTCCCGCATCAGCCGTCCCTGGTTGCAATGCCTTTTGGTCGAGGTTCATTGTCACCTCAATGGCTTCATCAACAACATTGCAGAAATTTTTTTGGAAATGATGAAAATGCCCCCACGACTGTTAATGGCGATCGCTACTGTGGCATTTTAACAAACTTTTTTTTGGCAAAAGTGGTTGAAATAGACATAACTGAGATGTGATTTCAACAATATGGTACCATCTGTCACGCCGTACGCAAAAATGTGACGTTGAAAACGAAGTTTTATCTCTTGTGTTAGAGACGCTAAGAAGTTGCAATTTTACCTGTTTGGCTTTCTTCCTTTATTTTTTTAAAGAAAAATCACAGGAGAAATTGAGTGTCAGACTCGTGAAATCCATCGGCCTTTACAAAACATATTCCGAAATTTCATCAAAAGAGTATAGACCTCTTTTTATTTAAGGTTTAATGTAAATAATTACCCAAATTTTTAAGATATTTAATAAAATAATGCATTTTTTAAATTTATTTAAAATTTTAATTATTTTCGGGACTCCTCGAAATATTAAGTTTATTTAAAATAAAAGAAGATAATAAATAATAATAAAATTAATTTAGCATATGTGCGTGTCATAAACAAAACCTTGAATTTGTTGTAACTAAAGAGAAATATTAATTAGGTATATGGGTTTAAAATTTGGACCGTTTATTTTTAGGTAGTAGTATCATTAATTTATTCAAGTGACGTTGGCAAGCAAGATATTTTATTTTAATAAGAATTATGTAAATGAACCATTTCTTACCAAATTTAATTTTTACATAAATTAATCTGTATAATAAAATACAGCTTAATAGCTATTCTAAGCATGAAACTCAAAAAAACAAAAGCGGAATTGTTTGTTGTTTTAATATTTTAAACTGTATAGGGCTGATTAGGATTTGAGTTTTATTTATTGACTTTATTCAAGATAAATTTAAAAGCGAAAAGTTATAAAAATGCTTAAAATATAAGGCAAATGTTTAAAAATTAAAACATATTTTCTATTTTAATTTTGCATTAAGGGATTGTCTTTTTGAAAAAAGGACTGTCGTTTATATGATGTTTATTAAATTAAATATTATACTTTTATTTTTATGTGGCCTCTTTTTGAAATTGTGTAATAAAACAATTGGTTTGAAATTATTTTCTTAAGTTACTGTACTATTACTGCCAGTTTAAAAAAATGCAGATAAATATCTAGAAGTTAAAAACGCAAAATATGTGTATCTTTTTTTTTTTCTTATATTTTTGGACATTATTTTGTCTTCCTCAATTGGGATTTTTTTTCAATATTTGCTAAAGGTGCTTATAAATATGGCGAGTCGCGCCCGTGATAAGCCTACCTTGATTGATGTCGAGTTCACCAAGCGAATTTCTTACGTGCCTTTGGCGGCCAGCGTCAAAGGGGATAATAAAATCATCTGGGATACAACACGCCAATTTCTTCATATTTCTCGCGTCGTCGCTTTCGCAACAAAGTAAATTTTTTCGATAGAGCATTTCATAAAGCCTTCCAACTAGATACAAAAAAATTCCTTTGAATTTGCATCAAAAACCGGCAGAAAATGGATCACTGCGAGCCTCGGTCGCACTGCTCGCGAAAAATATAAATATGATTATGCTTTTATTACATTCGCTACATACATAGTAAATAAATTACGCATTGGTTTTTTTTTTTTTAAAAATTAAATTTACGTTGGAAGGGCCTGCCCAGTGGAATGTGTAGTACGAGAGTTTCAGGCCTACATAGAAGTCGAAAAGGATCCACATCTTATACAGCCGTCAATATCAACTCACGGCGATCATATTATTCAGTCAAAGTTTATGGTGCTTGAAAACTGTCATATCTCGGGTAGAGAGCTAGTACATGAATTGGAAATCTCAAAAACCCAATGCTGTGTGATTTTGGTCGAAAAATGAGCATACAACACGTTACTTTTTGCATAGGGTCAAAAATACTGAATCTTCTTTTGAGCTGATTTCCAACAGCTAGTGACCCATACTCCCTCAACCTCATGACTCTTGCGCATATGGGTTTCATATAGAAATATCTCAGCAATCATCAGAATGGAGGCTGGTATTAAGGATATTTCTGAAAAAGAGTATGAGGGGCCTAGAGCCGCCACATATATATATATATATATATATATATATATATATATATATATATATATATATATATATATATATAAATAAAGAAAATTCACTGCGTGAATTTAATTAAGTCTATACCACAAAGTGCCTACTTGGCGCTTTTGAAGAATGGAAAAAATGTTGGCATATGTATATCGCTTCGAATCCAGAATAATTTGAAGGGCACAAAATAAATATTTATGAATAAATAACGTCGTGTTTTTTTTTTGTAAAAACTTTCGTTTATTTTCGGACGGAAAGTAGTATAGATACGCAATCATACTTTCAATTTAACAAACAAATCATGCAGTAGTTACTATATAAAATTTATCGACATATTAATTCCAGGAACAAACTGAAAGCTATTGCATCATCTGCCAGTAACACATGGGGTCTGTTCCTACTTGTACTTTTACTAGGTTACTCCCTAGTAGAAGCACCAAGGAATTTTTGGAACAATTCAAATGCCAGTTTTAAACTGACCCAATATTATTTCAAAGCTGCCAAACTCAGTTCTGATAAATGCGAAGCCGAGGAGACTGTTGATGATGTTTTGGAGGTAGGTTAACAAATTCTATTTTTTCTATATTTTTTTTTTTGGTAATAGCTTTATTCGAAATTTGACTTCGGCGTCATTTTCTGCTTCAGTAGAAATGAAAATTAACCAATAGTAGTCTCCTGATTAGCATTATCTGTCAAATTTTAATTTTTTTTCCAAAAAAAAAATTTAAAAGTGGGGTTATACCTCAAAATATTGAAAAAAGTTAATAGAAAAAGATTTTCTAAATGCAGTTTTTAGCCCATATGCAAAATTTGAGTTGTATAAGATAATCTAGATTTTTTGTCCATTTTTTTTGTAAATTGCACCACTGTTGCAAAATAAGACCCAACGCAACCTACATAAAACTTCTTAGTTTTGACAATGCTTCATTCCAGACATATTTTGTTTAAAGCAGCGTCATCATATTAAATGTATGTTGTTCTACAAAATCCAAATATATTAAAATTTGGTCACATGTGATGCAAAGTTTGGTTGTTTTTGACCCTGTATAAGGTAACTTTATAAATAACACATTACTAAATATATATATATATATATATATATATATATATATATATATATATATATATATATATATTTAGTAATGTGTTGTTTTTATTTCTTGCGATGCATTTTATAAAATTTATTAGGATTACAAAATGATTTTGATAAATTGGTTTCAGTCATTGCAAGCAATTTCTATGGCAATCAGACCTGGACATTACCTCCACGAACCGTTAGAAACAATTTTGCAAAAGGTTCCAGTGGAATTAAAAGATCGAATGAATCGCAGACAAATAGCTGAAGATGCCCCTCATGATTCACCTACTGAGAAGTCACTTATAAGATTACATAGACAGGTAAGTTGAAGTGCTAAATATTTTAAAATCGATAAGATAAAGTAAAGTTTGATTAAATCCGACATGCTCCCGAAAAATAACGTAAATTACTGTATTTGAGAAATAACAATTTGTAAGATGATATCTGAAACGTTTATTTAAATAAGAAACAAATTTTATATTTAAATAATGTTAACTACAGCATTTAACTTAATTAGACTGTGTTAAACACTATACTACAGAACAATTAAATAAATATTATGATTATAATTTATCGGGACATATAGATATGAACCCTACAGACCAACAAATGAGGTCCTTCAGCATAAAAACCTTATTTATGGTACATTTGATCTTCAAGCCTCTAGAAATATCTTTAAAACAAAAAAAAATATATTAAAAGTTGAATGTGAGATCTGTCAGTATCTTTAATGGAGGTCTTCTGTCTGGCCTTTAGTTTCGGTCCCTGGTCTTAAACAGTTTCTATATCATTGTTCAAGTTTCAGGTTTTTTTTCAAATTTAGTTGTCAAGACAGGACGTCTTGCAGTAAGAGGCGGGATATTTTATGAATTCATAGAATAAATTACTGATTGGATAGTTTCCATAGTAGATTGGGATGATGGCTTTTAGTCATACTACCTAGAGTTGTAATTTCAAGGTTTATCAGTGCTGGCTTTCTGTAGTTAATATATATATAGGGGGCATGTATTTCAATTGACGTCAGTATATTACTTGGTATACATGAGTTGCTGTTTTTCTTGATATCCCTTTTTCTTTATATATTAGAATCCTAAAGTATGTGGCTCTTTGTATGCATTTTTGTTTAACATTTGTAGAGTGTCAATTTAAGAGAATTTTGTGGTCTGTATTTACACCTAAATATTTGACTGATGGCTTGGTCTATATTTCTTAGTTGTTATGTGATACAAAATAAATTTAATCCAGGGAAAGTACAGACATTTTAATGGCAATCAATAATTTCACAACAATGACACTATTTTTTTTTTAGTTTTGACGGTTAATTTGATGTACCAAAACTACTTTTTGCCTAAAATGGCGCCAAAACTTACTACGGACATTTTGAGTCTGACAGCTCAATTCAATCTGTCATCCATTTTAATTCTTGAAATCCGTGGGTTTTAGCACGTTCATATCTGGCAACATTGCCTTTTCAAAAATACGGCTTTTACTGTCAAAAGTATGAAGTGATAGTTCACATCGCCATTCACATTACTTTTCACATCATGCTTTCGAAGATACGAGCCCTGGCAACTCAATATAAAATGAATCATGGATGTATTATTGGATGTTTGTATCAAAATAATGTTTTTTTCTTAAAAAATTGTTTATATACTTATTTTATATTTGCTAACTTTATCTCGTTTTGATGATAAAAGGCTTAATTTATATTACTTATTTATTTGTAGTAGTAAATCAAGGACAACAGTACCATTATTTTCATATTTTGTCATAAATCATAATCTCCTTTTCTGGCAATAAATAATTAAATTAGATAAATAAAAACACTTTAATTAGTAAAAAAGCCTTAAAATAATGGAAACTAGTACTTAGATTATTTATGTTATTTACAGCGAATTTTTTGTACGCGAAAAATAAAGACAGACTCTTTTTAGATCGATTTTTCGTAATTACTGGGCTATAAAATGGAGTAGAAATATCTCCATGTTTGTATTTTTAAGAATTCTAGATTACTAAGTCATTTTTTTTAAATAGCGCCCCCTTTCGTTTATACAAGCTAACTATTAGATCCGGTATAGCAAAATTTAAGAAGGCAAATGTCCCATTAAAATGAGCGGTAGTTTGCTAAATTTCGTGAAAGCAAATCGAAACAACAGACATTGTTTGAAAAATGTATAATAAATTTACCATGGCATCCGCGCTTTCTAACCATGTAAAAATTGGCCTTGTCCTTGCCTTATTGGCTGTCTGTATAAAAATTAAAAAAAGAAAGGAATTGCTGGGCAAACATCATATCTATTTTTTTTTTGTTAAAATATTCCTTATAATCATTTCCTATACTGAATTCAATTCCTAACTTAGAATGACTGAATATGGTCTAGTAGGCCTTTTACTTGAAGAATAGGGCATTGGTTAGCATTATATTATTCCAATAATACTTTTAATAAAAAGAATAATATTTTTGATTTCTTAGACGATCAAATCCCTTCAAGTGCTGCAAAGAACCGAAACACAGTGGAACTTACTTTTAGAAAAAATTTTTGAATGTGAAGATACGCTTAAAAATCAAATATCTAGAGACAGGCGTTTTAAATGGACTTTCCCTAGAGACACGAACTGGTTTACAGAGTATGTTTATACACCAATGTTGGGTGAGTATAACATTCCTATTTACATTCACAGGTACAGTTTGTAATTTTGGGATGAAATCTTATTATATTTTTTACTACGAAGGATCAACTTTTACCATTTTTAGTTTAGGTGATAACTAAAGGTCTGGACCTTTACCTTTAGTTCTCAGTTGGCATGTAGGTTTTCATTATACTTACTGTCGAGATGTTCTTTATCTATTTAGGATCAAGCTTTGAAATATAATATAAATTAGTTAGCAATAAATGGTTGTTTTAATCAAAATCTGGTCAAAATCTAAAAAGTGGTTTACTTTCAATCCTACTTATAGATAAAGAGAGACTTCCTTTATTATAATATTTTTCACTGATGATGTAATATTTGTTTTATAGAAGAAAACCAACAGTTTTATGTCCTACGTATCTACACCAAAACATTAACTATAGGGTCCTCAAAAAATATTTTTGGTTGTCGCACATAGAGAATGTTTGACTAAAATGTGGTTGTCGGGTTTGCATTGTCTTTATTTTTGTTTGTTTGCACGACGTTTCGATTAGGTTGTCTCTCTAATTGTTATCAAGTATAAACTCATGTTCTATGTTAAGGGTAAGAGCTTATATAGGGCCTGTGTTCATTGAGGCGCAAAATTTCGCCTCACTATATGCACCTCAGTGATTTGACATTACAGAGTAATGTCTGCCAGAGATTAGGTATTTGAACACTGGGTTTACTGAAAATTCTATTATTATTTTTAATGTAAGCTGCTTTTATAAATTTTCTTTTTTTCATGTTGGATTCCATATATGTTGCCGCAGCTTCAGACCATTTTATTGGTATTGTTTATCCTAGACGTGTTTTGTAGTACCAGGTCTTGACGTTTCTCCTTTTTGTGTATAAGTATTATGTTCATTAACTCTAACTTCTAGTGGACTCTGGATACATTCCACCATGCTCACATGGGACTTTTTAACATATTGTTCCGGACGGCCTATCTTCGGACACACACTGTATAATTGAACACACTATTATTTCAAAATATTTTTATTGTCAACCTTACTTTTGACACTTGTCAAACAATTTCGAGTTGCATCAACGAACTCTCAAACTAAACTGACTGAGAAAGCAGAGCTGGACCCTTTATATACCCTTTTGGTCGATGCCGGAAGATTCCCTAATTCTCTAGAAGGATTTCCATACTACGTGGTGTGATAAAACTAAGAAAAAGGAATAATCCGGCGATTTCTAGACCTTCCATCATAGGCGTTCTATACTAAAAATAAGGAAATCGAATTCTCTAAAAAGTTCCAGACCTTCTTTCATAGTCGTCTCCTGAGGAAATTAACAAACGTAAAATTACTTAAATAAATTATAAACTTGTAGAAAATATATCTAAAACCCTATGAACTGCAAACACAAACTAATATTATGAAATGTGCAACGCTATAAAGTTCGTAACATTGCCCCCCTCTCAAGCCTTGATCGTCCCGATCAACCATCTTGATCTCGATAATGGGCCAGTTTGTCCAGATGCACGACTTTCATCTTCGCATGAGGGCTTTTCTGAATTCGGTATACCAGATCATTTAGTCGAGTCACTACGTTGTACGGACCTTCCTAAGAGTGGCCTGGAAGACGTTTTCCTTCCGGGGTCTCTTTCACCGTCGCGGTCCGTCTCAATGTACCTTCTCGTGGATGACCTGTAGAACGTTCTTCTTCCGTAGCCCAATTCGCGGTCACGGTCCCTCTCGTCACGTTCTCCTCGGTCACCGCGAGTACTCCTTCTATGTCTTCCGGAATGGTCCTTTCTTCTATCGTTTCCACCAACAGTAATTTCCGGGCAATCCCTGTAAAAGTGATCCTTGTCTCCGCACTGGTAACAACGCATGGTATTCGAATGGTACCGGCGACCCTGATCCCTTCTCGGTCTGGCATAAGTTACTCTAATGCGACAACCACATACTTCAACTCCATCGCAAGCCTTGACAGCCATTGCAGCATTTCTTTTATCTTTGTAAACAGCAAATCCAAAACAGGGAATACTATTACTTAACCAGACT
Source organism: Diaprepes abbreviatus (assembly GCA_034092305.1). Lineage (NCBI taxonomy): Eukaryota > Metazoa > Arthropoda > Insecta > Coleoptera > Curculionidae > Diaprepes > Diaprepes abbreviatus. Next base: position 3,630,709 of record JASJET010000185.1, read on the forward strand.
TCTTTAAGTTCACCATAAGGAGCAAAGACTTTCTCCAAGTCGCTTCTTCGAACATCATCACCTATATTAGCAATATGAAGCCGATAGCCATCAGAGCCTCTGTCAGGAACATTATTGCGAGTACACCGGCTTTGTAGATACCCCTCTTGACCACACTTCCAACAACGAATTCTATTTCTGCTACGAAAGGTATTTTTGTTATCTTGTGTTTTCGCTTCATTCAAAAATTCTAGCAACTCCCTCATAAGCCTCATGAAAGTTTTCTCGTTGATCTTGCGATAATCTCGAGAAACATTGACTCCTCTTGTGATTCGTTCTTGGTTCCTTGATGTCTGTTTGGCAGTCTCAAACTGAAGGGCATAAGCAAGACCCTCGGATATTCTCTTCAGTCTGGCCATTCTTAGTGTCTGACTTGTTTCTGGGTCGCGTAAACCTTCAATAAAACTATTCACTGCTAACTCTTGCTTTATTTCTTCTGGGTATGTTGGGTAGGTCAAATTTATTAACCTCATGATATCCGCCTCATATTCTTGAAGACTTTCGTTATATTTTTGTCTTCTTCCTTGGAGTTGGGCTTTATAAACTTCTTGTAGGTGGGCTTCCCCATAGCGCATCTCCAGAAAACTAACAATGAACTCGTAATCATTCTGTTTTTCTTCAGGAATGTTACGTAGGACCTCCATAGCTTCACCTCGTAGTGCTAAAACAAGAGCACGTGCCTTTTCTGGTAAACTCCAGTTATTGCCGGTGGCGGCGGCTTCGAACTGACGGACATAGGTAAGCCAAGGTACCTTGCCGTTGAAGGTAGGTGGCTTCATCACACTAGTTGCAGGAACACCATCTACCTTTATTACACCTGTACTGGCTACTTTCTCTATTTGCAAATGTAATTGCTGCACCTGTTTGTGCATTCCTGTCATCTCATGTTGTACTTCGTCAAGTACGTCTTCTCTAATTTGTAGATGTAAATGTTGCATCTGTTTCTGGATTCCCGTCACTTCGCCATGTACGTCTTCTCTAATTTTGCTAATCTTCTGTTGCATTTCTTGTTCCATGTGCTTCATGTCTTCTTGATTTTTTTTAAGTTCATGTCTCATTCCTCTAGGCTTGTTTTTAGTTCTTGTTTTATGCTTTCTTGATTTTTCTGAATGTCCTCTCTCAGTTCTTGGTTCATGTTTTCCTGGCTTGTTTTCAGTGTCATCAATTCTTGTTTCATATCATCTTGACTTGTCTTTAATTCTTGTTTCATGTCATCTTGGCTTGTCTTTAATTCTTGTTTCATATCATCTTGGCTTGTCTTTAGTGTCATCAGTTCTTGTTTCATATCGTCTTGATTTTTCGTCATATCTTCTTTCAATTCTTGTTTCATCTCTTCTTGGCTTGTTTTCATGTCTTGTATCATCATCAGTATCTGGTTTAAACTACCTTGAAGTTGTTCTTCCATTTTTGCCTTCTCTTTTCTAGTTTCCACTGGCATACAATTTTAATTTACTTTTTTTTATTTTATAATCTGAACTAACCTCTTCTGGATTTGATCCCACTTCCGACACCAATTTGTTCCGGACGGCCTATCTTCGGACCCACACTGTATAATTGAACACACTATTATTTCAAAATATTTTTATTGTCAACCTTACTTTTGACACTTGTCAAACAATTTCGAGTTGCATCAACGAACTCTCAAACTAAACTGACTAAGAAAGCAGAGCTGGACCCTTTATATACCCTTTTGGTCGATGCCGGAAGATTCCCTAATTCTCTAGAAGGATTTCCATACTACGTGGTGTGATAAAACTAAGAAAAAGGAATAATCCGGCGATTTCTAGAGCTTCCATCATAGGCGTTCCATACTAAAAATAAGGAAATCGAATTCTCTAAAAAGTTCCAGACCTTCTTTCATAGTCGTCTCCTGAGGAAATTAACAAAGGTAAAATTACTTAAATAAATTATAAACTTGTAGAAAATATATCTAAAACCCTATGAACTGCAAACACAAACTAATATTATGAAATGTGCAACGCTATAAAGTTCGTAACAATATTTCTGCAGTGGTCTTTTTTCTTAGGCTATTTATGACATCATCAATTAATTTTATAGGATAATCATTCTGTTGTAAATCGGATTTAATGTTTTCTACCTTTTTTTCAAATGAATCGGCATTATAACCATGGTTAAGATATTGTCCAGTATGCGTTGGTTTCCTCTATACTGAAGTTTTAATAATTCTGTTTGAACGGTTCAAAAACCAAACCAAAAACTACCAATAAGAAGGAATGTGTTTACAAAGTTCCATGTGAGTGTAGTGAAATATATATTGGAGAAACTAAGTACCCACTAGAAGTTAGAATTAAGGAACATAAAACTCATACACAAAAAGGAAAAACGTCAAGATCTGGTATTGCATAAGATGACGAAAAGAAAATTTATGGTTACATTAAAATTAATAATGAAATTTTCAGTTAACCCAGTGTGAAATACCTAATCTTTGGCAGGCATTACAGTTTATAATTGATAACGATTACAAATACAATTTTATCGAAGTCTGAACCTTTAGTGGTTCTTTGAATTAATCTGAATTACTTGACTAATAATTTTTTTATGAAGTTGGTTAGGTAACGGAAGTATGGAAATATTATTGTAAAGGTACGGTGTGTGGGGTATTGTCCCAATGATGCCGTTTAATCAAACGTATACCATTGCCGTTATTTTTTATTCTAGTGTGGTATTGGAAATGTCTCATATCTCCATATTGCTGGAAATTGATAGCTGTTATAACAGGGATCATGTCCGTTGCTATTGTATGGTCAGAAGTGACATTTTTCAGTGTTTTTCCTCCATTATCAATTTTTGCGGTCATTGTTAATGCTGCCAAAGCAAATTATGATTATTTTATGATAGAAGTAAGTATATATGGATTATTCATATTTATATGTTATATTACAAATAAGTTACAATATTAACAACACTCACAGTATAACAAATAAATATTCTTTATATTGAGCATATTTAAATGCTTACTTGTTGGATCGTTTATTTAACTTTATTGCTACTTTGTGGGAAAATTATAAAATTTACGGAAGGTGTGAGTTATTCAATGCAATTCACTGTGATCGGCAACATATAAGCAGTATATATATATATATATATATATATATATATATATATATATATATATATATATATATATATCCTGTTGAGCTACCTGTTTTAAAAAGCGTTATGTTATTCTTTCAGAATTAAAGGAAAGCCTGAAAATGTATGTCTATTTGATTTTATTTTTAGGTTCTTTCTACATTTATTATCCTCTATCTCTCATTCTGTGCATACTCGACTGTACTTAAAATCAAACTGCTTAATTTATATTATTTGGCACCCCATCATCAGACTAATGAACATAGTCTGATATTTTCGGGGATGATGTTTAGTAGACTGACTCCTGCACTGTGTTTGAACTTTTTGGGTTTGATTCACATGGATAGTCATGTAATACACAGTCAAATCAATGAAACATCTTATACACAGGTAAGCAAAATATTTTTCTGTTTATATCACAACTTCGTTCCGAAATTATGTAATCATTTTGGAATTTTACCAGAACCTTTATATTTTTTATGTTTATTGAAAGAAGTGCCAAAGTTTGGTAACCTGCTTTGGTAAAATTATAAAATAAGCAAATTAATATGGTACAATGCAGTTATTGGTCTTACAGGCTGTTTTTGCTGAACAGACCTGGCCTCCACATGGAGTTTCTAAAAGTATTATTTATGCTTTAATGTCGTTTTTTCTTTTAGATTATGGGCCATATGGATGTAATAGGCATAATTTCTCATGGTTTTAACATTTACTTTCCAATGGCAATACTAGTTTTTTGCTTAGCAACATATTTCAGTCTTGGCTCCAGATTTCTGTCGATGTTAGGATTTCATCAGTTTGTCGGGGATGAAGAAATGACAACAGACCTGATTCAGGAAGGTAGAGAACTAATTAAAAGAGGTACGGAAATTAGTGACATATAATCTAATTTTGTTTCGCTTTTTCATAATATGTTTAAAATATGTTTAGTAACAGTTTGAAAAATCTGTTATATTAAGGTTTATTTAAAACGAAAATCGAATTTGTCTGGATTTCGACACTAGTCATCCTCAGGGCTCAAAAATAAACTTTTTATGTTTTTGCAAAACATTATTTAACAATTATAAATAAAATGACATTAATTTTATTTGCCAAGCAATACGTATAAAGAAGTATGTACTATTACTAGTGTATATATTGTTGCAGAAAAACGCAAAAGACAGAGAGCTGAAGAATCATCAAATCGTAGGAAAGATTTCCAAGAACGTTTCCCCAGTAATGGAAGGATTAGGCAAAATAATCCTATGGATACAAGTAAGTTATTTTCTGGTTAAAATCCAAGTTTTTTTTCTTTACATTTAACAATTTAACGTTTTGAAGTAATGACATTCAAATATAGTTTCTGTGTTAATAGGTTTTTTTATTTTTAAACTTTTATTCAAAAGAAAGCATTTTAAAATTATCATATGGGCCTACTTGAATCTGTTTATTCTAATCCTATTTTTTGAAAGATAAACAGTATATATATATATATATATATATAAATTGGTGACAGCTATATTACTTGCTTATCTTTATTGAGAAAGGAAAAAGAGATCAAGCAAAACCCCCTTCTGATTTTTTAAGTTTTATTCTGTAAGATTTTTTTATAGTATTCCGACTTTTTATTACTATACCTAAAGTTCATATTTTCTGTCAGTGACTCATCACTCGCATATAGAGTTCTCCGGGTTGTGTGCCGTCAGAGGAATCAATTCCAGTGGCGGGCAGTTCAGAGAATAATAAATGATGAAATTTCGTGGGATTATCAAAATATTTTTTTAAGTTAAATTTATTTCTTCACATTTTTATTAATCTTTACAATTTTTTTTCCTGCGGGGGAAACCTTGCACAGGCAACTTCACAAAGTGTGAAAGATAGTATCGGATTCTGACTGAATGAAATCTTTCCGGACTGAAAGTTTTACCGATTTTCTTTGGTCTACGCCTAGCTGTTGCTGCTGACATTCTAAGTTTATACTGTGAGGCTCCGGTTTCCAGGCAATTAAGCCATAACAAAGCTCTGGTCTTCACTCAATGTAGCTACTCCAGGTGCCGGTTGCACCTATTGCTTAGAATTCTTCCTACATTTTGCTTACTATGTACTATTGTCATTTTAAAATATTTTATATGCACGTTAGATGTCCTTAAGATATTTTATGCATATTAATCAAAAGGTTGTTGCTTACCTACTCTTCTGAGTGCTGTCCAGTGCATTTCCCTTCTGATTTGTTCGTTTCGGACCAATCAGGTTGCGTCTAATGTCATCTTCAGGAGTGTGACATAGGTAATGTAGGTCACTTAGCTTACATTAATTCATCGGCAGAGACATATCTGAATCTGAGGAATTATCAGCGCCAGGGATGATTATTAATGGTTCAACAACTTGAATGTTCAAGTCCCACATTCATTGTTCTTCTTTTTTATCATGATCGACACACTTTTTCCAATCACTGATAGTCACGTTAGTAATTGTCTTGTCCAATAGTATTTTGACATCTGCTAATTTGAATGTTTTGTTTTTCCGAGCAACTTCCCTCTTTATTTGCTCCCATACTAATTCGATCGGGTTAAGTTCAAAATGGTACGGCAGCAGTCTCAATACTGTTATATTTTTTCCCGAGCCATTTCATCAATAGCATATTTGATATATTTTTATTTATTTACCTTCACTAAATCTAGCAATTGCACTTTAAGCATTGTTTGGTCAAATTCAATGTTTTTTGAGAGGAACCATTGGCATAGCTCCGCCTTTTTCAATTTTGAAGCTGGGCATTGTCCGTTACAATTACCGAATCGGGTTCCACAAGGTTTAAAATCGAAGAAATCCATCGCTCAAAAACATTGGCGTTCATGTCTTCATGGTAGTCCCTTGTTTTTCGAGATTCGAAAACCTTATGGTCGCCATCTAAGAAACCAGACACACTTAAAATATTATTATAAGACAACGACCTTTTCCACTAGGATGCGTATGATGGGATCAGCTAATTGCAATATAAGACTCGCGAAATATGACAACAATGCGTTTTAAGCTTTTAGTTCCTGCCCTGTCGCTTTGGTGACCGGTATTAAATGAGTCACTGACAGAAATTATGGACTTTAGGTATAGATAGCAATATTCTTAATCACTGCAAATTCCAAAACTCATCTAATCATGCCTCTTTAATTCCTATACTCGTTAATTTTTTAATCAGTAGGAGGATTTAGTACTATAAGTAGGAATGAGTTATAACTGACAAAATTCTCCATTCGTTAGTCATGAATTTACTTATAATATTATTTTAAATATTTTTGCTCTGTTATAGTTCGATCCGCACAACACCTGGAAAGTAGTAGAATCAGAGATTCTTATAACTTAGACACATACAACGGTACCACTTATACTAATGAAGAGGTGGATACAAGATTTCCACCAGTAGAGGTAAAGGACTCCTTTTTTAATAAATAAATAAATAAATGTTTATTCACGGACCACCCATTTACAATGACAAGAAAAATATAACATACATACAACAGACTTTTAAAATTACATATAAATAAAAAACATAACAACTAAAATTTTGCAGTCTGAATAAATAAAATGACATATCTATAACAAAATCAACAGACATCTTAACAAACAATTAAAAAATTAAAATAAGTCTAGACCTACAAAACATTTTTTAGCTTAGTTTCAAATAATGTTAATGAATCATTAAAAAAATCAATATCAATGGCCTTACTTACTCTGTTAGCTTCTGAGGAACAGCGTGTGATGGACGCTGAAATGTCATAATTTGTTCTATGATAGGGGACACTAAAAAGGCCAAGGACGTCATCTTGATGATTTAATTTTCAACAAATCAAATAAATAAAGGGTTTTCCAATAAGAGGTGCCATTTTGAAAAGCCCGCTATTTCGGTAGATGTCACTTTTGAAGCTGTAAGTTTTTGACGTTTGACCAGTAGAAACTACGCCATAAATAAAGATGGAACGATACACGCTTCAACAACGCATTGAAATTATTAAAATTCACTATAAAAATGGTGAAAATTTGGCAGAGACGGTTCGTAAAACTCGAACATTTTTGGGTCGTCATGAAGCACCTTGTCGGAGCGCAATAAAGAAATTGGTGAAAAAATTCGAGCTGTTGGGACAAGTTAGTTATGTGAAGAAGAAAACCCGTGCACGTCGCTCAAGAACAGCCGAGAATATTGCTGCTGTAGCCGAAAGTGTTGAAGAAAACCCAGGTTTGTCCATTCCTCGTCGTTCTTTGGAATTAGGGATTCCACAAACGTCATTACACCGTATTTTGCATAAAGATTTGGGTCTTAAGGCTTATAAAGTTCAGTTAACGCAAGAACTCAAGCCGGCCGATCATCAACAACGTCGTGCCTTTGCTGATTGGGTTCTTGAAATGCATGAAAATGATCCGGAATTCCATCGAAAAATCATCTTCAGTGATGAGGCCCATTTCCACCTCGGTGGCTTCGTCAACAAACAAAATTGTCGCATCTGGGGCTCGGAAAACCCAAGAGTTATTGTTGAAAAGCCTCTCTATCCTGAACGTGTGACTGTTTGGTGCGGTTTATGGTCCGGCGGGGTCATTGGACCTTACTTTTTCGAAAATGAGGCTGGAGCAACAGTTACGGTGAATGGATTGCGCTATCGAGAGATGATTAATGATTTTTTATGACCGGAATTGGATGGTATTTATCTGGACCACGTTTACTTTCAACAAGACGGCGCTACGTGCCACACAAGCAACGAAACCATTGATCTTTTACGGGAAAAGTTTCCGGGCCGTGTTATCTCTCGAAGAGGTGATCACAATTGGCCACCGAGATCTTGTGATGTGACACCTTGCGATTTCTTCCTTTGGGGCCACGTGAAAGACAAGGTCTACGCCAACAGCCCAGCGTCGATTCAAGACCTCAAAGATGGAATTCGTGAGGCTATCGAGGACATAGGGCAGCCACTTTGCGATTTGGTTATGGAAAATTTCATGAAAAGGATATGGTCCTGTAGGCATGGTCGTGGTGGTCATTTGGCTGATGTTATTTTCCATCATTAACGGCATACCTTCCTCTTTATAATGTAATAAATATCCGATCATTTATCTTAAAAAATGGCATTTTTCTTTGAATATCAAAATAACACCTCTTATTGGAAAACCCACAATCCATTTCAAAAATAAGAAAATACAAACACTATTTAAAACAGTCAGAATTAAAAAACTTGCATATCTAAACATGTATTAAAGTGCTTCAAAAGACAAGTATTGACAATTAACAATATTAACTAGTTTTTCAAGAATTGTAAAATTTTTAATTTAAAAACATTAACTGGCAAATGAAAAATATCAATCTCGGTAAGAACTGAATTCATTTCCCTACACATTCGAGAAATAGGACTGTTAATGCCATAATTCGTTCGGTGATATATCACCTCAAACAAATCATGCGCTCTAAAATCTCTTTGAGGAACCGATAATCCAATATTATTGAGTAGTTCAAGAGAACCAATACAAGAGTTAACAATCTTATAAAGTAGAACGAGGTCAAGATATATGCGTCTCACACACAATGGTAGCAACCTAAAAGCATCGGTAATATCTTTATATACAGGCCGCTCTTGCTGCGTTCCCTCTTTAAATGCTATGAAATTTAAAAACTTTCCTTGCACTCTTTCTACTTTTCCTTTGTATGTGAAATAGTGAGGTGACAAAACTTGAGACGCATATTCTAAGACTAATCGGACTACAGAGCAGTATATCACTTTAAAGCAGTCTACACTATTAAAATCTATAAGCATTCTCTTCACAAACCTGAGCAACTACAAACCTCTGTTCACAATATTATTAATATGTGGGTTGAAGCTTAGGGCCCTATCAAATGTAACACCCAGATCTTTTACACATTCAACACGATAAATCGTGTTATTATCAAGAAAGTAGTAATAAGATATCCAATCCCTTTTACGATTAAAACTTATAATGGATCATTAATTAACATTGAGTTGCATAAAATTTTATTTACACCATTTGGAGAACTGATCTAGATCCCGTTGAATGTCCTTGTAGTCGTTGCTACCCCTGACAACACTAAACATCTTTAAATCATCTGCATGAAGAAGACATCTACTGAAAGTTATGATGCCCTCAATATCGTTAATAAAGCAATTAAAATTACATTTAATTACGCCTTTAAATATAGTACTTTTGTTTTCTTTCAATTTTCAAAAATGAATTTCTTTCTGGGCCACCTTTTTTAAAAAAGTTTGGTCGAACCATGTCTCTTTATCGGCTACAAACGAAATTAAGAAATTTAAAATATATTTCAAGCATTTTTTCTTGTTACGTTAACTACGCCTTTTTTTCATTTTTCTTTCCAATAATTTTTAATATATTTTTTAGGATGATATTGATGAGAGATTCGGGGCGAGCACTGGTTTTAGTAGAAACCAGCGCAACTTAGACACTAGATTCTCTGATGGATATCAGTCGGAAAACAGAAGAGTGGGAAATCCACCCAGAGGCATTTTTGATGACGTATAAGAAGTTAAGGGTGATTGCAAATATCAGATTTACAAAATAATGTGTATAAAAGCTTGGCTGTTACTGATTGTTGACGATGTAAAAGGCGTCACCAAACGCACTAATGTGTATTTATTTATGCTAATGTTGTAGATTTTTTTTTATTTAAATAGAAATTCTAATTCGAAAAATGAAAACCTAATTCTTAATAATAAGAATAAAATTGTGACTATCCGAACCAAAGCTTAATTTGTAAAAAATTATTTTATTTCAGGTGCGTGCTTACTTAATATTTCGTAGAATGTCTGCTATAATGTTTACAACCAGTATTTTTTTTAATTACTACTATTCCTATTATTAATATTACAGAATACTTTTTGTGTTTCGGTTATGATTGAATGATTTGAGCATAATTGATTTTTATTAAAGCTGTATTATAGTATAGTACTTTGGAAACTGATATTTTAACTTTGTTAGACATTTAAAACGTATAAAAAGTACTATAAAATATGTATAAAAAGTACTATATTAGAGGTCGTCCGTATAGGGGGTTTACTAGGCGTAACAATGTGACGTTGAAACATTGAATGGGGAAACCTAGTTACTGTGACTTCATATGATTTAAAATCAATATATGGTTGTTCCAGTGAAATAATACCCGCGCGTAATCAATATTTGTCTGAACTAAATCAAAATTAATGATATATATATATATATATATATATATATATATATATATATATATATATATATATATATATATATATATATATATATATATTTATTTATTTATTTATTTAGAAAACAGAAAATGGAGCATGCCATGCGGACAACTCATTCAACCTTCCAAGTAAGCCAGTCTTACAAGGAAAGAACGAGCGAGGAAAAGGATTTTGTTCGATTATAACAATTAGGCAAAACAAGTAAAAAAAAAAAGGATAATTATTCGGAATAGTGGAAACATCGAATTTTTTTTATATGTTTTTTCGCTATCTGGCTTGGTTTTTCCAAAAAAGAAATTTTCACTTTCACTCATATAACTGGTATTTTCCGATCATTACCTTTAAATTTTGGTCACTTCTAATAGAATTCACAAACACAACACAATACTTAAACATTTTTTAAATACAATTTACATAAAAAAAAAACGTTAAAAAATGCGAATTTTCCATAAAAAGTAAGAAGACCGTTGGTTTGTCTTTTGATTCTTTTTTGGGGCATGTTCATGATTTAGATCGAAACATGTGATTTCTGATCACATACGGAGTGATAAGATTTTAGACACCTGCTACAGATTTGAAGGTTATAAGTGTTTATGTATTTAAATATCGGTTATTAATGAAAACAATATATACATACCGGTAGTAAACAATAAAACAATAATTAATTGCTTTTATATGAAATAATCTTCTGATTTAAATTGACTAAAATGCACAAAATTTCTTAAAGTACAATATAAATAAGCCTTTGATAATAGCTGTTAGTAAAATAATGTAGATATGTAGACTGGAGAGTTAAAAGGACGTTTGTAATCATACAACGATATAACTCGGTTATCCCAGTTGTCTTTTTCTATCTTGCTCTACTTCCTTCGAACATACTCCTGTAGATTTAGCATATCATCAGAATTAGGGCCCGGTTGTTTGAATGCTGAGTAACATTTTTATTTATATTAGAAAAAAGTGTCGTTATTTCTTAGTAAGTTATTAACAGGTTGTACACCGTAGAAATCAAGAAATAGACGGGTTTTGTATTTCGGTGTATGTTTTATTAATATCGGCCAAGCGCTTTCGGTCTAACTTAGACCATCCTCAGGGCTCAGACCTCGTCAAAGGGCACACTTTAACCCTGCCAGTATGAGAGCAGTCGCCAGCCGTAGCTTCCACACAGAACAAATTTTATACAATTAAAAATTTTTAAAAAACTCTGTCACAAATTAAAATTAAAAACCAAAACATTCAACACACTAGTTAGTGTATAAAATTTGTTCTGTGTGGAAGCTACGGCTGGCGACTGCTCTCATACTGGCAGGGTTAAGGTGTGCCCTTTGACGAGGTCTGAGCCCTGAGGATGGTCTAAGTTAGACCGAAAGCGTTTGGCCGATATTAATAAAACATACACCGAAATACAAAACCCGTCTATTTCTTATTATTTCTTAGTACACACCGATTCTATGTTATCCTTTTCTAATTACATTATTTAAACGAGTATAGTATGATAATCGTGACGTCAATTTTAGAGTACATAAAAGTATGAATTTGTGGTTGCCTAAATTATGATTCTTGTTATTTTCAATATATAAATAATATCTAATAGTATTTACCTATAAAAATAAATTTTTAAGTGCTCTTTTTGCTGATATTAATTGTAAACTTCTTCTTTTATACTAATTTTTAACACTTAAAAACACTGTAAACAGTCACCAACAAGCAATAAAACTGAAAGCAAAAATAAGTAAATATATTTAAGTCTGTTAAACAGCCTTCAAAACAATGTATTGTAGTTTAAATCTACTAGTAGGATTAAAGTCTACTTCTAATGTCAGATTCTTCGTGACGTATGGCTTGTATAAAAAGAACTATGTTTTGTTTTGTTTGTTTTTTTATTTATAGACAAATAAAAGTCAACATGTCTTAAAATATGCTCGTAGAAAAATGACGCACGGGTATTGTTTCAGTGAACTAACTGTAGTTATCGCCATAAGATTTAAAGTATTAGTTTTGTACGTCCAAGAATTATTTAGTGTTTTGTTCATTCTTGTTTTGTTTATACGGTTGGTTGTTATACGTTCAAAGTTTAGGTTGTTTTAAAATAAATATTTAATCATAATATTATTTTAATATCGTAGCTCTACGTCACATAAGGGGAGGGGACACTTAAATGTGTCTTAAAGGGTGGGGGGAGTCTGAAAACCACAAAATTTGGTTAACGTTAGTCCTTGTGTAATTTTGATTAGTGTGGATTTTCAGTAGAAATAGACACGTGCTGATTCTGTTATAACTTGTTTCTGTATAATTTTTTTGTTGTATAAAATATCTTTTTTAAATATTTTTAGTTCGTTTTTGTATAATCCGTATATTTCCTTAAAAATTGATTAATATTAAGAGGCTTCAAAGTTTTTAAAAAATTTTCATCTTTTTGCAAACCTTATAGGGGAAACTGTAGATAATTTATTTTTTCATGTTAAAGATTCATGTTTTATTATTATTATTTTTAGAAAAGATAAAAAATTATCCTAGAAATAACTTGATTTATTAATAATTTAGATTTTTTGTTTATGGTTGTGATGTTTAACGTGTTATAAAAACTATATCTGATCATTAATTGATGAGATTGTTCTTAGAAAAAATTTCTTGCTCAAATTAGTTAAAATTTTAACAGTTAGTGTTCAAATCAAAGATGTTATGGCTGCAACTGACATTTACTGAAATAAAGTCTAAGAAGTTTATTTAAAGAGGTATAACAATCCTGTAACTAAAGAAGGTGTAGAGAATTTTTTCCAAACCATCAAAGCAATTGCAGTTCAAAATAAATGCTTGCCTGTAAGATTATTTTTAATCTCTACTTAAAATTTAAGTTATATTCAGAATGTTGTAGTTTCCACAGCTATTATACTCTTAGAAAGGTGGACATATGACCTGGCATTTTGGTGTGTTACCTGTTACCCCATGCCGTAGAGGGTCCAAAACACGCAAGAAACGATTTTTGTGAAGTAATCTTTAAAATATCAACTTCAGCTAGTTTGGAATACCCCATATATATATATATATATATATATATATATATATATATATATATATATATATATATATATATATATATATATATATATATATATATATATATATATATATATATACACAGTATGACCAATAAAGTCTGCATCATATAGTGTCACGTGACATTAAATGTTAATTGTTTTACTCCATCACGTGATTTATATTCTTAAGCTTCATCAGATACATGTCCAGTCATGTTCTGTTTTTTTATTTGGCATAGTGTCGCGTGACATCAAATGTCAATTGTTTTAATACATCACGTGACTTCTCTTATGTCAGTGATGTTTGTCAAGACCTTGAAAAAATTGATTATACCTTCGTTATTGAAGACAGTAATTGGCAGATAGAGACGTTGAAACATTTCCTGATTATAATACTTCAGATTGTTACAAAAAAATTATTTTTTTGAATATATTCTATCTCTCCGTTTGCCGGAAATGAAGCATTACGGGACCCACGTTTCTATTTCCATTTGTGTTAGGTATGACATAATTTGAAATGTTTTATTAAAAAATACCAAATTTATTTTGAACATTCCTCAAAATTGGTCTGAAGATTAATTTGCAGCGATAAGAATTCTTCAGTAGTACGTTTATGCTATCAATAGGTCGTAAAAAGACACATCAATTATGTATGGTTGTAGACGTGCACCCAAATTCACTAAAAAAGTTCAAGTTAGACCTGATCTAGTTGCCATGGAAGTTGGATCTCCTAGTTTGGTCAGTTTTGTTTTGTTTATTATTGTTGTAAATATGTCGGCGACGTTACGACATAAGTACAAGCTAATTTTCGACCACTAAAAATTTTCAAGGCGTGTTTGGTCCTGACACCGGTAGCGGACTCGTCAGGGATCCTACCGATGCCTTTCCCAGACATCCTTGTTTACATACTTGGTTATTTTTGAATGTTATATTTGAAGTCATTCCTTGACGGAATCTATAGGTAAGATGTTACAATGTAGGCGATCGTTCATTTAACATTATATTGTGGCAGTTTGCATTATAAATGACATAAAATAAATTTTTATATCTTAAAATTAAGGATAAAAATCTGATATCGGTAAAAGGAATGGTGATTATCCCCGAAAATAAACGGGTTTAATAATAAGACAAACTGTTTTTTTAGCCTTGTGTTTTTAAGGTTCAAGACTTGATTGACTTATTATTATACTTGTTAATTTAAATCATCTGCTGTCACCAGATCAGTTTTAAAGTTAAACCGTGTTAGTGAATTAGGGGGTATTGTTTATTTCTATATGTTTTGATGAAACTACATTTAAAATATTATTTTAGTAGTGTTAAAATTATTAATTGAAGTATATTTTTAAGTAGTATGTAGAGTGCTAAGAATTACCATTCAATCTCGAAAATAACAGATACTGAGAAGGATAAATTGAGGCTAATCATGTCCAATTGAAATGGAAATTGAAAATTTTGGTTTTTGTCGCATTCAGTATTGGTAAATTTTCCGATTTCCAAAATAAGGTAAATATAACGCTCTCGGAATTTGTTGGTATGGTTTTGGTGATCCTCGAAATCGTATCGAACTTCTCTAACTATATACTATATATTCTATATACTAGATGTATATATTGGAATTTAGATTTAATCGATTTCACCAAATTTAGAACACACTGTATAAGGCGGTCCTTTTTCGACGTACGTAGATAATTTTAGAGAAACTCTAGCAGATGCCGAAAATATTGCACATTTGCGATATCGATTTTAAGAATAATTTTTAAACCGTAAATAAATCATGGCTAGCTTGATTCGTTTTTTGTAAACACTTTATTATATCCCCTAAAAGTGAAATCCACAGCCTCCATGGTGATTATTTAAATAATATTGTTTCAGTAGGCTTTGGAAACATGAAACATGTGAATATGTTTGCAAAGCCGTTTGACGTTTCTGTCGGCAGAAAGCAATTATGACGTACTTTCGCTGATTTAGAAAATTTTAACGTGTCCAAATGTATATAAAAAATGAAAAAAACTGGGTTGCTATGTTATATTTATGTTTTGAGTGATATTCAGAGCTATCAACCAACTAAATTTGAAAACAACCTGGATCCTTTAAGAAACCTAAGCCGAAGACCCTACAATAAGGAGAACCAGGCAATACAGTACAACACTTGCATATGTTGATGCATTTTATGCACGGAAAACTAATTAGAAAGTTTTTAAAAAGCTCAATTTTCTGCGTTGCTATTGAACAGTGTAAAATTTAAATTTTGCTGATGCGGAGTGCTGAAAACATTCATTAATGATAACTTGTACAATGCCGTCTGGATAATAATTTGGATTCATGACAATACCTGTTGTGGGCTAACGTAATGGACATTTTACCTTTAAGCGAATACCACGGAAAATTTAGATTTAACATATAGTTTGCGTTATATAATTGCAGGATTTTTGTCTATTACATTTTTGATTTTACGACACATTGGAATTTTGAAGCAGAATATCAATTCCAATAGAAGGTGTATTAATACGATAAGTATACTGTGTATTACTCACGTTTATGTACTGAATTGTCTGAAATTGTTTTTAAAATCGAGCTCGAAATTGTTTGATCACATTTTCAATTTCTGCTCTAGTTTTGCTAAAACTCCCTCTATATGTTCAAAAAGCGCCTCACTACACTAAATAAATATTTCTAGCATATCATTGATAAAATGTAGGGCTGATTATTGTAAAATAATCCGGAGGTGGCATTTAATTATATTTTTTATACATGTTGTTTACATGAATGTCTGCTTGAAGAGGTTTGCTTAATTGTGTTATTTTTAGCTAAATATATCATCGATCAGTATAAAAAGTCACCGATTTCACCATATGCGCGACATTCATGAAACTACTCGTAATTTTAGTTTTAGTGTAATTGTTATTTTGCTTTTTCAATTTTTATTCATTTGCTCATGTACTATAAACAGTTCCTTCATGCAAGTGCGATACCTATGTCATTTATTTATGGGATAAATATTTAAAACGTTTTTATTAATCTGTTTTAACGTGTAGTATTCGTGCCCATTTAAAACGACTAAAATTTTTTATATATTTTTCGTAGATAGTTATCACATGAAGTATATGAATCACATGACAATGTTACTTGAGTTAGAAAAAGGGTTTGTTTGAACTTTGAGTTAAGTATTTTTTTTCTGAATATACGCAAATTGTGTATCGTATCGTGTGCAATTGTGAATTCCTAAAGTAAACAAAAAATTTTTTCGGTTATACAGTGTCCGCGAAAAAGTCTGCACCACATGGGAATTTTTTAAATTTTTTTAGTCTATTTTTATATTTTCGTATACTAAAGATGTTTATTCTCGGCCATAATGAGCGAAAAAGCCAGAAAATATCCTCATTTCAAGATCAATACAAGCTATTTACCTAATATTCTCCTTTTCAACAAAATTGTTATTAATTTTCTAAAAGTTAGTAAATATTGAGCTCATTCGCAAGTAGGCTTGGAAAATAAATTTGCAATTTTTGCAAATTACACAAAACTGACATTTATTCAGTTATTTGTGTCATAGAGTGTCAAAAATTTTCATTGTTTTCAGAAGCCACATATGAAGTTATTGAAGTTTAAGAATAAGTAAGATATTTATTAATTTTTAGATATTTTAAGAAAAATTATGTTTAAAAATGGTAATTTTAAGTAGATAAGTTGTCCTGAACTTAAAATTATAACTGAGAAATAAACAATTTTAGTATACGAAAATTAAAATAGTTCCAGGAATATTCTTCAGTTCTCTTAACGAAATATTTTATTGTAATATATTTTTTTCTTTTTTTTTACATAGAAATATCAGTTTTTATCTTTTTTGGCAAAATATAGGAAAAAAAATAATAGTTAAAATTTTTGTACCGAATTTTGGATTTAGAATGTCCATAGAAATACAAATAACTTTTTTTCTTGATGTGTGGTTATATTTGGCCGAATAATGACATTTTTGACTTTTGAAATTTTCATAATTCTAAAAAGTAACAACTAAGTTTCACTTGCCAGTTAAATGATAAACTTTACTCTCATCAGTTCATAGTTCCAACTAAAAATTATCAATTATCAACTAAGAAGTTGATCATCTTTTAAGTTCTTAATTTAAGTCGGCATAATTCGTGTCCGTAAAACTGTGTTATAAAGTAGTCAAAACACAAAACAGAATAAATATTAGTTAAACAGTCATAATTGAAAAATAAAAAAATTACAGTTCACATTTAGGTTAGAATATTAATAGACGGTTTTGACTGGTCATCTTTAATTTTTACCAACTGTTAAATTTTGAAGTATGAACCACGCATTTTTATTTCGTAGCGTGTTAGTTTAGCGGAAATTCTTATTGGTAGTTGATAATTTTTGGAAGTATGAACCGACCATGAATATGCAAAAACAAATTACGAAAATTATTTTTTTAAATTCCAAGGAATAAAAAAATTTTCATGTGGTGCAGACGTTTTTGCCGACACTGTATACTACGAAATAACTTTTTACTTAAATTAATTTGTACTTGTGTGTTTCCATCGCATTTTTTCTTGTTTGTTCAAAACCATATAAAGTTGAAAGTTCCTTTAGAAAAACTCATTGGTTTTGGTTTCACTTTTAAAAATTAAATAGCACTCTTTCAATTTTTATTTTAAAAATCAAAATTTCAGTAAGAAAAAAAGAAATTTATCTGCTGTATTTAAATAGTTATTATATATGTATTCTCCGTTCAGCCAGAGAAAAGGAAAGAATATAAGCAAACAGTTTATTTCCTGCAAATACCACTTTGTTCCTCTCTCCATACGCGTTTCGACCACCTTATAGTCTCGTCAGTGGAGCTGCATCAGACCGAGAGCAACCTTTGCAGGAAATAACTGATATATGAAATATAAATTCCAAATTATGTCGGTAGATATTTTTCAGTCTGACATCGAGGTTGGTAGGTGACAGGTTTGCAATATCCTACCGACATACTTTGAAATTTATATTTCATATATCAGTCATTTCCTGCGACTGTTGCACTCGGTCCCATAGAGCTCCACCGACGAGACCATAAGGTGGTCGAAACGCGTATGGAGAGAGGATCAGGGTGGTATTTGCAGGAAATTAACTGTTTATATATATATTTTCCTCGTCTCTGCCTGAAAGGAGAATACATATGTAATATTCTTTCAATTTTTTGGTAGCTCATCAAGTAAATTTGCCTTAGCCAGTACTTGTTCGGAATTTTGGTATATATTTTTTTTAACTCTAACATTTGAGTTTTCCTATGCTTCTGGTATCCATATTATTATGGAATAGATAATTTGTATATAAATATACTTGTACCCGGTAAATAAGAGAGTTTCAATAAAGGAATAGGATATTCACTGTAATAAGTTTCATCAGTGGCCTGTGGTATATAACTCAACGAAAGCTTTAAAAACACTTTTTTATATTATTTATTTTTTAGGTCGTATTTATTGTAGATGTAACAGTATTTACTAGCACATAACCTCAACTTAATAGCGTGGACATTCCATTATTGTTAAGTGTTTTGTAAACCAATGTTAGCCTAAGACCCAGAACACTGTAGTTGATAAAACTAGTAGAAAACTAACACGAAATATAATTGTTGCAAAATGGTGATAAAATAAAACATGGTGTTATTTAAATTGATTTTTTTTTTCACCTATTTTATGTTGAGCCTTCGAACATACCCCTGTAGAATTAGCATAACGTCAGAACTAGGGCCCGGTTGTTTGAACGCTGAATAACGTAATAATATTTTTATTTATATTTGAGAAAGTGTTGATAAACAGTAGATATTTAATTTCTTGGTACACACATACTGATTTTTATGCTATCCTTTTCTAACTGCATTATTTAAACGAGTATCATATGATAATCGGTACGTCAAATCTGAATACATAAAAGTATGAATATATGGTTACCTAAATTATTATTATTGTTATTTTCAATATGTAAACAATATTTACCATCAAAAATAAGTTTTTAAATCCTCTTTTTGTTAATATTAATTGTAAACTTCGCATTTATAGTAATTTCTAACATTTAAAAACACTGAAAAGAGTGCCGACAAACAATTAAACTGAAATAAAAGATAAATAAACATGTTTATGCCCGTCCAACATCAAAAAAGCCTCTCCCCCACTGACCATAAAGGGCGTTTAAACAAATCTATTGTTTAAATATATAGGGTATGATCGGAGTGTTGAGCTTTGTATTGTCCGGAGTAATATAATCTTTATAAAATATTGATTAGTTACTAAGATTTCAAGATCAGAATTTGTTTTTGTGTGTGATGAAATTGAACTTATTGTTTAGGTAACTGAGAAAACAGCTATATTTATGTTTTTGGTGAGACTTTATTGGGACTTTCAGGGATCAGAGAGAGAGACATCATTTTAATATAAAAATGTTTATTATAAACATTATAGTGTATTAAAATTACATCTAATTCTAGAAAACAGAAACAGAAAATTATAAATTTGGTATTTAAATCAACAAGTTTTTATGTTTAAGCGACACAGGCTGTTCCTGCAATGGCATCGTCTACTTTAACTTTAAATATCCTGTAGTTGATTTCTTGTTCATTAAGTCCTTGGTAGATAAATTGGGGCATTTTATCGGAAAGAATCCATAAGTTTCTGTTAGCATCGATCTAAAATTAAGAAAAAGTTATAATCTCTGAAAATGCTTACCGACGAGGGATCATGCTTGAGTAGTTCACTTTATGAATACACTAAATTTATACTACTGCTGTTCTATGTAAAATTTAGAAAAAAGGATTCAAGTTGTCCCTAAAAATTATCTTAAATATTAACTGAACCAAAACATTTTTGCAGGCAAATATGAATCATAAAAAAGGAAAAAGAACGATGTGTCCTGAAACTAAATATTATTTTCAATTGGTATTGGTCTTACAAAAAAAAATCATTTTCTACTCTTCTATAGGTTGCAAAGACTTTTGTGCGGTAATTTAAACTCTAACCTCGAAATTAATGATAATACAGAAGTAGAAGGATGTGATGATTACAAATATTTAGGAGTGATCTTGGATAGAACGGGAACAGACGATAAAGAAATTCGTGCAAGAATTATCCAAGCTAAAAGAGTAATAGGATGCCTCAATGGCATACTGTGGAGCAAAATATAACATATATAACACAATGATAAAAAGCTATTTAATTTACTAGGCTGATACTTGGAGTCTCATAAAGAGAAATAAAAAACGAGTAGAAGCTGTAGAAATTTATGTTTTGAGGAAGTCGGCAAGAATATCACGGGACGAGGTGACATTACGACAGATGGAAATAGAAAATACATTGATGAAAGATATAGATAGAAAACAGTTAATCTGGTACGGTCATATACAACGAATAGGTGACACCCGACTGCCCAACCAAATCATGATTTTAGTATCCAGGGTACCTTAGAAGAAGAGAAACACCTAAGAGAAATTGGACTGAAGGAATAAGGCAAGCATCTTTAATTCTGACAACTTGTCAAACAATTCAAGTTACATCGAAGACATCTCAAACTCCAGAGACCAGAAGATCTTTCTAGAAGGATTGTCATACTACATGGTATAATAAAAATAAGAAAAAGGAATAATGTCTCGATATCTGGATCTTCTGTCATAGGCATTCCATGTTCAAAATACAGAAATATAATTTTCTAAAAAGTTCCAGACCTTCTTTTATAGACGTCTCATGAGGAAATTAACAAAAAGTAAAATTAATTAAATCAATTATGAACTCGTAGAAAATATACCTAATATCCTACAAATTAGAAAACCCAAATTAATACTATGAAGTGTATATTGCTATATATATATATATATATATATATATATATATATATATATATATATATTGTTGTAGTAACGAATAATGATTTTGAATTTACCGAATTTTTGTTAATTTTTTCCAAGGGTCCCTTGTAATTTTTCAATTCTAACGAGACGTCACTGCACCTCGCCATCTCCGAGAATATGGACCTATTAACCGGGTTTATTGGATTAATTTTATCCTTTCGAAAACGTGGAAGTTCCTTTCCGTCGAGACTAATTTATTTTAAGAATTTCCGCATTATCAACTATTTGTGTAAAACCGAAGCTTTAACACAAATTAGGGGTTGTTGGTGAAGTTCTTCTTCTCGTTCACCGGGATAGAAGGGGCATAAGTGAAGCTCAGAGTTAATGAAGATTAATTAAATTTTGATTTTGTTTAAGAACTCTTCTAGGGAATGAGCCAATTAGGAAGAGGTTATCAAGTAAGACTCGTTCTTAACTCTTAGTTAATTTTTTATTCAATTTTATTTTATTTCAGTACTGCTTTTCGCAAGTCAAGTTTGGGATTATTTTCTCTCCACTGTCACGTTCGGGATTTGTCAAGATCGGTATTCATAACTTTATGGCCAACACGCAGTTGACTATTAGTCGCAATGTCAATTATCAGGTTATCTCCACTTGGTCACGTTCTGCTAATTATGTTTAAGTCAGGACGTAAATAAAAGTTATTTTATTCTCCTTATGACCGTTAAGAAAGGGGACAGACAGTATGTACTTTGGAAATTCCACTCTGGTTCTCTCTCTATACCAATTTCGACTACCTTATGGTCTCATCAGTGAAGCTGTAATTAACTGAGAACAAAATGCATAGAAAACCACTGTCTACTTAAAATCTCCATATCGTAAAATATCGTTAACGGTCATAAGGAGAATAAAATAACTTTTCCAAATATATACATATATATATATATATATATATATATATATATATATATATATATATATATATATATATATTAAAATTATGTGCTGAAAAACTAACGAATTAATGAATTAAGAAGTTAAAATGTATTTTACATATCAAAATTAGTTAAAAACTTACCTTTATATCATTTGTGAAAACAAGTCGCTCATTATCTTTGGCAATCAAAGCGACATTTTCAGGTTCCAGTGGTTTTTTCGGGTTCCAGCAAGCAACACCGTTTTTATTCAATTGAGTAAGGAACAACGTGTTCGATTTTTCATCAAATACTGAAGCTGAAGTTTGAGAATTATCTCCCTTGGGCCCTTCAATCTAAAAAGAGACCATGTAAGAGTTAAGAAAATATATTATTGAATATTAATGCTATTTTAAAACTTATCCAGTATTAGATATCTGGTGGTTTTTTGCTTTCATATGTTTTGGCAATATAACGATTTAAATTGGAAACATATTTAAAGAACTATAATTTTAGTTAAAAATTTTAAATCTTCATTTGAATTAAAAATTGTTATTTTTATATGTATACGTAGATATATCTTACATGTAGTACATCGTTATCATTGGAAATTCATTAAACAACTTATAATTGCATCACATTTTTCTGAAAATCGCTGTCTTACATTATAATAAAGTTGTAATTTATTTTTCGATTTCAAATACGTTTCATTGTTTTCAAAATTTCAGAAGGGAAATAAACCTAATTCCACAAGATATTTTTTTATTAAATTGTGAAATTCACAATGTAAGTAAATCATACAAAATAATAATCAGATTTTTTTAACGACCAATAAAAACAGAATAACTGACAGACATAATGAAACTGAATATTTTAACTGTAATTAATGGCATGAGATTTATCCTAAAACTTACAATAAGTGGCATACATAAGTAATTCAAATAATGAAATTAAACATTATATCTGTGATTAATTCGATTTATGTAGTTGTAACTTTCCACTGAGAATTGCTTGCAGTTATGGATCAAGTTTATCAGCGGAAATTATGAGTAGCTCCTTCAAATTGTCATCAGTTAATTTGGATGTGTAAACAGTTTTGAATATTTCATTTTGGGGAATATTTTTCACACAGATAAGCCGGAAAAAGGCACAAGCAAGACTCTTAGAAAATTCCAGCAATGATAACTTTAAATATTCTTAAATTACACACAATTCCAATTGCGAAATTTACTGGAAATGGAGTCTTGGGTCGCTGACTGAATGTTTGATATATATGACATCAATTGAGATTAAAAAACAAGAGTTTTTTTTGTCGAAAGGACTTAATATCAGCGTAAAAATCAGTAGCTTAGAATTCAAATCAACTAGCCAACTCTCGGTTGCCTTCTGTATTTGTATCACGCCTCTTCGGTGCGTAGAGTATATTTGAAAATTCCAAGGAAATTGGAAGGGGATGGAAAACTACAAAAATAGGCTAAATGCCCAAAAAAGTGTTCCACCATGCAGAAAATAAATGTCATAAATTGACTGGCTATGTGGAGCAAGCGTAAAAAGAAATTTCGTAGTAAATTTGTTGCATGAAGTTAGCAATGTGAGAACGGGAAACCAGCGCAGGGTTTGCGACACGATCGGCGTCACGGCGTATTCTTTATGTTTAATGCGGTTGTTTGCCATCGTCCTCAATGCTTATTTTCTTTGTTGTGCGGTGCAGTATCATTAGTTAAATTTCGGAATTTATATTTGTGTATGTTGTCAAGACATTTGTATAGACTTTAATTTATAACAGTAAATCGCGTGGTTCGCTCCCGAAAATTCATTATTTTCGGTAAGTACTTAAATTTTTTGTATTATATCAATATGCAAGATTATACTGAAGATCTTTTAATAGATCGACGATCTTAAAGTTTTGTTTGCGATAGTGTGTAGTTTTTATAATTTTTTTCATTTCATTTTTTTTTGATCAGAAATTAATTATTTTAAAGTTTAGAAGGTACATGGAAATCACTTTACTTAATAATAACATAAAGGAAGAGTAACATATAGTTAATTCCTATGGCCAGATCTTTTTTAACATTGTAGATAAGATAAGATTTTATTTCGAATTATGTTTAAATTTCTTTTAAGGCAGTGTTTATTTCTTTAGTCGTTTTATAACCTGAACTTTAAATTGTAATTTTTCAATATAACAACGTAAATAAGAGGTTTCTCAAATCCAGTCCTGTCCCTTGACCTACTGCGCAAGTGCAGCATAGCCACATTGAGGGGAGAACAGAGTTACATGATGAACCAAATTTAGTTTAGGGTATTCTCCTTCCTTTTACCCCTTCCAACTTCCTTGGAAAACTCGAATCTTTCAGACAAGCGATTACGAAGCAGAACTTTTCCAAAACATGCTCTAGCACTGCTTCTCGCCATGAGATGGCCTTGTATACTTTGACTTACCAAACATAATTTACATTATTGCGTAATTTCGCCTCTCGCTATAAGATGGCGCTGTACTACTGTATCTTCGCTACGTTTTGCACTTAACTTCTCTACTCTCCGCAAGATATCACTACTCTACATTAAATATGGTCGTAAGTAGTCTTAACAATACATAACGCACAGGACGCACATTGGCTATCTCCGCCGCAATGAAATGTACTTGACATTTGCCCGTAAGTATTAACCGAAATTGCGAATGGAGCGGAGTCCACTCCCGTACCCTACGCCATAGATATCTCGCTCGCCGGCTAGTTCCGATACGAAAATTCGCACATAATTCAAAACTATATATGTTGGTATGATAATTTAACTAGGTCTTGGCCCTTGGGACTCGGGGGAGGAGTCAGTGTTGCGCTTAGGCTAAAAGCTTTCTTTTCCAACCTTTGAAGCTCCCTCTAATTTTCAGGTCTTTATTTACATCTGTTGTAGCATCTCTTGTTTTTATTTGCAGTTATTTCTTTTTTTTTTTTTGGGGGGGGAGGGGGATTATGTAAAAATGTAATGGAACAAACACTAGTTATATTATGCTGATTAACTTGAAGTATATTCTTCTAAAATGAGTAATTAAATAATTACGCTGTAGATAAATTTTAACCATGGGAACTAGACACTTTGTATCTTATATTACCACCTTAAGATCTAAATCCATTAACAAACTTGGCAATTGTATTACTTTTGAGTCGTTTAAATGTTTTCTTAAAATATATAAACCCAGACAATTTGTGACGACATAATATATATAAATAATTCTGTTGAAGAAGTTCTATCCTGGCTATGTAATTAAAACTGAAGAGAAAAATGTCGAGGGAGGTCTTAACATGTGGTATATGCAAAATACTGATAAAAGTATTAAAATATTGAACGATTTTCCTCATTGATAGAAAACAAAAGAATAATCAAATAAACTCACTATAATGCGATATATTATTTGACAACATGTAAAAATAATTCGTATAATTACTGTTTTTTTTTCTATTCACAAGAAATAACGAGTTAGATATTTACTTCCAAAACAGCTAAGGAGAGTGAATAGTTTTTATTTTTCAACAGGAGTTATCGTTTACTTTTGGTTATAAGAAGACGAAGGTTAGTTTGATTTATTTTTATATAGATAGCTAATGCCATCTAGAGACGAGGACCGAAACTTCCGGGAATAAAATTTACCTCTACGACTAAGAGATATCAGCGGGTATCGAGGGAATACAAGTTTGACCTTTTAAGAAATAATAAAGTTCATTTACGATCTAGGAATCATTAAGGACGGTACGACATTGGGAACAGGTCATAGAAAATTACGTGTCGTCTATTTTCGGCGGTAATGAAGGTTTTTCTATGTTTTTTTTTTTTAATTTCTTTTAGGGAATTTAAGGGAACATCCTGTTTGTATTTCACTGGATAAAAGAGCGACTTTTGTACCATTTGTTTAAACAATTTAAATGGTTATTTTTTCGTGGTTTCACTCTTTTCTCAATTGGTTTTTAAGCTATATATACTTTTCATCTTCTAAATTGAGTTGTTACATTTTCTTTAATAATAGAACGACCAACAGGAGCAACTAGTGTAATACTTTGGAATTATTAAACATTTCTGATGTTAAGTTTCTCATTATAATAGATTTAAGTGTTTTGAGAAACTTGTTTTGTTGAATTTATTAAAAACCTCCATGCAAATAAATTCACGGCGCGCCGTTGTGAGAGCTTCAAATCAAAAGACGTCACCTGGCCAGTTAGACAAAGGTTTTTTCTGAGTCCTGAGCTTGTGATTGATGCTAGTAGTAAGCTGTAAATAACCTGTAGTTATTTAGCACTAAAACTGCAAGAGCAAAAGAGGAAGGACCAGACTTCCTGAGAGCCATTGTCTTTGTGATAATTATTTATAGGATTTTAAAATAGCTACAAATTAATATGACACAGCAGGGGATTGTTGGCCACCGGCCTTACGCTACCAAAATATATCATTTGCAGGAGTCAAAAATCAAATGCTGTTACATAATGAGTTATAAATCAAGATGAGCCTACAGAAAATATATCAAAATATTGTGTAATTTGTTAAAGTTTATTACCTTAAAGAGATTGTAGTTGTGTGGATCACCAGCCAAAGTCTTATTTTTTAATACTGAAGTGTTAACTGAAAATTCATTCAAACTTGCCAATGCGTGGAAGTACATGGTGCGGAAGCTGAAAGAAATATCAAAAATTTATAATTTTACACCAACAGAAATTTATTTAAAAGTTTAAAAATGTTTCTAAAGAAAGGAAGCAGTTCATTTGCTAACCCATGAAAATAAATATGATAGCCAAAGTAAAATTACAAATTGGGTTCTGCATAAAAACAAAATAATTATTGTTTTGTAGTTTATTGTATTAAAATTGAAAGAAAAGAATACTTATAGAATCAACTCGATGTCAATCCGCTCATACGTCTGTTTCATTCAATATTTTAGAGGCAACTTTGGACAAGCATCAGAAATCTTTGGTTTTTAAGCCCACGGGCGATATAGAAACAAAATGAATTTATTTTTAAAGAGATTTGCAAAAAATAATGACAATAAAAAAGGAAAATCTCGGATGTGGGTAATGATAAGTAAGGCTACATTATAAAATAAATTATAAATAATTCATTGTTAAAGATTGTTTTTACATTGCATATAACGCGTTTTTATTATTTAATTCCAGGTTATAAAATTTTTCTTGTAGATAAAAACCTACTTAAATAATTTCGCTACTGACGTAAACAAATTGAGATTTCTGAGGGGCATTTCAATGAGAGGTCTAAATAATTTGTAATAAAAAAACTAATGAGACACATGCCCCTCTATTTTTATGCATGGAGTAATTTGTAATGATAAAACAATTAAAGATATAATTAACAGTCAATTTTAATAGGAAGTATACCTTTTGGATACAAATGATTCTTTTAAAAAATATAATTCGCAGTTGATGCAATCAAACTGAGATTTTGAAGGACACTCCGTTTACAAGATTTCATAAATTTTGTGAAAAAAAACCTTTAATGATATTGTTGCATGGCCATTATTTTTATGCATGAAATAATTCGTACTGATAAAAAAATTATAAATATTAAGTCAACATGTACCCGGTAACTAAAAACTAAAATTGCTATAAGCAGCAAATGATATTTTAATAAATTCGCCACTATTGTGACTTAAATAATTTCAATAATACTCTCTAGCTAATCTTGCGTATTTCTACAACTTACCCATTTTCACCTTCTGGTCCTAAAGCTAAACCAAATACACCATCGGTCCATTGGAAGTTTATACCACCGACGTTAAAATCTCCATGAAGTGGATCAAAGTGGAAGAAGTTGTGCTTGAATCTCCATGAGTCGTTATCTTTAAGGGAGTACACCACGATTCCATAACCTCCCAGATCGGGGATGTATGCGTAAGCCTCTTCACATTTGTTTTTGTTGGTATCGATGACCTAAACGACAATTTCATTTATAGATATTTTTTGAAAATAATTCCAGTTGTAGTAAATTTCATATTCTTTTTACTAGCCAACTTCTAAAATGAAGGGGGTTCTAAATTAGACCGCGACATATATATATATATATATATATATATATATATATATATATATATATATATATATATATATATATATACATATATATTACTACGGTGTCTCGGAAAATGTATATAACGAATTTCGAACTATTTTAAAAAAATGGCAGATGCAAAATGGCGCTCCAAAAATTTTACATTTCCCAATTATGTCAAAACTGGTATTGGAGGTTTTCGAAGGTTTAGATTAATAGTTACAATTTTTTTTAATTGAAAGTCAATATGGGGGATCCAATATGATGGGTTGAAAATTTTCCGTTATTCACATTTTCCCAAAATTGGTATTAGGGTTTTTTCGGTATCATAGGTTAGGAATCAAGAGTTAGTTTCATAAATACATATGACAGATACAATGTGGGAGACAAAAAATTTTACATTTTTCCGATTTTTTCCAAAATTGATATTGAAGATGGGAAGGTGATGGGTTTGAAGTGTACATTACAGATTTTAAATTAATTTCTAAAAACTTAATGTGCTGGAATAAATGTGTTTAACTAAAAATACATACATCTTTCTCAAGTTTTCAAGATTGGTATAAGGACTTTTTGGGGAGCTAAATTATGTATGTAAAAGTTTTTTTTTTAAATTCAAGATAGCCAATATACTATGCAGATTAAATATTCCTTTGGTACAATTTCAGTCAAAACTGGTATTTGGAGAATTCTCAGAATCAAAGAGTTTTTTGCTGTTGAATTTAGTGTGTTTTACATATATTTTACATGTATATTTTACTGGTTTTATTTTAAACAATGGCAACTGATAAATTTATGCTGAAAAAATTGTTGGTTTAGATAATTAAATATGAGCAAACTTTATTGTCAAAGGTTATTATTGATATCACCAAAAAAAAAAGTTGGGGTCAATCACAGTCTGGTTAATACGAGCAAAACAAAATAAAAAAAAACATTTGAAGAATATCATCGTTGTTGCGCGTTGTTAACATCTTGAAGTGCTTATGCTACACGCAAAACAAGAAGCAAGAATGGATTTTCTATCATCGTGAATATATGAAATAGTATTTTACTCCTTAAGAGGTAAAAGAGGATGTAATCTTCTAAAAGGATACCCAATTATTTAGGGTGATTCTCCGGGAACTTTATCGATCGATTGTGGGAAAACTATAATTAGGAAAAATCTGAAAATTTGACAGTGTACCAACGTGCATGGGGGACAGCCGGCTAAAATATTTTCAAGATGGCGACACTTCCAGTTATACCGGAAGTAGATGTCAATTTGCTTATTTTAAAAAGAATACTCTATATGTTATTAAATTTTTGATTTCTACGTAAAATTCTAGACATATTTCATGTATAATGTTCTATACTTAAGTCCCACCGTTTTGGACATATTTAAATTTTTATGTCAAAAATGATATTTGCGGAGCAAAAGTTAACTATAAATTTTTCGTATAAGAAACTCTTTATTATTTAATTTGGGTTAGTTTTCTTGTAGACTAAGATGGACTTTAGTAGGCTTTTTATGTTATTTTGAAAATTAATAGTACAGAGTGGTCAAAAAAGAAGAATAAAAATTATATTTAAAAAATCGTCAAAAGTCAATTTTTTCAAATAGAAAGCACCTATTTCTAAAATTTTATCATATTAAGCATTAAAAATAATGGTAACTTTGTATAAGGTTGTCTAATCTAAAAATTTGTAGTTTTCAAAATATTGGCAATTCAACATTTTTATATTGTATAAATCCTATACGGCTTTTAAGTTTTGTTATTAGTTGGCCATGACGGCGGGGCGTGGCGAAAATAAAACGATCGAACCCTACATAATTGTCATTATTTCTTGTCATTTGACATTCATTAATAATAATCATGCCGGGCGATTAAATTACACAAACGAAGATTATCTAAATTTATTTATTATTTATGGAGAATGTGATAGAGTTATTTCAAGAGATGAACATTCTGTTTCCATAAAACCCTTAAAACTGATGTTTGAGATAATCCAGACTCCAATGCTAGTTGCCTTGTAGATATTGTCGAATATGGGGCGAAATATCCTAAAATTGTAGTTTCAATATTTTTATTATTAACAACTGGTTTATTTCTATTTGTTTTTGCTTTTATGGATCCAAAGTTCTTGAAGTTTTCTATAATCCTTTTAACAGTTGGTGGTGTTGGTTTCTGTTTCTTCGGATATCAGATCGCGAATGTATTGCATGTTCTTGAAATAACTCTATCACATTCTCCATAAATAAATAATCTTCATGCGTGTAATTTAATCGCCCCGGCGTGAATATTATGAATGGATGTCAAATGACAAGAAGTAGTGATAATTCTGTAGGGTTCGATTGTTTTATTTTCGCAACGCCTCGCCGTCATGGCCAACTAATAACAAAACTTAAAAGCCGTATAGCATTTTTACAATGGAAAAATGTTGAATTGCCAATATTTAGAAAACTACAAATTTTTGAAATAGACACTCTTGAACAAAGTTACCCGTATTTTTAGTGGTTCATATAATAAAATTATAAAAAACGGTGTTTTCTATTTGAAAAAATTAACTTTTGACGATTTTTTAAATATAATTTTTATACTTCTTTTTGACCACTCTGTAGTAATAATTTTCAAAATATCATAAAAAACTACTAAAGTCGATCTTCGTCTACGAGAAAACTAACCCAAATTAAAAAATAAAGACTTTCTTATAGGAAAAATTTATAGTTAAGTTTTGGTCCGCAAATGTAATTTTTGACATAAAAATTTAAATATGTTAAAAACAGTGGGACTTAAGTCTCTTCTTCTTCTTTAGGTGCCATGTCCGTATTCAGACGTTGGTGGTCATCATGTTTACAATTTCCTGAAATCTTTCTCTATCGGCTGCAGCGCGAAATAGTTCCTCCACCGTGCAATCACACCACTGCCTGATGTTACGTAGCCATGAAAGCTTCTTTCGGCCTATCCATCTTTTTCCTTTCACTTTTCCTTGTATTATAAGGCGAAGTAGATGGTATTTAGGTCCTCTAATTATGTGGCCGAAGTATTCTGTTTTCCGCCTCTTTATAATGTTCAAGAGCAGTCGATCTGTATCCATCATTCTGAGAACACCCTCATTGGAAGTGTGCGAAACCCATGATATCTTTAGGATTCGACGATAGCACCACAATTCGAAAGCTTCCAGTTTGTTTAGCGTTGTGGTTTTTAGTGTCCATGTCTCGCAACCGTATAACAGAATAGACCATACATAGCATCTCAGGACCCTCTTACGAATATGCATTGACAGGTTCCTGTTGCTTAGAACTGGTTTCCATGTCATAAAGACCTTACGCGATATTTCGATCCTAGCTATTATCTCTTCATCTGAGTCCCCATTCACATTCAACCAACTGCCAAGGTATCTGAAATGGTTTACACGCTCTATCCTCTCTTCATCGAGCCAAAGTTGACATTTATCTACATTAATCTTTCCAACAGACATCCACTTTGTTTTTGAGATGTTGATTTTAAGGCCTTTTCGGCAGCTCGCCTCATTGACTAGATTTACTAATTTTTGGAGATCCTCGATGCTTTCTGCAAGAATGGCCGTATCATCAGCAAATCTAATATTTTTGATTACTTCTCCACCCAGTCTTACTCCCTCTCTTCTGTCATCCAAAGCTTCCCTAAAAATTTATTCAGAGTATACATTAAAAAGACAGGGTGACAAAACGCAACCCTGTCTTACTCCACGTTTGATGGGTTGGCTTTGAGTACGACTGTTTTCAATTTGGATAGAGGCTACTTGATTGTAATACAGATGTTTTAGCAGTCTTATATCGTAGTGGTCTAGACCTGCTGCTTGTAGATATTCGAAAAGTATATCGTGTTGTACTCGGTCGAATGCCTTTTCAAAGTCGATGAAACAGACGTAGATGTTCTTTCGGAATTCACAACTTTTTTGTAGGAGAACGCGCATACAAAATAGTGCCTCTCTGGTTCCTAGACCATTTCTAAATCCAAATTGCTCATCACTCACTCTACTTTCGCATAGAAGGAATATTCGGTTCTGTAGAATTCGTAGAAGTGTCTTAAGTTTGTGGCTCATTAAACTAATCAGTCTAAAGTCGCTGCATTTGGTGGGTCTACTTTTCTTTGGTAGTGTGATAAACAGCAGTAGTGAACATAACCCGATTCGCTCGATCCCCCCACTCCTCGACCTTGACCTTGACCTTGCTTCACCCCTCTTTGGCCCCGCCCACATGTCCTTGTCATTGACCTTGAAAGTGCACGTGTGCTTTGGCCTTGGCCTTGTGTTCAAGGTTGTGTGTGTGACCTTGACCTTGACCTTGGTCGAGACGACCTTGACTTTGTTGAAGGTCATCTTGGGTGTGTGACCTTGAAGATATGTTACGTGGTTGGGGGTGACCTTGAATGGTTTTATATAATGTATGGGGCAGTTTCATTCATCAGTTGGCTCTGACTTGTATAGGTAGTACATGTGTTAATATTTGACAAATCATGGCATATGTTTGTGAAAATTGCGGTTCTAAGTTTACTAATATTTATAATATGAGACGTCATCAAAGAGAATCGTGTGCGGCGAGATTTAATGAAGTGCCTGGAGGAAAACGGCTCCGAATTGAAGAGTATACATCGACGATTCCGCTAATTAATTGCGCCACATGTAATGTAGATGTTCCAATAAATCATATGTCGGTGCATAAACGAACACAACAACATAAAAATAATTCATGTTTGCCGGTATGTCATGGTGTGCAACTCGTTGAATGTGCCTTCAAAAGGAGAATTGCAACCTATCGGGTTAGCAGTGATATGGAGCATTCCGATTACGTAATGTTCTTTGCAGACATTAAATCCAAGGTGGTGGAACTTGTTAATAATTTATTGCGTGTGCATCATGCTTTAAAAGTTAACATGACAGCTGTTGGCGAGTACATGCTTCCATCACAAGAAATATTCAGTGAAAAATCCTTCAACACTGCTAATCAAATAATTAGTGTAGAAAGTGATTTGGATGCCGTTTACCATTCTTTCACCGAATTAATAAAAACGCAGGCGACAGAGTTCCAGGAGAAAGATTCAGGTATGGAAAAATCAAAACCCGATATATTAAACTGATTTTTATATATTATTTTTCTTGTTATAGGATGGGCTCTTGTGCGAATTTTATACTTGGAAGTTGGTATCAACAAGTATATGCCTATGGGTGGCTCATCATACATCAAGTTGCCGTGTTCTATTGAAAAGAAAGGAGCTGTCGTCAATGTGATTAACCAGGACGAATTTTGCTTTGCGTGGGCTGTAACATCAGCATTGTTTCCTCCAACAGCAGAGCCTTCACAGAAGACATCCTACCCCCATTTTTCTAGAGTGCTAAATGTAACAGGTATGGATTTTCCAGTAAAATTACGTGACATTAAAAAATTTGAGGAAATGAACAACATATCAATTAACGTATACGGTCTGGAATCTAAATATGAAAATAATGAAGTAATACATGAAGTTATTGGTCCACTGAGGTATGCGTCAAAAAAGTTGGATAGGCATGTAAATTTATTGTTAATTACAAAAGACTGTAGTAGTAAAGATGGCGGTGAACATTTTTGTGATACGACTTGTTCAAAGAGTCATTATTGTTGGATTCGGGATTTATCACGTTTAGTTTCAAGTCAAATTAGTTGTCAACAACATAAAATATATTTCTGTGATGGTTGCCTCATTTATTTTAGTACACCGTCAGCTTTAACTTTACATCAAAGCTACGATTGTAACCACATTTTCACGCAAACACCCTCAGTGGATTTAAAAATCGATAAATTTGGAAAGAGTGTGCCGGAAAATATTTTAAAATTCGAGGGTATAGAAAAGCAAATGCGCGTTCCATTCGTGGTTTATGCAGATTTCGAATCTGTTTTAAAACCCATTGAAACGGTACAACCAAACCCACAAAATTCTTACACTGTAAAAAGTTTTAAACATGAACCATATTCTTTTGCTTATTTAATTAAATGCTCTTTTGACGACTCACTTTCGAAATTTGAGCTATTTCGGGGGAATAATGCAGCTCAAGTCTTTGTGGATCGTATCGAGTGTGATTTAAGGGCTCTATACAACACATATTTAAAAGACATTAAGCCTATGAAACCGTTAACGCCTGAAGAAAAAAGGGAGTTTAATGATGCTAAAATATGTGGTATATGTGAAGGCCCTTTTGAAGAGGGTGAGATTAAAGTACGAGACCACTGTCACATAACTGGTGCAAAAAGATTTGGTGCTGCACATTCCGTTTGTAATTTAAATTATAAATTACCCTCTTTTATCCCTATCATATTTCATAACTTAAGCGGCTACGACAGCCATTTATTTATAAAAGAGTTATGTAAATATGGGGATAAAATTGGTGTTTTGGCTCAAAGTAAGGAAAAGTACATATCATTTACCAAAAGCATTTATGTGCACGATTATTTTGATAGTAAATGTGGAAAAGTCAAGAGGAAATATTTAAAGTTGCGATTTATTGATAGTTTTAAATTTCTGTCAACGTCTTTGGAAAATTTAGGCAGCGGTTTAAACGACGACGATTTTATTGAAACGCGGAAACATTTTTCAAATATGAACCAATTTAATTTGATGCGTCAAAAGGGTGTTTTTCCCTATAGCTTTATTGACTCTATAGAAAAAATGGAAAATACATGTCTTCCAAGTAAAGATGAATTTTATGATAATTTACGGGAAGAACATATTAGCGATGAAAGCTATAGAAGAGCAAAAGAAGTATGGCGCTTGTTTGGGTGTAAAACTTTGGGGGACTATTCGGACGTGTATTTAAAATCAGATGTGTTGCTATTGTGTGATGTTTTTGAGCAATTTCGGAATAATTGCTTAAAATTCGATAAACTTGATCCAGCACATTACTATACCCTTCCAAGTTTATCATTTGATTGTATGCTACGTATGACTAAGGTAGAGTTAGAGCTCTTAACTGATATAGACATGATACATTTTTTTAAGAAAGGTATACGCGGCGGCATAAGCCAGTGTACAGAAAGGAAGCACATCGCTAATAATATTTTTTTACCAGACTATGACCCAACAAAACCTTCTTCATTTATAACATACCTTGATGCTACAAATCTATATGGTCATAGTATGTCACAAGCATTACCATATGGTGGTTTTCGATGGTTAAGCGAGCGCGAAATTCTGGATTTAAATATTATGGCTGTTGGTGATGATAGTTTACATGGCTACGTTTTGGAAGTGGATGTGCATTATCCGACTGAGTTGCATGATGCACATTCTGATCTTCCATTTCTAGTAGAAAATATCATACCGCCAACAGAAAACGCTAAATTACCGAAATTAATTCCCAATTTACAAGATAAAAAAAAATACATTGTACACTATAGAACTTTAAAACAAGCCATCGCCAACGGCTTAGTGGTAATGCAAACCCATCGAGTATTACAGTTTGAGCAATCAAAATGGCTAAAATCGTATATTGATTTTAATACCAATTTACGTAACAAGGCCACCACAAAATTTGCGAAGGACACTTTTAAATTAAAAAATAACGCGATATTTGGTAAAACTATGGAAAATGTGGAAAATCGAAAGGATATAAAATTAGTAACACATTGGGAGAACAGTGTAGGCAGAAATGGAGCTAGAGCACTAATATCCCGCCCCAATTTCAATAGTAGCTCGATATTTACCGAGAACTTTGTTGCTATACATATGAATAAAGTTAAAATATTGTACAATAAACCAATTTATATCGGTTTTTCCATATTAGATATATCAAAGACTGTAATATACGATTTTTATTATAATTTTATTAAATCCAAGTTTGGCGATGATGCTTCGTTACTTTACACCGATACTGACTCGCTTATATTAAAAGTGTATACGGAAAACTTTTATCAAACTATATCAGAAAACCCCGAAAAATTCGATACATCAAATTACCCCGAAATTAATAATTTCAACATAATTAAAAGTAATTCTGTAGTTGGTAGAATGAAAGATGAGTTTCCTGGTGATCCGATAATAAGTTTTTATGGTACCGGCGCGAAGGCTTATTATGTAAAGTCCATTAATAATGAATTAAAAAAAGCCAAAGGTATCAAAAAATGTGTTATCGAGAAAGACCTTCATCAGGAAGACTACCAAAGAATTGTTGAACGGGGTGGTTTGATATTAAGAAAGATGAAGACATTTAGAAGTGAATTACATAACATTTATACCAACATAATAAATAAAGTAGCATTGTCACATAGCGATGATAAACGTTATGTAATTCCCAGTTCAACCAAAACTCTACCTTGGGGGCATGCAGACATAGATTTTTACAAAACAGACCCGGAAGAAAACTTAGCAAATTTAGTCACCGTGTTGGAATCATTTCTAAGTCAGGACAGCACGTAATCTGGAAAATCCATATTTCATTATTTGTATTGTTTTTATTATTTCTATTAAACATACAACATTAATATGTAACGATAGTATTGTAATTTTTTTTTTTTTTTTTTTTTTTTTTTTTAAATAAAAAACATGTATTCATTGATTGATTGCTTTTTTATTGAACCTTTATTTTAAAATTATAAATATAATGAAGTGTCGACAAATAACAAACTGTAAAAGTTATTGTTGAAAAATTTGTCTAATAGTAAATTAAACGCACAGGTCTACGAGTAAATGTTTAATGTGAAACAGGTTTGCTGACAAGATCCTCCATAGTCTTTTCAATTTTCAACATTCTAGAGTTAAGTTCATCACGCAGTTCGTCTTGCCTAAGTTCATATATTGCAATAACAGTATCATCAATGTATCCTCTAAGTTCTTGACCGGTTTCAATTAATTTCTTGCGTACGTAACCTTCAAGTTGGTTTCTGAATATATCTTTAATAACAATTGTTGAGTCATGTAAAGCTTTCTGCGTATCTTGCACACACTGAGCAAGGTTATTATCAACATAATTTCGTGTGGTCGCATCGTCTCCTTCAAGAGGTTCTGCTAAATAGCACAATCTTTTGCTTCCCATGTCGTAATCTCCATTAGGTGTAAGTTTAAAACCTATTCCTGAAGGACCTCGCATAAAGTTAAAATCCTTAAATTTTCTTTTGCGACCGAACTTATCAATAGTGTTTACTTCTGACATTGTTATGTGAGACTGATTTGAAACCATTAGATTTCACCCTAATATATGGTTCTATTTCATTAATAAACGGACTCTGCAGAAAAATATGGATTGCAAAACGTATTTTAGGTGATGTTTAATAAATACACATACAGATTCATTTTACTATTGTTTTATTGAAAAAAAATTAAAATATAACAAAAGATTGAGTTTACTTTTTATTATTAAAAAAAAATAAAAAAAATAACAAACAAAAAATTAAAAATTAAGAAATAAAATACATGTTAATTTCTTCTGTACAGGTAAGCTTCTTCTATGACCCAATTTCTTCTCTGGATGGCACGTTCATTAATGTCCTTGTTTTTAAAATAACCTTGACAGGACCAAAAAAAAAAATCCTTGAAAATTACAACCTCGAAAACGACCCTGACATTGACGGGTACTTTGACCTTGGCCTTGGCCTCGCATCTAACAAGTTTAGTACTATATTTATATGCTTCTTTAAAATAACCTTGACAGGGACAAAAAAAAAATCCATGAAAATTACAGCCCTGAAAACGACCCTGGTATTGCCGGTTACGTCGGCCTTGGCCTTGGCCTTGCATCTGACAAGTTTAAATATTATACTTAATGCATCGAACAAAAGAAATAAAGGCGGTGTAGTGGGGGAAATGGGCATAAAAGCAGACTTGCTGGCTCGAGCTCTTCACAGTTCGTCAGAACAGCAAACAGTACAGTGCTAAGAAAAAGTTAATTGTGTGAGTTGGAATATCGAAAATGTCTAGTGTACGGTCTCTTTTAGATGCTCTTGACGTGAGCTGCGGTTCACAGCAAGGCATGCTGGATAACATGAGTGGTTTAGAGGTGCTAAGTCCGGGGGTGTTCGAGAACTGGAATGGCGTGGAGCATGAAGATGCCGAAGACCGAGCCCTCAACGATGGTCGCGACGAGGAGTTAGTTCAGTCGGCAGCGCAATTCCTGGAATGCTGGACGGAGGAGAAAGAGCCAAAAATTAATGTGATTAGTGATGTGGTTGTGCGAAAAGCATCGCGGCCTAGGGAATCTTCTCCGAAAGCGTCGAAACTGCAAAAGCTCTTGACTATGCGGAAGTCGGAAATCGCCGATAAAAAAACATTTTATTCGGCGATTAAAGGTGTGGGACAAGGGAAGAAGAAAAAGTTTAACTTTAAGCGTCCCTCCACCCCTGTTCCATTACCCGACTTCCTAAAAACAGCACCGCAAGAGCCACTGTCAGTAGAAGTGGAAGTCATAGAAGGCCCCGATGGACCAACACCACCAACGCCACCAACACCGGCCAGCGTCGAGAATGAAATAGTGTCGGAGGTGAAGTCTTCCCCAGCGCCAGCGCCACTGTCGCCGATATTGGGGTGCCGGAAACCCATGAAGAAGCGGTTTAAGCGGTGTTTTGAAGGCGATGAAGTTTCCGCTGCTTCGTCGTCGTCGTCGTCGTCATCGTCTTCACCAAATAAAACCGCGTCTTCTTCCGAGCCATCACAACCGGAGTGGGTCGAAGACTTCACCAACTCTCAGAAGACCAAATTGACTGACATTTATACCATGAAAAAACGCTTAGTGAATGAAGTGAACGAGTGTGCCAGTGACATTATAGAACTTGAAAAACAATTAGAGATAAAAAAGGTGAAATCTGCGCGGTTAAAAAGACAATTAGAGGACTTTAATAAATTATGTAGTAGGTGTTAGGTAGTTGTAGATATTAGCTTTTAATTTATAGTATTAAGTTTGTAAATATATATATATATATATATATATTGTAGTTAATAAAAAAGTGTTTGATCAAATTTTTTATATTTTATAATGAGAATAAAAATGACTTGAAAATTTATTTTTGTGTGTTATTTCATATAGGCCCTGTCCCACATAATATTAGGTAATAAAAAAAAAAAAAAGTGAATAATCCACTAAAACTACGCAATAGCAATAGTTGTAAATATTTTCTGATAATATTTACAAGTATGCTAAAACATGGTTCGGTTTATGAAGTTAAGGTTCTGTCGCCAGAACTTCTAATACTTTGTATCTCAATATTGTATGTTTTTATGAAAAAAACATAAAATATTGGTTACAAAGTATTATAACCAACTAAAACTACGATCAAATTATTTTGTGGTCCTGAAAAGGACCGTTTGGTTTTAAAACATGCGACTCTTTTATTGAGTTGTGGAGTCGCACGGCCCGTCATCATCATCAGCGGGGGTGGCGGTGCTGTCCTCTGTGTATTCGATGATGAACCGCCAAAGTTCATCCCATCTAGGATCGTTCGGCTCCCACTCCAAACAATTCTCTGTGGTAGAATCTACCACAGGGCATTGGATGGGTTGTTGTTGTTGTTGAGTCGCAGACATGTTGAACTAAAATGATTGTAATAAGTATTGATGGTCGTATATATAGAGACAAATTAATGGTGGGGGGTGAAAACAAATGTCATATTACGTATTGAGACCAAAAGTTGTTTGTGGTCTCAAATACGAACGAACGATTTAGCTGGGTTCCACCAGCACTTAAAGTTTTAATACTTTGTATCTAATATTGTATATTCTATACATACAATATTAGTAACAAAGTACTAATATGTACTAAAACTACGATCAAAGTATTTTGTGGTCCTGAAAAGGACCGTTGTTGTGTGCCCTTAAAAAGGGCCAGGGAGAGTGTGGGGCTTATGGTGCCCCATCCTCGCTGGTCGACCACCAGCTTGACGAATCGCAGGGGCCTTGTGGGTCGTCGGGTGTTGGTGATGCTGGAATTTCCAGCACCGCATCTTCCGTCGAGTCCGGCTCTGGCTGCGGCGACGGAGTTTCGAGTCTTTGTAAGACCCAATCACCCGCATCGTCTAATTCCACTAGACCCGGATCATGGTCATATACTAGCGGAATCGGCTCATCCAAGTCGTCCCAACGTAGGACGTCAATTTCAAAATCCACCTCGTCGTCGTCGTCGAAGACTTGCAGGTCTCCAACGTTGTCGGCTACGGTGTCATCACTAAAGATGGATGAGCCTCGGCTGGCGGGTCTTTCTTCCTCCATGTTTATCGTATGAGGGTTGATGAATATATGACTGTGTAACTGACCCAGTCTCATATATATAGAACTACCCCCACCCCACCAACGGATTCTAAATGTTATGTATTGGTGAGAGCTTATAGAATTATTGATTTTTTTCAAAAACTTTAAATAAGGAATTAGATTTGTTTAGACAATAAGACTTATTCTTAATATTTTGTGAAGAATACATTACAAAAAAAAAAATAATAGAAACCTTGTTTGAACTGTTAACATTTTCATAGGTTCTCAAGCATATAACTTGGCACTTAAGCTACGAGACAAATCGTCGTTAAACGAATATCTCGCCCCATAAGTGACGATTACTAAACTACGATCAAAATATAATGTGGTCCTGAAAAGGACCGTTTTTGTGGCCCTAAAAGGGCCTGGGGGGAGGGTGGGGTGCCTACCGTGGAGTAATACCTAACGATATTAACACCGACCTAGGTGCAGCCCTTGGTCTTCTCATTGGCGGCACCGTCGTCGTCGCTGGTGGTGTCGGCGTTGCAGGCGGTGCCGAAGGTGCCGCTCCTGGTGCGGTACCCCCGCACTCCTCACACTTGCATATCTTGCCGGGCACGAATGGCCTGACAATGCCAATGATCCTTTTTGGTATATCTTCCATCTTGCCGATCGAATGTGTAATGATGAAATAATTCTAATACCGGCCTCTATATACATTCAAAAAGTTGGAGGGGGTAAGGTGGAGTGCATATATGCATTATATAAGTTTGAGAATAATATAAAAAAAAAAAAAAAAAAAAAAAAAAAAAAAAAAAAAAAAAAACCTCCCCCTACAACTTCCACATACTCCCGTTCGGCGGCCCTAGCCTCCTAACTCGAGAATTTCAATTTTTTCGTCCAAATTTTTTGTCATTTTTAAGATTTTCCAAATTTTTTTTTCACCATTGTATTCTACTCAAAATTCTAGGTAATTAAAGTGCTTTTATTTTTTCTCTATCTTGAACGGTTCCCGAGCTACAGCGCTTTAAAGAATTCAAATTACTAACTTTCTATAACCCTTTTTTTCAAATTTAATTTTTTCAAATTTTCAAAAATACTACAATATGTAGAAAAAAGTTCTCTCTTTAATTTCCCAATACCGTTTTTCTCTAAATCTTCAACTTTAGCGCGTATTCAGCATTTTCAAAAAAAAAAAAAAATTATAATTTTTTTTACACCATCGCATTTTCCTCAAAATTTTGGGCTATCAAAGTGCTTTTATTTTTTTTCTATCTTGAACGGTTCCCGAGCTACAGCGCTTTAAAAAATCCAAATTACTAACTTACTATAACCCTTTTCTTAAAATTTCATCTTTCCGAATTTTGAAAAGTACTACCATATGTAGAAAAAAATTCTCTTTCTAATTTCCTAATATCATTTTGCTCCAAAACTTCAACTTTGGCGCGCATTCACCATTTTTCAATTTTTTTTTGAAAAAATTTTTTTTTACGTTTTTACTATCGAGAAAAATGCTTGCTTATAGTACTCGATTTCCTCTATAATTTTTTCTTATAACTTTTTTCCCTATTCCTAACCGTTACTTTCCTACAAATTTTCTAAATCGTTGTTTTCATATTTTGCCTTAAAAATTTTTTCTTGTGTTATTTAAGCTCTTTTTTCCACTTAATAAACCACCATTTTCTAAATTCCCGTACTCTTTTCTTAAAGAGCGGGCTTTTCCGCCAGCTTTTTTTTTTTTGGTTGGGTTTCAAATAAATATAAAACTACTACTTCACTCATTACAAATTTATTGATTCAAGAACATTATTTTGTGTTACATATAATAGATACATTAAAATATAGATTTATTGGTCACCGAACCGTTTAATACATTATAACTAAAAAATGAGTCGTGAATAACTAATGCGTACACTTTAGTGTCTTTGGGGAATTTATTCTTTCTCGTTTGGAACTCCAATTTTACATCCACTGTCGATGAGTTAATCGCCTCTGGTTGATGACTGCAATTAATAATAAAAACGGGGTTTTTCATATATTCCGCGAACGTTATCATCGGATCGTTTATCTCGCGCCCGTAGTAGCTGCTTTGGAAGTTTTCGTAATTGTAATAGGCTGCTGCGTACAGTTTCTTGGCGAAATCTAAATTCCATCTTTCGTATGGATAAACGGTTGAATTCAGATACAGTCTAATGTCGCATACGTCGGCGTGGGTAAACTGGGTTGCGTTTTTTTCTTTCTTGTCGCAATTATTGCTGTCTTGAAACCCGACGATTATATAGCGCGGTCTTTCCAGACTTGTACTCGTTCTCAAGGCCCACACGTCGGAAGATGTTTGCCTTAAAGCTGGTAATTCGTACAGATCCCATTTACGATATGCCATTTGAATACTGGCGTTGTTTCCTCCTTTATTAATGCGAGACAGTATTTTCAATTTTTGCTTGTCGTCTGGAATGATGTGACGAATTTTCCATTCGATTTTGTCGATACTAATTTCTGCCTCTACTTCGCCGACGTAACAATTGGTAAAAGTGCGAGCTATAATCATAATAAGCTCTTGTTTTACGTTGAAAACACCTTTTGCGTAATCTTCGGCGAATCCCATAAGATATTTTAAGGGTAATTTCCCGGAGAATACGTTACTTGCCGTGTCTACGATATCTTGGTTTGCTTCGTCGAGACCCCATCCGCACGTCATGAGAGATCTTTGTTGCAAACTTCCGAATGAAACCATGGTTTTTAATGTCGTCGTAACTCCAGGTTTACGAACCACGGCGACCTGTTCACCTCCCATCTCGTAGCGAATTTCATCGAACAAAAATGCGAGGGCATTATTTGATAAAAAACATCTTTTCGTTGCGTCTATGGGTTTAAATTTTCCTTCGATATATATGTAACTTTCGGCGATATCCAGTATAATATCTTGAAAATTAATGGGGATACGGACTTCATCCGAATTGTTGAATGATGGAGATCCGTATGGTTTATACGTATGCTCTTCTAGACTAATAATGGAATTGTCCAAGATGGGCTCGGAGAAAACCTCTATTTTATCGCTGGTGGTGGAAATCATTTTCGCACTTTAAGACCGATTGATTTTAAAAATTTATAGTCTTCGGCAGATAACTGTTGAGATGTTTGTGATCTAACGTCTGGACGACGACTAACCTTGACGTTAACTCTTCTTTTACTTTTATTATGTTTCGGCGGTTCCCCCATCTTAGTCGACAGCACACACAATTGACGATTGAAGCAAAAACCCATTTCTATGAAAGTTTCTTCAGTTCCAATTTCACGATTATTTTCTCGCCTTGAAAATTGATTAGATCACCGCTATCGTCCAAGATGCGAAGAGTAATGTTGTCGATAAACTGACGTCCTGCCGGCATTAACGGCATATAAATATTATTTTGTGGTTCTTTACTGATTTTGTAACCGGGCTCCACGTCGATATCGAATTCGAACAAGGTATGACCTTCCACCGAATTCATATATGCTCCGGAAATTATATTACAATCTACGCGTATGATGCGTACTTTCATTATTTCCA
This sequence comes from Diaprepes abbreviatus, assembly GCA_034092305.1. Classification (NCBI taxonomy): domain Eukaryota; kingdom Metazoa; phylum Arthropoda; class Insecta; order Coleoptera; family Curculionidae; genus Diaprepes; species Diaprepes abbreviatus. Next base: position 3,674,588 of record JASJET010000185.1, read on the forward strand.
CCATCTCGGTTGATTCGTGCTTTTTGTCTCTTTTTAACACTGTATGATTAAATCCTAACATTTTACCGATACTCGCCTCTCCCCGGAAATCTATAGTATATTGGGATTTCAGTTCACATTTCAGCGTATTATTATTAGCAACCAAGTAAAAGATTCCATCGTTCTTTTCTTCAGTTGAAATCCTCAAAGCCTCCAACATAGCTTTACCTATCTCATCTATTTCATAGGCCCCAGGTGGAATCTGCAATTGTATCGGCTCGGTGGTGTAACCCTCCTTCATGTAGGCAAACTTATTGTTGCTTTCGTCCACATTAAAAATTGAATTGTATGTGTAAAATCCCAGCAATGCCAGACCATATTTGTTTTCTCTATTTAATTCGACTGGTGGATAAAAATCGGCGCTTAAGACGCTCGAGTGTCCTGTTAGTGTGAACGTATAAGACATGACTAACCATTAAAACATCACACATCTCGGTTTTATTCTTAGCGGCAACATTTAAAAAGATTCATCGTCACACCTTTTCTCACTGCATTAGATAGTGATGTTTTTATGCTATTTTCTGCTTTTATGCGCACATCGCTGATTTTGCAATAACAACAAAATATTTTTCTAGCCGTAAGATCCTCATCAGTCATAACCTCGTTTAAATTGCTGCTGCTGCTGCTGAAATAATGTTTGCAACCGCACTGATATTTTAATATATCGATATCGCTTTTAAGGTGCTCCGGCAACTTTTCCCAAACGAATGGAATTTCATTTGGGGCTAATGCAATCATTACTTCCTTGGGCATGTTTTCTAACTGTTTCACGGTCATTTTCCTTAATCCACCGGCTAGATGAAATGCTTTCAGTGATTGCAACATTTTAGTATAGTTATTGCGATCCATTTGCGGTGTTAATGGTGACGATGATGATGATGACATCTTTTACGCTGATGATTCGACAAGAAACTTTAAGCACAAATGTCCACACCAGACTGTTCCAAAATCCTGCTGACGATCGTATGTATAGTAAATAATTTTTGATGGTTCCGATCCCGTTTGTAGATATCGTACCAATTCGATCGGTGGGGGTAAATCGCCGAAGCTGTCATAATATGTTACTTTAGAATTATTTTTTCTATAAGCTACCCAATGAGTCCCTGCACCACGCGTACTATCCAAATTCACTATTGCTGCTTCGTAACGTCGAGGACCTTGTCTAGGTAATAAATCCCTCATATAAACGCCTCGAAAGTGTCCTATTCTTTTCTTTTTGGCATATTTTTCTATATCGATGTTAGATAGTGGTCTTCGAGGTAGGGATTCAATTAGTTTTTTGATCTACGATTTAAAAATAATCCCATACCTTTACGATATGGCTTTAGAAACAAACCATTTCCTTTCGATTTTAAATACAGGCCGGCACCGGTTTTATCTTCGCTGCTTTTTTTTACTGCTTTTATGGCGCGCACAATTCCCGCTGCCCCGCCGGCTAATGAACCCAAAGCTGATAACCCGGCAAAAATTGGTATTAATGGTAATATTCCACCAGTTTTAGGAATCGGTATTATTCTCGGTGTACGAACCTTCCTTTTGCCACCTGCCGCTTTTACCGATCTACGTGCTGCCGACAGAGCTATTTTAGATGCATTCATGACATTTTTTTCCAACACATTTTTACTTCCGGCTTTTAATAATTCCCTTCGAACTGCTTGTCGAATAGCTGTTCCGAAACTGGCTTTCCGAACATGTCGATTTTTATTAACACCTTTCCTTTTTGTATGACGCGTGCCTTTACTAGATGTTTTTTTTGTTGATAATGATGATGGTACACCCATACCAAAACGTTGTTTTCCTTTCATAATGTTTGTAACTAACCAAGCTGCTGTTTTTTCACCTAAACTGGAATCTTTCGATTTTACTCTATTCCAAGCACTTTGTTCGAGCTCGTAATCCGCTCGATGTCTCGCACTTATGTTGTCTTTATTATGTAAATAGGCTAAATCGTGTTTTTTGCATGCGGCATCCAAAGGATTAATGCCTGGATCACCTCTTGTCACACGTTTTATTACTTTTGTTCCGGGTCCGCAATATTGATAACCAGGAATGTGTACCTCGAATGGTAATTTATTTATTAACGAATTCACAATACCGTATCCAGTTTTGTTGGAAACGTGAGACCGTCCACTTCGTTTGACGCTCGACATCTGAATGACAGTTTTTGTGAAAAATTGCCTATAAAATATCAAATTTTCCTAAGATGCGCGTTATCGATCTTAAACAAAAACTTCCTATTGACAATCTCGATGAAAAAGTCGGACTTGGATTTGAAAAGAAGATAATGAAGAGACACGGTCCTTTACTTCCTTCCTCTATTCGCGGCCTGTTAATTGGTCCATCCAATTGTGGAAAAACTAATGTCATGATTTCGCTGCTTACACACCCCCTTGGGCTACGTTTCGAAAATATCTATATTTACTCGAAATCTCTGTATCAACCGAAATATGAGTATTTAAGGAAAATTTTAGCGCCCATCAAAGGTTTAGGCTACTATGCCTTTAGTGATTCCAGTAATATTGTGGAACCGTCCGATGCAAAACCAAACTCTATATTTATCTTTGATGATGTTATATGTGAAAAACAAGATGTTATAAGATCGTACTTTAGCATGGGACGTCATAAAAATATCGACTCCTTTTACCTAGCGCAAACATATTCGCGAGTGCCTAAACAGCTTGTGCGAGACAACGCCAATTTTATTATTATGTTTAAACAAGATGAGTTGAATATGAAACACATATTTTCCGACCACGTTTCACCGGATCTAACTTTTACTCAATTTCAAGAAATGTGCTCAAAATGTTGGGATAATAAGTATGGATTTTTAGTAATTGATAAAGACAGTGATGTGAAATCGGGAAGATACCGCAAAGGATTTGATAGCTATATATTACTGTAATAATAAGAGAAAACGCTCATTTGATTGTTGAAACGTCCTTTGTTAACATCATGAATAACGCGATCGACTTAAAACGTAAACTAGTGGAAGCTACCAATGCCGTCAGAAAAAAATTTAAACAAATTAAAGCGGCTAAAGAGTTTAATGTTGTGGAATTGGAAAAGTTTTACGAACCCATTTCTAAGCCGTTGACAACTATATCTGATGTGGTTAAGCAACGTCAGCAGCAGCAGCAGCAGCAGCAACAACAACAGCAACAACATTATCCAGTTACAAAGCCACATAGTCTCAGTACATCAGTGCAGTCGACTCAAATATCAGGTTTTCCCCGACCTACACATTCCTTTCAAACCTCCACACCTATTCAGCAGCAGCAGCAGCATCGCATTTCAAAAGAAGATATTAGCCAATCGGTGTTTGATACACCCTCGACATCAACTAATACATCTCTCGCATCCGCTGACACCACAACTTCCGATACTTTAAACGCACACCTGAAAGGATTACGTTCGAAACCATCTCTATACGATACTGTATATGGTGTACGTTTTGGTTCAAAAACAGATAACAAAAATTTTATTGGTAATTTAGAGGTGCGTTTTCGAAATGGAAATATTGTCTTATACAAAAAAGGGAAAAATATTGCAGAATATGGTGGATCACCGGCACTTTATGATTTGTTATTTCTTAAAACACCCCCAAGTGTAGGCAAGGAACAACAACAATTAAGTGATAATGTACTTTCAACGTACAAGGAAATTTTGGAATCAACGAATGCTGTCTACAACAATTTTAAAAAAAGTGATGGTTTACGGGAGACCAGATGGAACAAATATTTACGAATTATTAAACCTCTGATAATGGGCACAAAATTAGGTGGTACTATTACAAGAAAAAATCTCTCGGAAAAACTACAGTTACCCACAAACAAGAAATTATCTTCGAAAAAATTTCAATATGTCTACTGGAACAAAGCTAAAGAGTTGGTGGATCGTTTACGTTTGTTGTGGAGTTCCAAAATGGCCGGTCACACTGGACACGAAAATGAAATTATGTCAATCATAGAGGAATTACGAGAAGAAGATATAATATATTAAGCTCAATATTTAATGATATTATTCAGTTCTTCCTTCGATCTGAAACCTTTAGTATTACTAATAATATGGAGCCCAGTCTAGAAAAAATCAAGATTGTTAATGAACTACATAGAACGGCTAGAAAAAATTTTGTAAGACGGCGCACGATAATAAAAGGATACAGAGATTTGTGGCAAATTGATTTGGCTGAAATGCAGCAGTATGCTGATGAAAACGATGGTTATCGTTATATTTTGGTCTGTATAAATTGTTACTCGAAATTTGTCTATACCAAAGCCATAAAAAACAAGACTGGTATAGAAGTTACTAATGCGATGAAAAGCATCATTGAAGAGGCATCATATACACCAACAAATCTGCAAAGTGATCAAGGAAAGGAGTTCTATAATACAAACTTTCAAGCCCTGATGAAAAAATATAATATAAATCATTATTCCACATACAGCACAAAGAAAGCTGCAATTGTTGAGCGAGTCATAAGGACTTTAAAAAATAATTTATATAAACAATTCTCGACAAGAGGATCTTACAAATGGATACATATATTATCGGCAGTAACAAAAACCTATAACCATTCGAAACATCGCACCATTGGAATGAAGCCTGCAGACGTGCAAGAAAAAACACATATTAAAGCATATGATTATTTAAAAATTGTACCTAAAAAATTTAAGTTTTCCATGGGTGACATTGTGCGTATTAGCAAGTACAAAAGCTTATTCGAGAAAGGATATACGCCCTCTTGGTCAACCGAATTGTTTAAAGTTGTAAAAGTTAACGTTACAAATCCACCTACTTACTTGTTGGAATCGTTAGAAGGTCAGCCTATAAGAGGGTGTTTTTACGAATCAGAACTACAAAAAACAAGCAGTCCTGACGTTTATCTAGTAGAAAAGGTCCTTAGACAACGCAAGAAAAATCACATCGAACAATTATTTGTCAAATGGCTAGGATTTCCCAACCACTTCAACTCTTGGATAGATAAAGCTAATATTGTTTAAATAACATATTGTATGACTATATTTTTTTTATTTAAAATGTAAAATAAATAAACAATATATTGTAAAATAAAGTTTTTTATTTCAATCTTCATTATTAAAAACAATGACAATAAAACATCATACACATAAATAACATTTCAATATTCTTGGAGGGAAGGTCCAATTCACCGACGACTACGACGTTATCTTCAAGGCTATGCCACTCGGAGTGCGTTCTCCTATTCTTTAAACTGCTTTTTTTAGATTTTTTTTGAAGTCGAGTCGTACGACAGTGCGCTTAATGAGTCATTTAAAGGCTGATGATAGAGTATTTTCTGCATAACTTCAATTTTTGTTTTAAGCTCACTATTATTTTTGTATATCATGGGGAGGACATCCTTGTTAAATATGTCACATATTACAGCTGCAAAATTGTAAAACTTTCTATTAACAAAGTGTTTTGTCACAGCATCGTCATCATCTTTAGGTTCGCCTAAGTTGGTTATGATTTTTCCACCCATATCATACTGCCCATCCGCTGTAAGTTTAAAACCAACCCCTTGTGGCCCAGATAATATATGATATTTTTCATTATATTTCTGACGACCAAATTTATCAATTGTGTTGTTTCCTCGACTCATTTTCAATCTTTACTAAACTATTTTATTTTTATTTGCCCTACTTATATTAAATATTTCAGCTGAGAAAAAGAAACACTGACTATGATCTACTGGGTTGGTATGTTTATAAAAGAAATAAAATAAAACTGTGATTGTAACAGATATTTATTTACAGTTATTTAATTGCACAAATACAAAAATTATAAAAAATTAATTTTCCATGTCTTCGTTTTCGTTGCTCAAAATTCTATCCCATCCGACACTATTTCGATCGTCAACGTCTTGGGCTGTTGCTGTTGCAGAAACCAATTCATATTTTGCAGCAAGCTCACCTGGTAAATGTGGAATATTGACGAGGTATTCTTTTAATTCTTCTTCAGCCATTTCAGCACAAAATGTATCCATGTCTATGGAACCATATAAAAATTTGTCGCACAAGTGTGCCCCAGCCATAAAATTGATTGTATCCCTGATCTCGTTCTTATATTGATCTTTGGTTACATCAATATGCGACCAATCATTTACGCTATCTAACATATCGTGAGCCCTATTTCTTAATTCTCTCCCCAACCAAAATATGTATCTATCTACACATTCGTTGGCGGTCGTCGTCGTCGTCGTCGCATCAGCAGACATCTTTAACAGAAATAATGAACACGCGTAAGTATTCTGACATGTGCAACTATATTTTAAATTTAATTACATCCTTTTTTTCAAACAATTTACATACAATTTACTCCAATGAGCCAAAACGTAATAATGTTCGAGTATTGTTTCCAAAAACTCTAGTGCCCTGCCCCAAATAAGTTAGAGTGTATTTATCTTTAGTTTTACTCATAATATCTACAATATCGTCAGGTAGTGTTTCGGCCACACGTTTTGGTAAAAAAGTCTCAAATGTGCTATTATCACCGTCATCGTGTAAAGCCACTAAAAGAGTTTTACCAAATCGTGTAGTCATTGAAACCATCTTTACAATTTTATACACTTTGCCTACAATCATTTCGGTAACCTTTTTTTTCTCTAAAACCTCGAAATCTTTGCTAAACATTTCATTAATTTCATCTAGAGTTTCTTTTGCAATACTCATTATTGAAAAAAATGGTATATAAATCCAAAAATTACCGTGAATATAAAAGCACTTTCAGAACACTACACGAACACAATATTTGATGTTTATGCCACTGATATCTGCGACTGTTTGAAGTCACTTCTTCTCCCACGAACCTTTATAGCGAGGTTTCAAGGTCGAATTGTAACAATGGTGGGGGTAGCTTAACGATAGAAATAGTGGGAGGAGTATTCAAGGTCAAATGACGTCACACATTTAAATTGGTATAAGGATAACTTCAAGGACAAAATATAATGAAACAAATAACTACATTTTATGTACTTTATTCATTGATTTTTTTCTGCCATTCTTCTATGCGTTTAACATTATCACCTAAACCTAATTTCCTTAATTTGTTCAATAATAATTGTTTATTTTTATTTCTAAGAAAATTCTTACAAACTATACTAGCTAAAAGACACACTTCGGCATGGTCCATATACTTAAAAAATACACTAAAGTCCTGAGCCTCCGAATCTTGCATTTCATATGCGTAAAATTCCGAACAGGCTGCAGAAATTAGAAATTCCTCGTACATTTCTCGCACTAAACTTTCCATATTAACTACTACTACGTTAAACTTAAGTCCTACACTCTAATTTCATCTAACACAACCGGATCTGCAATGAACCTAATCAGTTTTTCCAAACAGTCACTAAACCCCAACTTTTTTATCTCACGAACAAAGTCTTGTAAATTTATTGTTTTGCTGCAATATTTACGACATGCATTCGCAGCCTTTTCATATTCATAAGCCAAATCACAATAGCGCGACGCCCATTCTGCTCGACTTTTCATTGCATCATTGAAATAATTACTAGCCGTTTCAGTGAACTCATCGCCCAATTTTTTTACTGTCTCTTGCAAAGCACTATTCATATTATTCACTCATTTTTACATTCACGACACTTTTTTATTGCTGGTGGTGGCCCATCTATATGATGACGATATATTTGTTCATAGTGAATGTAACAGGGTAAGCTTAACTGTAGTTCCTTGTTACACCGATATGACGCTGGCAGCTTATCCCAAATTTGCCGTAAACTCAGCGTATCAACGCAAGTTTTTAAATATTCGAGAGGAAAAAATGCTAGATCCTTCTCTTCAAAATCACACAAACTTTTTAAATTACTCTGATATAAACAAATTACTCTGCCGACTTGCTCTATAATTTTTTCTTTAGATAGTTCCGTATCTGACATTTCACACTGAATGAATGCAAGTAGACTCGCACAATTTATAGAACAATTTGCAAGGTCGAAATCATTTCAAGATCATCCCACACTATTACAATGCACAAATAACTACTTCAAGGTCACACACCCAAGATGACCTTCAACAAAGTCAAGGTCGTCTCGACCAAGGTCAAGGTCAAGGTCACACACACAACCTTGAACACAAGGCCAAGGCCAAAGCACACGTGCACTTTCAAGGTCAATGACAAGGACATGTGGGCGGGGCCAAAGAGGGGTGAAGCAAGGTCAAGGTCAAGGTCGAGGAGTGGGGGGATCGAGCGAATCGGGTTATGTTCACTACTAACAGCGATTCTAACCAATCATCTGGTATTATTCCTTCGTTGTAAATTTTATTAAAGAAAGTGGTTAAGTAGGAAATATTTTCTTCATCCAGAAGTTTAAGCAGCTCAGCAGGGATTTGATCTGGTCCAGGTGCCTTATTATTTTTGGCTTGCTGTATTGCTTTTCTGACTTCTGATCTCAATATACTGGGGCCCCTGTCTATCTCGCTGCCGCATATAGTATGTGTATGTGCAGCGTTTTCTCGAGTAGCATCGTCAAAAAAGTTACTGATGTATCTCTCCCATTCTCTGCACTGTTGTTCGTGATTACAGATTTTTCCGTCGGCGTCTTTGAGTAAATGAGCATTTTTTGGTTTTCTGATTCCGGAGGTATATTTAAGTTTCCTGTGGAGATTGAAATTGTCGTGTTTTTTTTGGAGGTTCTCTATTTCTTTACAGGAATTTTCGAGCCAAAGTTCTTTGGCTTGCTTAATTTTTCTTTTTATGAGTTTATTGATTTCACTGTATTTGTTAGTATCTCCATTTTTATATTTCCGTCGTACCTCCATCAGGGACTTAAGTATAGAACATTATACATAAAATATGTCTAGAATTTTACGTGTAAATCAAAAATGCAGTAATATATAGGGTGTTCTATATAGAATAAGCAAGTTGACCTCTACTTCCAGTATAACCGGAAGTGTCGCGATCTTCAAAGTATTTTAGCCAGCTGTCCCCCATGCACGTTAGTACACTTTCAAATTTTCAGATTCTTCCTAATTATAATGTTCCCACAATCAATTGATAAAGTTCCCGGAGATCCACCCTGTATATCGATTAAAGCCAACGATGTAGAATTTGAAAAAAAAAACGTGTTAGAAATAAATAGTTGTTTTATCGTTTTTCGAAACCTAATCCCAATTGGAGTAAACAGGGGATAATTTTTTTTTGAAGGATAAAACTTTATACGAAAATAGGTAAAAACAAGGGAATATTTATAAGAATACAATAACAGGGTAATTACTCCAACATTTATTTAAAACAAAAAATTATCTTTCAATGCCAAGTCCGTGCAATACCTGACATGACGTTTTAAGAGAGCATTCTACTGATGATGATGATGATTTTTCGCGAGTGAATAAATACTAAGTAAACAAAGTCTATCCGGACGATTGCATGTCACGGAGAAAAGTTTTTGAGTGACATAAAAAGGTTCATTGTTAAATATTGAATCGTTGGAATGCATATGTAATTATCTGTTCTTTTCTCAGTCTTTACTACCTGAAGATGCAACTTTAAGCTACGAAACTGGTAGCAGACTATAAAATAAAGAATTCGATGATCAAAATATTGTTTAATTTATCTTAATTATCAAATTTATTTTTCCTTAAAACTCCCCACTGGGCCTCTTATTTTATTTAGAATTATATTGTTTTCCTTGGATAAATTCTTGTATCATTTTCTTAATCAAAAACATATTTATTATGGTCTTTATTTCTCAAGTATGTACCAACAACAAAATGAAAATGTCTTATTCACATGTATATTAATTAGCACCCAGTTGGTTCTTTCGCAAGTCATACAATACCATGTAAATCAGAGAGAAAAAAAAATAAATTAAATGTTAACAGCATATTAAAGCCTTTAACAAAGCGTAATTAAGCAGCACTTACTTTTAAAAAGAGTGCATGTTCACATATGGTAATTACCATTGTGTGGGTGTTGTATTGATTTGTTTATTAATTTTGCCATGTAATTTTGTGGTAATGTAATAATAAATTTGCTGATTACAATGGTATTCGCAACAAAAGTATTTATGTTTATGTGAAGAATAACATATACTTTAAGATTATAGGTAGGATTATATAATCTTGTGTTATTATTACTAGAGTGATTGATTCAATCTTATGTTTGATATACAGGCAGGAACACCATAAGAGAGTAAAAGTTAATTACCAAATATATTTAAAAATATATTAAAAGTCTCGGGTAATTCATATTGTTTGATGTAATCTAGATTGCGTAATTCATAGGTTAAGTCGTAGAGATTTCTCTCGAATATAATTCGCTGAAATTCTTTTTAGCATTCTAGTAATATTTCTTAAATATAAAATATCGTTTCCGTATTGCGATATTACTTTTATAGTTACCAATATTTTTAGGCCAACGATTATCTCCAAATACACTGGTTGATCTACAGAAAGAAAATTCACATACTATTTTTAATTTATCATATAAATGGAGATACAATTTTGAACTTAAAAATCAGAAATACACGGAGGATATCCTAGACTCAAATAATTTATACAGGGTGTCCACCAACGAAGTCGATAGGGGCGACTTTCGGTTATATCGGAAGTTGATGATCTTATTTAACGTTAAAAATAAGGGTGACTTTGCAATAGGTTTTCTATTCCAAAAATTGTAGTTTTTGAAATAATGGCATTGTATTGTAAAGACGCTATACGGCTTTTAATTTTTTTTATTAGTTGGCCATGATGGCGAAACGCCACGAAAAAAACAATAGAATACGACGGAAATGTCACTATTTCTTACCATTTCACAATTATTAATAAAAATCATGCCAGGGCGATTAAATTATACTCAACAAATGTCTGGCATGATCTTAATAAAAATTTGAATAATCTTCGTGCGTATAATTTAATCGCTCCGACATGATTTTTATTAATAATTGTCAAATGGTAAGTTATAGTGACAGTTTTGTAACGCTCTATTGTTTTCTTTCGTCGAGTTTCGCCGTCATGGCCAACTAAAAACAAAACTTAAAAGCTGTATACAGTTTTTACAATACAAAAATGTTTGAAAAATTACAAATTATTTGAATAGACAAACTTATTTGAAGTCACCCCAATTTTTATTGCTAAATAAGATAACATTATAAAAATAGGGGGTTTACACCTAAAAAAATGGACTTTTAACGATTTTTTAAGTTAATATTTAATGTTAGTTTTTGATTACACAACAAACACGACGGATCTGAAATTATTTTTAAAAAATTCAATATGGCGGACAAAAAAATTAAATTTTGTCTGATTTTCTCCAAAAATGGTGTGGGGGAGTTTTCGGAGTCGCACATAATGGATCCAAAATATTTTTAAAAAATTCAATATGGCAGACAAAAAATCAATTTTGTCCGATTTTCTCCGAAATTGGTACGAGGGAGTTTTTAGGGTCGTACATAACTAATCTAAAATTATCTTTAAAAAATTCAATATTGCGGATTAAAGATTCTACATATCCCGATTTTGTCTGAAATCAGTATTGGGGTATTTTGGTTAGTGTTAATTATCAATTTAAAATATTTTTTGAAAAACTCAGATTCAATATGGCGTCCTAAAAATTTTAAAATTTTCGATTTTCTCCCAAACTGATATAGGGGATTCTTGAGGGTGTAAATTATGAATTTAAAAGTATTTTTTCAGGATTCAATATGGCAAATCCAAGATAGCAGACTAAAAATTTTACATTTTTAGATTTTTTCAAAGGTGGGACTGAATTGTTTTTGAGGATGTAAATAGCGATTATAAGCCTAGAAATTTTAAATTTCTGGATTTCATCCAAAATTGGTACTAGGGGGCTTTGAAGTGTTTAGATTTAGATTAGATTAAGACTTAAAATAACTTTTTTGAAATTCAATATAGCGGATGCAATATGGTGGGTTGAAAATTTTACCTTATTCGCATTTTTTTAGATTTGGTATTAGAGGGTTTTCGGGGTCGTGTATTACGAATATGAAGTTAATTTTTTACAATTATTAGGTTGATAAGATACAATATGAGGGATAGAAAATTTTACATATTAATATTTTGAGGAGTATACAAACTCAATATACAGTATAAAATATATCGAGCTAAAAAATTTACATCTCATGACAGACTAAATATTTGTTTGACACAATTTTTACTTAATGTGAAAAACTCTAAGAACCAAAGAATTTTTAGTGGTTCATTTTAGGGTGATTAACAACTTTGGATAAAATGGGTACTCTTTTGCCACCTTGGAGTCATTGCGAGGTACACTAATCTCGATTAGTACTTAGTTCAAATAATTTATGGATATCATAATAAATTCTAAAACTAAAAATAGAAAAATAAAATTTTTATAAAAAAAATGAACCGACTTCTAAAAGTGCGCTAAAAACTGAAAAATAACTATAAATTTTTACATGAAATTGAACTTTTTGAAGTCGGCGTCAAATTATTTGTAAATTAAATATATACAAATTATGGTATGAAAGCAATTACAAATAAAGTATTTTTAATCTGTTTATGCAAATCATAATTTGTCAGGTATTAGCGTGGCGCCGACCTCAAAAAGTTCAATTTCATATAAAAATTTATAGTTATTTTTTAATTTTTAGCGCACTTTTAGAAGTCGGTTCAATTTTTTTTATAAAAATTTTATTTTCTCTACTCTACTGGGATTTTATAAGTATATACAAGTTAATAGGTGAGTAGAGTGTGAAAAAATTTTCGATTGTTAAATATTTCTGCAATGACGAGGACCTAATTGTTAAAGAAAAAATAACATAGGATGAAAGAATGGATTAGAAGCAGAAATTAATTAGGAGAAGCTATAAATGTTTTTGGAGAACTGGCTACGAAGGATCTAGAAAAACACCCGAGGTGTTTAAGAATGACACTTAACAATCAGAAACTAGTCGGCGCCAATCATGGCGTTCACAATCAGTTGAAAAACTGTCACCTGACTGATTCTGTAAATTTTAATTGGCGCTGACTGATTTGTGATTCCTTTACGAACAGATCTATTGAAACGAAGTTTACATTACTGTGAATTAACGGCATGGTTGGCCGTTCCTATTTTGTAGTATATCATTCCTTATGATGTTATACATCATATATTAATTTTTTAGAAAAATGTATAAAAAAGTTTTTAAGTTGTATGATTATGTCACATTACTTATGACTCTTCCCATATAGCCCATGTTAAATGTTGCATTTTTATATCGATTATCTCGAATATGAGAGGGACAAGGTGCCTGAAATTACGCAGTCACATTGAAAATTATATCAACAATGAATATTCGAAATTTCAAGAAACTATATAGGAATTCGGTTAGCGGATGAACTACCTTAATTGCCACAAATATAGCATATATTTCCACTCCCTACTACTATTTCTTATTATATTTAAACTGTAAAGTGGAAAAATGACGATGAGGGAAAGATGGAGTAGTTCTACATATTCCCTCCACTTACTTGATCAGCTATCATTAGGTGTCATAAAGTGTTTACTAGAAACGAGTATGTACTCTACCTCTGTACTTTACGAGTTACCAAGGTACCAAGCGCTGTCGACTGACTGACTCATCAGCAAAACGTATGACATATACTCTTTGTCCATACATACACACAGGGCGTACTTTAGGAAATTAAAATATTGACTCTTTATCAAGGTCTGGAGGTTTACCATGAAGGGTTGAGCATTAATTAGTCTATAAATCTTTATTAATGTTTTGATTTAAAAAATCAATTAATTATGTCTCGAGCCGAATCTTTTCTTGTCTGTAATGATTAATATATGTATTTTTTAATTGAATATATTATGAGGTGATCGGCTTAGGTAACAAGGTATTTGAACTAAATAATTAACTAGCCCACACTCCATAGCTTTACATAAGTAAAAATAAATTAATTCTAAAGCGTTTGAGTACCTAAATGAATCTCTGATTCTTGTAAAACGAGTTGCATGAAAATTTGAATAATTTAATTTTGTACTTACGATGTTAGCAAAGAATGAATCCTGTTTAAGGTCATCGGCCTTCAGGACGTATCTCTTAATGAGTTTGTCAGTTTTCAGGTCGTAAATAACAATCGCTGGAGGAGAAATTTGTTTGGGATCTCCTAAGATATCAGCCAAACCGGTGTCCATCACCCAAAGTCGATCGCAGACATCTACAGACACTCTATTAAAGATAAAAGGTATTATTTAGTATACTTTTTGTAAATCTACAAAAATAATTGATACTGACAATAAAATCTTTACATTTATTGATACCATTTTTTGTGGGTGGCTTTTTGAAACTATATTTATCATTTTAAAATACTAATTTAGGACAACCTTGCAAGTTAGAGCTATTTTCAAGCTATTTTCCTTGTCTAGTATAAATAATTTCATTTTAACTAACTATATGGAGCATTCTCTAAAAAACATATCTAGCGTCTAGAACCGCGTTAATTTTTTTTATCATTAAGGAGACGGATTAGACGGAAATATTGATCATGTGACTTCAGAGATATTTAGATTGCTCCCTATTTTACGAACGGTGCAAATCCCTATGATGTCAACGTCATGAATTATTAGAAGGAGGCGTGGCCAAGGAGAAGGGTATACGGAAGTGTCAAGCTGTCAAAAAAAGACGCGAATATAAGAGTATTTAAAGTTAATAGTTCTAAATATCAAAATTGCTTTCTCCATTTAGAGATTTTTGAATGATTAGTTGCCAGCAATAGCTTGAAAAAAAGAAGAACGAATCTATTAAAACTTGGCTAGTGAAAACTCAACAAAATACAATTCCAATTTTTATGCTGATATTTAACTGTTTAATATATCATTTGTAGAAGTTTGGAACGTTATTTATTTTTGGAAATTATTTATTTAAATCCACCGGAATATTCTGGTGAAGAAATAATGTTCCTTTATTATGCAAGGTGTTACCAAATATCTAGAACTAGAGTGTCGTTCGCTCTTCAAGTAAACATTTATGTCAACTAAATTACCTGAATACTGAAACAATATGATTATCGTCTTCTGGTTTAGCATCGCCTTTAGGGATAGTATTCGCTTTCCAATCGGGATATGGAATCACTGCTGCGGTCTTATTTATCGGTTCATTTAGAGAAATGTAGCCCAATGAGGCAGCAACTCCGCTTTTCCACCTAAAAATAAATAAGCAATGCCGCTATAAACACCTACAGTCGGATTCACTAACATGGTTTATTTTTAAAACTATCATAAATTGACGGCGGAGGGCTTAAACTGACAAGAGCAACAATAAGTCAAGCAAGTTTTAAATCCTAAAAATACTAGTATAAAAAATTATTTTGTTTTATTACTGAATCCGCAAAAATGTGGAATTTTATTTATTTTTGGTAGATAACTACTTCCCTTACATATTTCAAGGCTTTATCGCAAGGTTCTTATCCTTAATATTCCTAAATAAGCGTTTATTTATCGTCACATGTAATATAAATTACGACAATACCATAAGCTAAACAAAACTGGCCGACTAGAAGATTTAAATTTCATGGCAACTAGATCGAGTTTCACTCTTAAATCTTCTTGATGAATCTGGCTGTTATTTTTAGAAATCGAATGATTGAAAAAGATCCATGTTAATTTTCTAAAATTTGATTAAAACAGCACATTTCACACAGTTCTTATCAGCAGCCTCGTTCACACTGAATTTAGAAATAATTCAATGTTCATGGCTTTATTTCTGGAAAATACTAAAAAATGCCGTTGTGCCTATATCGATTTAAAAAAATCTCAGCTTTCGATCTAGACTATGAAAAACTATAAAAAGTGCCGTTTTCAACATAGAGCACGTTTTATATTTTTTCGAGGTCAAAACATTGAATTTTTAAAAATGTGACTACACCATCGAAAAAAATACCTCTATTCCAAAATTTTCTTTGATTAATTATTTCTGGAATATTTTGTTGGCCTTTAAAGGTACGGTATTTAACCTTAAATTTGGAACATTTTTTGTCTTTGTCGATTTTACCGATGTCAATTGTTTCTTTGATAGAGATATATTTCTGCGAAGTTGGCATCAAAACAAAACATAAATATAAAAGTTGGTTGGCCTTGGCCATTTAGACATTTGTTAATAGTTATGTATGAATTATATTATGAAAAAGTGTTATGTATACAGTGATAAAAGTTAATGATTTCTTGAGTAAAAGTGTAATATATTTGTCTTCTGGTTATATTATTTTCCATATTATTTCATTTCCAATCTGCAGCTAATCGAAATGAAAGTGATTTGAACAAAAGTAAACCTTGGTGTCTTGGATCATGAAATATAGTATTAAAAAAATAATAAAATTGTTGATATAGGACCAAAATAAACTTTTATATTCTATCCTCTCTAACAGTATGTACAAGGTATGTAAAATAAGTGATATACTTCTTCTTTTTCCACTCTATGGAGTTGGCTGCCACTTTTTTGCTTTCAGCGCCGTACTAAATAAGTGATATAGTCCAATTACCCATTAATTTGACAGACAAATGATGATCATAGGGAGTTCGAAATTTTCCTAGAGGTGAAAATTATTTCCACGTAATATTTTGAACTCATTAATTATTTCTTGGCTAAATAAATACAAAAAAGTTGTTTTTTTCTTATATTTTAATATCTTACGCCACCTGTTTAATGTCCCTAAGAGGAATAATTTTAAATAAAACGGCGAAGGAAAACTACAACCCGGCATTGAAGTTTATGCCAATGTGATACCAACTGATAAAAGTTATATAAATCAGTACCATCAGATTTGTCACTGACGATACACAATATGTCTTTTCTAAGTTTATTAAGTATTTTGACTAGAGAAGAGTAATATGTTATTAGTGGCAAATCTGTGTTATTTATGAAACTTTTGGTATCACGTTGGTATAAATTTCAAGGCCAGATTTCGTTTTTTTATATTTAAAGACATTAACCAAATTATGTTTAGGAAGCTACTGCGGTGGTCCCATACCATTTTGGTCAAAATTGGGTCAGTAAAATCCAAGATGATTTTTGTAATATGGCGGCGAATAAATTAATTTTGTCTGATTTTTTTCAAACTTCGTATGGGGGAGTTTTTGGGATCGCACATAACGAATCTAAAGTTATTTTAAAAATTCAATATGGCGGATTAAAAATTTTAAATGTTTCGATTTTGTTGAAAATTGACATTGCGGGGTTTTTGGGGATGTAAATTACCAATTTTATTGAAAAATTCAATATGGCGGATCCAATATGGCGTCCTAAAAATTTTATACCATTCGATCTTATTCAAACTTGGTATATAGGGGATTTTGAGGATATAAATTAAAAATTAAAAATTTATTTAAAAAATCAATATGGCTGACTAAATATTTTACATTTCTCGATTTTGTTCAAAATTCGTACTGGGGGGTTTCTAAGGGTGTAAATAAAGAATTTAAAATTATTTTAAAAAATTCTCTATGGAAAATGCAATATGGCGTTCTAAAAATTTTAAACTTCCGGATTATGTTCAAAATTGTTACTAGGGGGTTTTCGAAGAAGTAGATTAGGATAATATAAAGAGTGATTTTTTTTTGAAATTCAATATGGCGGATCCAATATGGTGAGTTGAAAGCTTCATGTTATTCACATTTTTTCAAAATTTGTAGTAGGATCGCAGGCTATGAATCTGAAGTCGCTTTTTTACAATTTACAATATCAAATACTTCTTAAATTTTTTCGATTTTTTCCAAAATTGATATTGAGAGGTTCTAGGGGAGTATATTACGGATCTTAAATTAATTTTTTCAAATTCAATATGCAAAAAATTTTACATGTCTCAAATTCTTTAAATATCGGTATTGTGAGGTTTGTGGGGATTAGATCACGAATCTAAAAGTAAATTCTTATAATTCAAGATGGCGAATTTACTATGTCAGACTAAATATTTTTTTGCTACATTTTCGTTCAGAACTGGTATTCGGAGAATTCTCAGATTCAAAGAATTTTTTCTTGTTCAAATTAGGGTAATTTACAAGCTTGGATAAAATGGGTACTTTTTGCAACCTTGAAAACATTATGAGATACGCGAAATGTCTTGTTCAGTACCTACTTTAAATAATTTATGGATATCATAACAAGCTGAAAACTAAAAATAGGAAAGTAAAATTTTTTGAAAGAAATTGAACCGACTTGTAAAAGCGAAAAATAACAAAAAAAAAATAAATGGAAATTTTTGAAGTCGGCGTTAAATTACTAATAAATGAAACAAATGATTACAAGAAATGCATACAAATGACGGTAAAATAAAGTATGAATTACGCATTTTTTCAGGTATTAGTTTGGTGACGACTTCAAAAATTTTAATTATTTATAAAAATTTTTATTGTTATTTTTCGTTTTTTAGCGTTTTTTTAGAAGTTGGTTGAATTTTTTTTAACCGACTTCTAAAAGTAGGGGGTTCTCAATTCGTCGACTATGTATTTTTTTATGTATGTACACCGATTACTCCGGAACGGCTGCACCGATTTAAATGAAATTTTTTACGTTACGTTCAGGAAATTGCTGCCGTGGTCCCATATTTTTTTACATGAAATTGGTGCAGTAAAATCCAAGATGGTGCTTACAATATGGCGGCCAAAAAATTATTTTTGTCCGATTTTCTCCAAAATTGGTACGGGGGAGTTTTCGGGGTCGCACATGATGAATCTAAAATAATTTTAAAAAAATTCCATATGGCGGATTCAGTATGATGGACAAAAAAATTTAATTTTGTCCGATTTTCTCCAAAATTGGTATGGGGGAGTTTTCGAGGTTGCACATAACGAATTCAAAACATTTTTTAAAAATTCAATATGGCGGATCCAATATGGCGGACGAAAAAATTAATTTTGTTCGATTTTCTCCAAAATTGGTATGGGAGAGTTTTCGAGGCCTCACATAACTAATCTGAAATTATTTTTAAAATATTCAATATGGCGTATCCAATATGGTGGATAAAAAATTAGTTTTGTCCAATTTTTTTCGAAATTGAGATGATAGTACATTACGAATTTGATATTATTTAAAAAAAATTAAATATGGTGTATCTAAGATAGAGGATTAAAGATTCTACATCTCTCAATTTTGTCTAAAGTCAGTATTGGGGGATTTTTGTTAGTGTTAATTACGAAATTAAAATATTTTTTGAAAAACTCAATCTGACGGATTCAATAGGTGTCTTAAAAATTTTACATTTTTCGACTTTCTCCAAAACTGATATAGAGAATTCTTGAGGGTGTAAATTATGAATTTGACTGAAAAATACTTTATTTGTAATTGCTTTCTTACCATAATTTATATATATATATATATAAGTAATTATTTATTTCATTTAGAAATAATATGCATCCGACTTCAAAAATTTCAATTTCATATAAAAATTTCTAGTTATTTTTCACTTTTTAGCGCACTTTTAGAAGTCGGTTCAATTTTTTTTATAAAAATTTTATTCAATTTAATTTTATATCTATTTATATATAAAATTATTAACGTTATTAACGTCACTAAATTAATAATCTCAGCGACTTTGGTCTAATAGGGTGCACAACAATAATCTAGAAAAATTTTTAACTTCTTGTATAATATAATCGATGTAATTTTCACGTCATTTGTCTACCAGTGCGACGAGTTATCTCAGTATTTTAAATTTACAATTGTTTCTACATTTAACTGACAAAATGGCCAGATTATTTAGATATTTCGAAATATTAAAAAAAAATCAAAAATTATCCAATTTTTTTTTAATTACAAAAATAACCATAGAAATAAATGTAAAAAGTCTTACCGGACCTTTAGGGACAAAAACCTGATCTTAGTAAAGTATCATTATTTTATAAAATACAGAAAACCATCGCTAGAAAAAGTTGTTCAGAACCAACTTTTATAAAATATAATAAATATAAAATATCAGTTACCTATAATAAAAACTTGACAGCTTTGGATGCTTCAGTCCGTCTTAAGTAAGACAATGGTTTGAACTAATTATCATCAGATTTTTGAGGTGCTCAATCAAGTTTCTCTCTTTTTTTAAAGTTCGAATCCAAGATGTGAATTGGGCAATTGCAGAGCTATTTGATTTCAGTTATTTTAAGTTGTAAATTCCCACTGTATGCAAATTACACTTTACAATCATAAAAACAACTTTTTTAACACGTTCTATTAAAAATCTGTTGCAATGTCATTCTTGATTATGAATGATAATAATTATGCTAATTTAATAAATCTGTTATAGGCATTTAAGTCATGTAACAATAATTAAAGTAACTGTTAAGAACTAGTTGAAAGTGCTATAATAATATGTAGTAAGTTAACAATGGTTCAAACTTCATGTATTTATTGTTACCGAGTACAGGAGGACTTGTTGAAAACCCCATTTTGCCTTTCTTAAAAATACAGATAGCGTAAAAGTCTGTTCTTATGTGTGACTTCTTCTGCATGGATTTTAAATAATAGATTTTTAAAAGTCTTGAAGCTAGATAAATAACTATTGTGTGTCTATGTTTTATTTATATCTCTCTAAGCCGACTATCTTTTGAGAAGAGAAAAATTGCCCCTATTTCACCCCTATTAATATTAAACTTTTAAGATGATTAACCAGTTTGTTTTCATTGTAGAATTAATGTATGTACATATTATGTCTAGCTTTAGTTATGTTTATAAATTTACCCTTTTGCAAAATAATTTTACCCTCTTAAGTTATGTTTCATAAATATTTTTTTAGCAAAAACTTTGCTTCATAAAAATAAAAATAAAAATTTTCCTTTTTTGCTTCATTAACTCCAAAATTATTTTAAAAATAACAATAAAAAAGCTTACCTAGGAATGGTGACAAAAAGTTTGTCCTGCCACCTGTCCAACCCCAATGGAAGATTATTCGCGGGAATGTAACTTCCATCCTTAATGGCAACATTTTTAGCTTCATCATTAGGCCAAGCAAAGGATAATTCTTTCCAAGCAAATACTTCTTCAAGCTCAGCCAAAGCACTGGCCTTGCAGACCAAAACCGCGATAAAGACAAGAGTTTTAAGGGCCAGCATGTTGTTGGTTCGGCTCGAAAACACTGACTGGCCACTCGTAGTGAAGAGAATGGTTTTATGAACGAAGACTGGTGAGAATTGTTGATATTTTTTGTAGGTTTGTTTATTGTGTAAGGTCAAAGATGTAATGTGAAATAAATACAAATCGAATTAAGGTATGCCCGGTATTGAATAGAATGTTTTTGGGGCATTTTGACAATTTTCTACCTTTGTTTGGAGTTGGAGTGAGACATCTTACTTTCCTGAGAGATATAATGTCTTATTAAAAAAGCCAAGCGGGCTTATGGATATTATCTACCAACTTCAGTTTCAACATTTTAAATTTTATGTTAGCCAGGAGGAGGAAAATTCTTCTCGCTAAATCCGCTTTTAAATTATTTTTTATTTCGAGTTTTTATCCCAACTATACAGTGTGACCGGTAAAGTCCGCATTATATATATATATATATATATATATATATATATATATACATATATATATATATATATATATATATATATATATATATGTATATATATATATATATATATATATATATATATATATATATATATATATATATATGTTTATGCGACTTTCACGGATTCCTCCGTGTGAGATGCAATAGCAGTGGATATATCCACATTATGCCGTTATAGTGCTGAAATCACATTCAGCAAACGTACAACTGCATGCAACTCCTTGTATGAGTGAAGTAATATATATATATATATATATATATATATATATATATATATATATATATATATATCCGGTTTCATAGCGTTCTACGCCTTCCGGTTCCCAGTCTCCATTGTTTTCGGTCTTCCCAATCCCCTGGAAGTAAGTTTCTTTCGGACATGGCTCGGTTAATACCCTTAATCCAGGTAACTGTTGGTCTTCCTCTTTTTATTTTTTCATTTGGTGTGCATTTTAGGATTTGCTTTGGTAGACGTTCGTCCGTCATTCTCTCGACATATCCATACCATACCAGCTGACGTTGTTCGATTTCATCGAGAATAGTTTTCTTTACGCCCATAATCTCTCTAATTCTCTCGTTGGTTATCCGTTCGATCCTTAACTTTCCGGCAGATCTTCGCCAAAAATCCATTTCAAAAGCCAGCAGTTTACGTTCTAAAGTTTTATTTATCTGCTATGTTTCACATCCATACAATACAACGCTTTTAAATATTGCATTGTATAAAAGATGTTTTCTTTCCTTGGAGATGTTTGTTGACCATAATAGTGAGTTTAGGCATCCGATAGCTTTTTTCCCTCCAATATTTCTTCTTCAGTTCGTCCACTTTAATTGATCTTTGTTCCAAGGTTGGTATAATCAGAACAAGATTTTACTATGATATTGTCATCCACTTCTAAATCTGTTTCTTCTCCACCGATACACATATATTTAGTTTTACTGCAGTTGACGGTTAATCCCCATTCTGCGTATTCTTTAAATAGTTTCCTCGTCATAAATTCGAGGTCTTCTTTATCTTGGGTCTCTACCACACAGCTGAAATTTTGCATATGGGCTAAAAATTTCATTCAGAAATCTTTCTAATAACTTTTTTCGATATTTTGAGATATGACCCCACTTGTGAATTTTGTTTTCCTCAAGTTTATCCTGAGATCGATTTCTCTTGATTTTAGATTTAATTCTTTTAACAAATTGTTTAGTTCTTCTTTACTTTTTGCTATTAAGGTAACATCTTCAGTAAACCTTAAATAGTTTAATTTTTCTCTATCTATTGTCACACTTTTGTCGTCCCATCGTAGTTTGTCAAAACATATCTTTCCGGGCCAAAGTAAAAAATTTTGGAGATATTGTCTTACTTCTCGATATATTTTGATTTTTGGTTATTTGTGATATAGCATTTGCATATACAGTGTGTCTCACAAATAGACTTTGGAAATTTTTTAAAATTTGGCTGTTTACTAAAGTCGATGGGAGCAGTTCGGCTAAAATATTTTCAAGATGGTGCCACTTCTGGTTATACCGGAAGTTAATGCCTTCATACTTATTTCGTTTTAAGATTCTTCGCAAAAATTATAGACATATTTCATATGTAGCAATATAAACCTAAGTTTAACCGTTTTTAGGATATTTTAAATTTTACATCAAACATAGCGTTTGCAGGCTTAAACATAACTATCAATTTCACCTATTTGAAAACCTTTCTTATTTAATTGAGGTGGGCTTTTGTCTAGAAGGGGATCTACTTTAGCGTACTGTGTTGATATTTTGACAATAAATAAATACAGGGTGATCAAAAACTAACGTTAAATATTAACTAAAAAAATCGTTAAAAGTCAATTTTTTAAATCAAAAACCTCTAGTTTTATACTGTTATCTTATTTAACATTAATAATAAGGATGATTTTGAATAAAGTTGTCTACTCGAAAAAATGGTAGCATTTAAAATATTGGCAATTTAACTTTTTTTTATTGCAAAAACGCCATGACGGCGAAATGCGACGAAAGAAAACAGTAGAGCACTACACAAATGTTATATGTACGAAAATTTTTTAAATTTGTTTATTATCTATGGACAGTGTATGAAAGTTTTATCAAGAACATTTGCTGATAGATATCCAGACAGTCAGATTAAGAGAACGCCGAGGTTACAGAAAAGACGCATTGTTGGCAATCTACTTGCCATAAAATGTTTCTTGTAAGAAGTAACTGGAATGGTTCTGTGTGTTAAGGCGCCATCGTGTTGGTAAGAAATTTGCCTGTGTTCCGTAAGAGGTAAATTACTTAAATATTGATTGTCTAACTTTTCTAGAATATTTAAACATCTCTCTCTTACAGAAGTTAATACATAATTTAAAATGAGGACACAATTTACTTTGTATTATTAATTAATTACCACCTAAATTTTCTTAATAAAAATCTGGTTCTACTATTCCATCACAAAATATGTTAAATTGCCAGATTTCTTGAAAATTCCGCAATCTTACTGTATGAAGACTTGAATTACTCTAAAAATGAGCAACAATTTTTCATAAATTTTGCTTGACCAGTCAAATTACTTCAGGTAGCTGTTTCGTTACTTGTTTACCACCCTTTATTACACCGTCAAGGGGTAGTTTCTATCCTTAAAAGTGAGTTATGGCCTCTATAAAAAAATACGTATCTAACATTTTTCAATAATCTACTCATATGCCAAGTTTTATTCAATTCGGAGAGTTACACTTGGGTAGGTTTACTGGTCAGATCTTTTCTAGGTCTTATGTTGTCTCTCGGTATCTTATTTCACTTGTTATTTTGGAACCGACATTTCTTACCATAACTTTGTTTCGTCCTTTCCCAGTGTTAGTACTGTTTTAGTGCTATAATTGTTATATTGTTAGTTAATTTCTTTTTTGTGTGATTTTTTTTATTTTGATAATTCAACAGATTTGTTAGTTGGCGTCTTCTATCACTCATCTTCTTTTTTTAACTTTTAAGCTTTTATTTTCTCTTAACGTATTCTTTATTAGTGAGTTTTTAGAATTTCTTACAAAAAAAAATTAATACTGAAATACAAATAATTAAAAAATATGTTTTAATTTAATTATTTTAAAAGATTACACCATTAAGGTGACATTGCCTTGGTGGAAAGGCTGTGTTCATTGTAGTTCCGTGAATCTTGACTATATTAAAGAAAATTCCTACATAAGAAGAGGAAGATACCTCTAAAATTGTACATTTTTAGATCCAAATATGCTGATATAAATAACGTTGTTTTTTCTGGTTGACTCCAAAGGTCAATTAAATTAATTATGTGTTTAAATTATTTATCTGATTAAACGATTGGGTTAAAATTTCCATTCCAATGTATTTCCCCGAAACTACGAACGGTTAAACATTTATCAGCATATTAATTTTCTTCAAAAAACCACTGTGAAGCCTCTTAAGATTTTTAAATATTTTTCACGGAAGAACTGGACTTTGAGATCGTGACACGCATCCGAATGATCTCGTTAATTTAAATATTGTTTATTTGTTTTGTTCGGTAGATAGATTGATCGTAAATATGTGAATATGTAATATGTGAAAGTTCAAACATGCGATAATTTATTTAAAAAAAAAGAGAAATTTTAGACCTTTTAATAGTCCATCTACAGGGTGTCCGAAAAATACGTGTATAACGTTTGATGACAGAACTTTTCTTTTATTACAAAAATTATGAAAAAACTTCATATCGCCTAATCAGTTTAGCAGTGTTTGGGAACATGTGGCGTCACAGCGGCCACATGACAAGTATTGACTTTTTGGAGGGAAATTTGAAACGGAATTTAAAATACATGATCATTTAGGTATTGTTGTGTTAAAATTATATTAAATATTTTGATCTTTATTAGGTATTTATAAATGGTTTTAAACACTGTCTCAAAAATAGTCAATATCCCTATTCAAAATAAAAGTAATCTATTCTTGAAACATGAAGATATATGAGCCTGATTTGCTATATTGAAATATTATTAAGAAATTTATAAAATGGATGAGTTAAGCACATGGATATTGAAATAGGATTTTACTTACACAGTTCCTATCTGGAAAGAGTTGCCTTAAGCTGCATCTGAAGTACATGAATATAGTGGAGAGTCACTTTTATATAACACTTACACTACTTTATAACGGGCCGCTGTACCACTAGGAAACGTCATATTATAGTATTAGACCACACACTCAAAATCATTAAATTTAGTTACCACGTTTTCAACAAATTTGGCAAGAACAATTATCAAATGATCAAAGTGAAAAAATTGGAACTGACAACTTCATGTTCTTTTGAATATGCATTTACCTGTCATTAGGTCGAAGTGATCATGATTACTTGAAGTGATAATGGCTCGAAAGAATAGCCCTTATATCAAGTACTTCAGTGTGGGTTCACACGATAAGAAAAATCTGGGCGTAAGCGTACCTAATATGACATATGTCAAATTATAAGCGTTGTGATTTGTTGAATTTAAAAAAAGACAAAGACCGAAGATTTCCCTTCTAAATTCGCCTTTTCCAAGGTCCTTACGCAAAATAATGTTTAACTTTTCAGCGGACTGTTTTAAATATGACGGAAACTGTTGATTTTTAATATTTTGTGTGAATATAACCTATGTTTTTATTTCAGAAGTTTGTTGTTTTATTTTTTTTTATTTTGCGAATTTTGAGATAATGGATATTTATAAATTAAGTTAAATTATTTTAATTTATTAAAAATGCTTGTTACCGAAGATCATTACTGCTTGGTCCTCAGAAAAAACAATTATTGTTAATTTTTTATTAATTTTATAACAATGTCAATAATACAGTTTTTCGTTGTATAAATTAAGGCTTATGAAATAAAGGCCGTTATATAATACAATATCTATTCAACGACAATCTCTGATATCGAGACGCTAATACACAGATATGCCCTTAGCTAGGGTTACCAGATCAAATAATGAGATTTCCTGACAATATCCCTGACTTTTCGATAAATATCCGGACATTTTATCTGAATGTTGTATGTGGTATGCTAAAGCAATGAGATTTTCAAAATATTTGCACTAGAAACACCAAATATATTTATATATAGTAATTTATTAATTAATAATTTTAGTAATAGTTGATTTGCAACAATATATTCTGTTAAGGTTCTACGCTAGACACAATTTAACTTAAAGAACATATCATGTGAAGAATGTCATGAAATGGTTATAAAAGACCAGCAATTGCCAAAAGAAACATCAAACAATAAAAAGTACGAAACTAAATTTATTAATATACTAAAAAAAAATATTTTTTCTTACTAGAATAATTAATAAATATTTTTTTATTACTTATATTTTCCTCTTTTAATATCAAAAAAATATTGACAATTGCAGTTTTTTCCTCTTTCGCTAATAAGGGGGTTAAAATTTCAAACATGTCAGGACAATTCCTATCGTCTGGTAATCCTACACTTCGCAAACTTTATATAAACCTATTAAAAACAATTAAAAAGCAAAAATTAACATTGATCGAAATTTAATAACACAAATCCAGTTAGTATCATATGTAAATGTATTCTTCTAAAAACTACAAACAATTGTAATTATTAAAACGATTGTTAAAATTACACTATTATATTGAAATTCTTGTCTTTCTTTGGACTCCTTGGCAATTCTTTACCAGGTAGAAGTGATAAACTTTGGAAATAAAACTTCTTTTAAAGAGTCCCATATTACCGCACAAGCAACCTGAATAATTTCAGAAACACTGTTTACCGTCTCGGAATTAGCACTGTTGGTTTCACATGCTGATTTCATCAGCTAAATATCACAATATTATTTCCAACTTAGTAATAAGGGTATAGCTGTATAAATTTCCATATCGTGTTTCCTAATTATTGGCCCAACAACAGCGAAGAGCTCTTAAAAATCACTAATAGTTACAGGAAAATATTTTTTAAAAATCAGGATCATTTTCTCGCATTTCTTGAATTAAATTATTAGTGACCTTTCTCTAATGTTTTCTCAGATCGGACCCAGTAACGACGACTTTCCTGTTTTTTTTTTAATAAAGATTATATCAATATTCTCCTTACATTTTGGAACTTTTTTTCTAGACTAAAATACTGCCGCAATTAATGTTTTACTTTGCTTCATTTTAAATTTTAAATAAAATATGAACAAAAATCCTGTTAAAAGTTAGGTTAAGACAAAAAACCATACCCCTTATGACTTCGTAGCGAAATGTCCCGGGTGGACGATACATTTTTAACAGAAAAGCGCGTAATATGCCTACGCTCAAATTTTTCTTGTCGTGTAAACTCACCCTTTGATGCGGGTTAAGTATAGATTCTCACTATAGTGCTGCTCTCGATACACTCTCGGTTCGATAAAATATTTTTAAATGAATAAGAGTTTACGATATCGAAATCTCCTCGAAACCGATAGTGTGAATAGGATCATTGTTTCTCCTATAAGAATATTTTATCGGACCAAAAGCCTATCGAGAGCGGCACTATAGTGAGAATCTAGCCTAAGGCAATTCTGTCCAGATAGGAACTGTGTAAAATAAAATCATATTTAACCATATATGTACTTAACCCATCCATTTTATAAATTTCTTAATAATATTTCAATATAGCAAATCGGGCTCATATATCTTCATGTTCCAAGAAATGATTACTTTTATTTTCAATAGGGATGTTGACTATCTTTGGGACAGTATTTAAACATAATTACTTGATATATTTTTTAATACAACTAATACTTTAAAAATTATGTATTTTAAACTCCGTTTCAAAAAGTCAATACTTGTCACTGACCGCTGTGACGTCACAAGTTATCAAACGCTGGTAAACTAATAAGGTGATATAAAATTTTTTCGTAATTTTTGTAATAAAAGATAAGTTATAAGTTTTGTGTGTTGTGCGGTGTATTAGTACTACAACTAAAACACCTGAAAAGTTATTAACTCACGTTTCACGTTCGGAAAATGATAGGAAAATGTAGCTTCAGCTAGTCCGCAGGGATGCGGCACTTATGCCTACACAATCTAAAATGTATTTTTGTGAAGATCATTTTGATGTAAGTTTTGATAATATTGTTTATTTTTCTTATAATAAAAGTTATTATTTTTCTAGTTATCAAAGATGAAAATTGGAGTTTTGAGGTTAGAAATGAAGTAATCAAAGTTGGGTAACGATGTTTTGTACTTGTTTTATTTTAGTTGCCGAATGATATGGAAAACTATTCTATCATTTGATGGGCTTGGTATCACATTTCCGAATGAGAGCAAGTTGTTGCCAACGAAGTTTGGATGTGAATCCAACAGAAAGACGAACAGAAAACATAACAACTCGACCATTAGCAATCAATAGGCAAAGAATTGAAACAGTAGCGGAATGTGAAAGAGACCTAGAACAAGTATTTCCATGGTTGAAGTTCAACTAGGTCCAAACTCAGGTAAACAATATACTTATACCAGTTGATTATAAATATAGTATTTTATTTATTTGCTGTAAAAGAAAAAAAAAACAGTGTACATATATAAATTGATCATTTAAGTTAGAACTTACGTTTACAATAAACTATGAAATACTTATAAAGCAAACTTTTCCTTTCAGGTGTACTTCAGCCAGTAGTCTGTAAATCAATAGAAGTGTCCATATGCCATAAATTTAGAAGTAAAAGCACACAGACTAAAACAATGTATTTAATAATAGACAAACATAACCTCAAAATTATACTAGTTTTTTTTTAATTATCCAGTTAAATCTTTTCAGCTTATAAATACCTAGGATTACTATTCATTACATAACCCCACAAAAAAAATTTAGACCAACGAACCACAGCCATGTATGCTCATATATTTTTTATGACATCAATGAAAATTAAAATCCTGTCAGGTCTTTTCTTGTTTCTTCTTGTCCTTTAAGCTTAGGAGTTTATCTCAATTGTATATGGGTAGTTCACAGGCGCGGATCCAAAGGGGGTGGTGGTGGGGGCGATCCCCCCCCCCCCCCAAGGGCTCTGAGTTCAGGAAAATAGACTTAATTCTGCCTGTTATGCTAGGAATGTGTATCTTGCTGACATCTCTCCCCCCTCGCTTGCCGTACTATACTTTTTTGATATCACCGCTCCCCAAAGAGAGAGGCTGGATCCGCCTCTGGTAGTTTATAAGTATTATATCGGACTCAGTGCAGTTTTTTATCACCAACAGAACTCAGACTTTTCGACATTTTTTAGCAGTCATTGCTATTTTGATTCGAATTTTTTTATATATGAGGGGTACTTATCAACCCTTCTAGAGGATGTAATGCAAATTCACTATATAGACGTTGTTGTTTAACCTTAATTTAACATATAATCCACTTTAAAATTTTGTATAATTTGATTTATGAAGATGGAACAACTATTCTATAGCTTAATTTCATTTTCATCCCATTCCAAGGTATTTTTGGCTCTAGCTAATGATTTTGGGGGTGCACAATTTTTTTCGACCTCGGACTCGGATTCAGCGACCAAAAATACATGGGTCTGGTTCGCTGGTCTGAATTTTTTTTTTTAAGGCTGCGTTATCGGTTGCAGAAGCAACAATTCTTGGTATATTACTTACATGGAAGAAATTGGCCTCCGTAAAGAAATCAATTCTCGGCACATTCAAACTATTTGCCTTAATAAATTCATTTTCCATCATGGGAAAACTTCGTAGAATCGTTTTCAAAAGGAGTAAGCAAGTTTTGAAGAAATTGCACGGAAATCGCTGTAAAATAATGTTAACCAAACAATGTAGCCTTTGACAGTAGTGATGTTTGCGAACAAATGACGTCATGCACTTTGATGGGTGTAATATTGTGTTTTTTAAGATTTCTATTATGGAAGCTACCGTTTCGCGGTAAAATAATATTTTTATTTGAATACACTCGGATATTCCTATTGAAGCCTTTAAGAAATAAATACATTTTTAACATGAAAAATATTATATTTGTTGATTTATATTTTAACACACTTCACTAGGTATACAATATGATATTATGCATGGTATTCTAGTATTAATAACCAACTGATAAAACCCTGAACTTGACAAGGAAATTTATCTCTTACTTGTCCGCGAATAATAATTCTTGAATAAATAATATGACAGTCATTATTTAAAATTAAACAAGGTTTAGTATTGGCATTTTGTCACATTATTAACAATTAATTATATTATTTAAATTAAATATAAGTCAATCAATAATGCTGAAAATTCTTCCTGGATAAATTTGGCATTTTTTTTAACAGGAAGTAAGGATTAATAAAGTGCTGAAAGGAAAAAAATGTTTCTGGCTTACATGCAATTCACGATTTATTGATTAGTATGTATATACGTTATAATTTCAACTAAATAGAAAGTTGTGTTGTTTTAGTTAAAAAACCAGGCCCGGATTTAAGGGGAGCAGATGGGTCGACTGCTCCAGGGTTCTAGCAGAAAAGGCATTAGAAACCATTCTTTATGTTTAATCGAAACTTTTTAAGCTAGAGAAATCTATCCTATTATTAAAAAAAAATATATCCAATTAGTTTTTAGGTGTGGATTAAAACACCAATAAAGATCAGTATTATTAAATGAATATATATATATATATATATATATATATATATATATATATATATATATATATATATATATATATATATGTATATATCGGAAAGTAGCGGATAATACTGATATTTAAAGAATTTGAGACGTAAATTTTTTAGTCTGACATATTTTATCCTGCATATTGAGTGTGTATACTCACCAAAAAACCTCTAGTATCAATTTTGGAAAAAAATGGAAAACTTTTGGTCCTCCTAATACAAAATTTGAAAAAGTATTGGACCGCCATATCGCATTTCAAGAAAATAATTTTAACTTGTTAATCTGATCCGAATCTACACCCACGAAAACCCTCTAGTACCAATTTTGGACAAAATCCGAAAATGTAACATTTTTAGATCGTCATATAAAATGTGATCTACAAATTTTTTAAAAATAATTTTAAATCCGCTGTCTACATCCTCAAAAACGACCTAATTCCAATTTTAAATAAAATCAAAAGATGTAAAATTTTTAGTCCGCCATATTGGATTCGTCATATTGGATCTTTTAAAAATAATTTTAAACTCGTAACTTACACCCTCAAGTACGTCCCTATACCAATTTTGGAGCGAATGGAAAGACGTAAAATTTTTAGCACGCCATAAAATCCACCAAATTGAATTTTTCAGAAATAATTTGAAATTAGTAATTAACACATCAAAAAATCCTTCTATACCGATTTTGGAGAAAATCGGGGCATGTAAAATGTTTAACCCGCCATATTAAGTTTCTTTTTAAATAATTTCAGAATCGTTATGTCCGACCCCGAAAACTCAATCATACTAATTTTGGCGAAAATCGGAAAAAAATAAATTTTTTTGTTCGCCATATTGGATCCACAATACTGAATTTTTTAAAAATAATTTTAGATTTGTTATGTGCGACCCAGAAAACTTCCCCATTATCAATTTTGGAGAAAATCGTACCAAATATTTTTTTTGCCGCCATATTAGATCCGCCATATTGAATTTTTTAAAATAATTTTAGATTCGTTATGTGTGACCCCGAAAACTCCCCTGTACCAATTTTGAAGAAAGTCCGACAAATTCTTTTTAAATTTGTTTTGTCCGCCATAGTATCCGCCATCTTGGATTTTACTGCACCAATTTCATCCAAAATGATACGAGTATGAGACCACCGCAGCAACTTCCTGACTCAAATCGGTGCCGCCATTCCGGAGTAATCGATGTATATATATATATATATATATATATATATATATATATATATATATATATATATATATAGCGGTGGAATTGAGAATCTCCTTCTTTTAGAAGTTGTTTAAAAAGGGACAAGACACTGAAATATTAGATTTGTGGTCAATAAAAAAATTATAATATACAATGGACTACAATTTTTTGTTGTAATTTTATTATATGAATTCTAGATTTTTTAATTCAAAAGGGTGAAAGAACGATTTGTTAACTTCTATTACATGTTTACGAAGACAAGCAAACACCGAAATGATTCCATAAGCATGTCGTTTTTCTAATCTTATAGTAGAATGAATGCAACTAAAAACAAAGTTTTTTTTATATATTTAAAAATAACTAAACTTTCATCTCAATATTCGTATATTAAGAAAATATTTTATATAAATTGCTGTACAAAAAGGTGGGCGTGACCTTAGTAATGTGACATTTTTTTAAATTCTAGACGGTGCGTTACTAAGATATTTACTGATACTACGTCTTATAATCTGTATAATTATTTTTTAATAGACAACCTGACATTGGATAAGATGACTTTCAGAAATGTTGAATGTAATGAATATCTATTAGATCTGTTTCAGTATATTTTCACACCACGTTAGTTGTTTATTTGCTATAAATGTTGTAAATCGTAAAATAAATGAACATTATTTATTACATTTATGGTTATAACGCTTCGCTGACTATATGTTATAATAACTGATAATCTAGGTGATGCTCAACAAATGCTTACCGAATTGTGAATAACATCAGCAAACGTTGGTCTAAATATTAATTTTCAGAAAAGCAAGTTTATGACTATTCTAATTACGAACAATAATACGAAATTTAATGAAAACGAAGACTCTATATCCGTTCTCTTATTAGCGCATCATTTCTTACTGGTGAGTTAGTATAGGACTTTCAAAATTGCTTTTCTTAAAAAAAATGGCCTTATTTATTTTATTAATAACACATTCCCACAAAAAATATTTATTTGTATTCTTGACGAGACAGACTGCTTTACGGCGTAGGCACTAGCGTAACATCAACAGGTACACGCAGACTATAAACCAAAACAATCAGTAGGGAGAACATCAGTCGTAAAATAACTAGTACAGAGGATACCAGTTGTAAAATAATCAGTAATTAGCATAACCAGTAGGGAGGACCCCGATATTGGTAGTGGAGTTTAACAGAATTACTTTGTCAACACCCAAAAACATCCAAAAGGCAAAGATAACGTAACTCAACAAGTTAAAACAATTACCGGGATAAATTAAACGACTTTTCAGCCCCAAATCCCAAAGTATGGCTCAAATAAATAAAAATGGAAGTTTTCAGCTTCTTCAGCCGTATCGAATAGGAAAACGTGAAACTCAAGATAAAATGACTTCCATTTATAATCAAGATGCTTGCTTGCGCACAACGCTACTTCTTTTAGGCGCGTTCAATTGACAGGTTAGAAAGAAATTACAGCACAAAAATTACAGTCGGCTTAAATAAAATTGTTACATAAGATCATTAGCATTTTCAGCTCAGAAATTAAATAAATATTCCAATAGTTATTTTTAAAGTAAAGAAATACATTTCAAGCCCTGGAAATTTAGGCAACCCTAAACTATTCCTTCAAATATTAGTAGGCAGGAAAACCGAGATCTATCTGAAAAAAAGATAACAGTAAAATCAGTTATAATGGTCAAACTGATAATAAAATTAACTTAAAACTGTACTTTATGGAATGCTTTTATTCAAAGGCTTTATGAGAGATACTTAAGGAAAATGGTAGGGTGTTGCCCATAACGTGAATATTCGCAAAAATAAGGTAAAAATAACTGAATTAGCCATATTGAACTTAAATGAACATTTGAATCGTGACAATTGTGATCCGTAGAATGCAATTGAAGATTCCGTTTTTTTTTAATTCAGAAAAAAAAACATAAAAAATATTTTATGCATTTTCTCGAAAACTGAGGGACCTCTTAACAGTAGACCTGTCTCGTCAAAAATACAGATAATATTTTTGTTGTCCTGTGTAATGAGTAAATCTGAAAACTTGGACTCTGTACGACAAGTAGTGTTATAGTATTAACCTATTGGTTAGTATGTTTCAATGCAAGATGTGTCCAAACTCCATTATGTACTTTGGTCTTATGGAAAAATAAATGTTATTTTATTATAGGACTTTGTCTCTTCCATTTGATGGTGACAATGTATCGATCCTATTTTTTTTCAGAATCTTAGTAGCTCTGGGGTCAAAACTTCTCAGTCCAACCTGACCTAATTGAAGTAACTAAACTGTTGAAACAGCTTGTCAGAATTTACTCTAAAAAAGAGAATATTATTATACGCAATAATTTTTGCCAAATATTTATTTTATATCTTAAAATTGTTTTACTTCGTCATTTCATAATTTGTGTAAAGGTTTTTGGGCCCATGACAAAAAATTTATCGTTGCGTAACAAGATTTGTTTTAAATATCATCAGTCAACCTAATTTTTTTTTGTGATTTATTGCTATTCGGTTCCTTTGTTAAAAAACTATAATACGCATTTGACATTGACTTAGTTTGGCATGAAAAAGTTATTTATTCTAACCGATACAGATGAATTGTTTTGCAAAGGAAGAACAATAATTACTTTACCGTGTGTATAATTCGGTTACATTTGAAACGGATATCAGTTTTGGGGGCGAAGGGGGTCTGATACCTTGGGCGTAGCAGATTTAAAATAAAAAGTTTAATATATGGTATAGATTTGTTTAAAAGGAATTTTTAGTAAGGGACCAATTTTAAGTTTAGCCATTAAAAAAAAGTTGAAGGAGCTTCTTTCTATCTTCTCTGTTGATAGTTACTATCTCCATTGTGTTATTTAGTTACATAAAATAGAAGGCTTCATTCCAAAAAATTGCCTTGGATTTATCTCGAAATAAAAAAGTTTTACTGCTGGATCGTGAAAGCATCAAGCTTTGATTTTTTTAGTACCTGCCTGATATTTGATAAATAAGCTCAAAATGGCTCATTTCAGAATAGTGGTATTTGATTTTGCAAGCGTTTTAACTCAGAATCTGTTTTAACAATATTTTTATGTATAATTTCCACTCGATATATTATATATATATATATATATATATATATATATATATATATATATATATTATATATATATATATATATATATATATATATATATATATATATATATATATATATATATATATATATATATATATATATATATATATACATATACATATATATATATATATATATATATATATATATATATATATACATATATATATATACATATATATATATATATATATATATATATATATATATATATATATATATATATATATATATATATATATATGCATATATAAGGGGAGAAGTAGTCGCGACTGACAAGTCAAGAAACAATATTCCAAACTAGGGTTATTGGGGATGCAGTCTGTTTAATTTTGCACGCCTTGGTAAGGAGAAAAACCCTTTTTTGATTCTGTCAAGAATTTATTTATCTCTTCTTCAGGACATCTCTATAATTATTAATTAAACAGTTAGAGTATTAACCGAACTTATAGTTTTTAAGTAACTCGCCAATGTGGTTTGAATATTAAACAAGTACACGTTTGAAAAACAGGGGAAAAAACCCAACATTAGCACTTTTGAACTGTATTTAAAGGCATATTTTTGATGGAATTGCAAGAATACTAGAAAGTTCGAAAGCAGCCAAACGTTCTACTTGACTACTCCACCATTTTATAGTGACACCTGTCATATGTCAACTTCCCGATTTGAGGCTTACAAATTTAAACAGACTGGATTCCCAAAAACCCTAGTTTGGAATATATCCAAGAGGGGGGCGATCCTCCCTCCCAAGAGCTTTGAGCTCAAGAAAATAGACCCGATTTTTCCTGTTATACTAGGAATATGTAAGCTGTTGGCATCCCCCCCCCCCCCGCCGTCGACCACTTGTTTTTTCTTGAGATAGCCCCCCTCCAAGAGCTTCGAATTCAGAAAAATAGACTCGACTCTGCCTTTTACACTAGAAATAGGAATGTTGCTGGTATCTCTCCCCTCGCTTGCCATACCGTACTTTTGTGATATCACCGCCCCCCCTCCCACCTCCAAAGAGGGAGACTGAATTCGCCTCTGTATATATATATATATATATATATATATATATATATATATATATATATATATATATAATTATTAGCCTAACCGTTTAAGGCGTTAGGACTGATAGGGACGGCCACGGCCAGGCATGGGTTCAAGCCCCGTGCACGGCAACTTACTTATTTAAGTTGTGAGACCATTAGAGGATAGTCCCACTAGTCGGTAGACACTTGACTGACAACGAGTATTAAAACTCGAGGTTAGTTGAGTGTCGAGGATCGTGGTTCGGAACCCACGTTAAAATGTAGATGGAGTCGCTAAATGGACTCGCTATCGACGCGACTTAAGCCCAAATCTTTACTCTACTTTTGTTTTCTCCCGAATTTTGTTAAGTTGGCTTGTTTTCTGATTGGTCGAGAGTCTTCGCAGGCCTCCTCCCCTCTGCAAAGTGTAATTGATATATTTTGTTTTTGTTACAATATGAGCTAGGCCATCTTCTAATACTTTTAGACTGTCCCCGTATGTGCCCATATTACAAGCCCATTTTCTATCTCTATCTCTATCTCTATACTCGCAATAGACTAATTACTTTCTCTATTCGCGCAGCTATTTGGACATTTCATTTATTAATTTCTTGGACTTCAAAATTTGCGTTCTAACAATGGAAATTATAAGCGTCAACTTCGGGAATATATGGCAGGGAACACTGTAAAAAACCTGCATTATCCATATCGGGTTAAAATATGCCGTGTACTTTTCAAAATATATAGAATTTCTCTCTAAAAATGTGTGTTTCGTCCTGGTACCAACTATAGGACTCATCAGTTGGAATTTAGTTAGCACTGTTTCGACATACACCTGTTTACCGTGGCAATATAATTTCGGAACTTTTATTTGTAGTAAGTTGGCGTCGTAAATCAGAGGTAGGAAATTGTGTTTACATAACATTTCTTGCGTTGCAATGGTAGGTCCTTCGCAACGAATTACAAACAGAAGTATTCTATTGATTAGCGTCTAACATCCGGCTAGATTTGATTTTTACAAATAAAAATTTTCGGGTGTTTTGTCCTTAGCCTATCAGTAGGTGCGCCGATGCCTTCGCCAGCCATCTGTCTTTGTACTTCCCTATTTTTGGAACTTATATTTCAACTTATTTCTTATCGGAACATGTTGGTAGGATTTTACCGTATATGTCCATCACTTGTGTGCTGTTCTTTCGTGTCTTTGATGTTTTTTGTTTTTTTATTTTTTTATTACTCTTTTTCGTGTATTTGGAATATTTATAGCATCATTCCATTCATTCTGCTGCCCTGTTTTTCCAAATTCTTGGGCCTCTTTTATGGCGGGTATTTTGTAGTTTTATATTTGTGCTGTTTTTTTTTGCGTTTTCGAAATCGATGGTATTAAAATAAAGCTGATGTCATCTGTTCGTTTTTGAGACTAATTTTATGTTCCTGAATTCTTGCTCATATGCGCCTGTTTTTCCTATATATGTTTGATGGCAATCTGCAGATGGAATGCTCTAAACACCATGATTTTTAAGATTGGTCTTACCTTTGGGCTTTGCCAGGATGTTGACTATTGTTTTTTGAGGTTTGAATATAGGTTGTATATTGTATTTTCTTAAGATTTTTCCAATTCTGTCCATCATTCTTTTTATGTATGGGATGGTGGCATTGTTTCTTGTTGGATATTGGTGTTTCGTTTTTGTTGTGTTTTTTTCTTACCTTTTTATGGCTTTCTTTATGTATGATTCCGAGAAACCATTCCATTCTAGAGCTGTTGAGATGTTTTATTTCTTCTTGTTTTGTGCCCGGTTCTATTAGGCAGAAAGATCTTGATATAATTCTGCAATGAGAGATTGGTCGGTGTATGTGGGTTTCCGGTATACGTTGGGTTTTCTAGTTAGTAGCAGGTCCAAAAAGAAAATGGGAAAAAAATACAAATTATCTTATACAGCTGAAATTTTGTATATGGACTAAAAATTGCATTTAGAAAAACTTTTTTTAATAATTTTTTTTTTTGATATTTTGAGATATAGCCTCAATTTTGATCTTTTTTTGGAAAAAAAATAAAATTTGACGGATAATAACACGTGACTACTATGCCATGGTGTTCACAGATCCTAAAATTCAAGTTAGTGTTGAAATGACACCGGACTCCCCATTCTATCTGGTGAAAATATCATCAATCTGATTAATTTTCTTTATAATAAATTTTTATAGTAAAAGACAGGCATGAAGCTACTACTGATTATTTTTTGCGGGCTAGATCAAAGCCGGAAATAGGTATTTTTTGCACTCTTGCAGAAAAACAAACATCATTGTAATTAGACCAATAATTCATTTAGATTGTTATCCTAATTACTGCGAGTAAATACAATACATAATTATTCTGCTTATTACAAAAAAAAATATCAATGACTAACTTTTCTTCATAGCAATCAGAGGTATAATTATATTGTCATCATCATTATCATATTTTCTTAATAGATTTCAATTAATTTGAACTCATGTCTTTATAAAGACAAAAAATTCTGATAAGATAAAATACTGTTGATATTTTAGTTGTTTAGAAACGATCATTGTAGAAAAATGATTCGTTTTCTTTTATTCTTCTTCATTATATTTTTTTCAGAATCAGAAGCCTGTCAAAATAACTCGATTGTTGAAAACAAGATCTCGTTCTTAAAAGAATTTCTAATATATCTCCAAAAGCCGATGCAAGTACATGGATATTTCTGTTGGAAGAAAGGTATTGACCTTATTTTAGTTGTTCAGCTAACTGGTAAATTAAAAAGAGGTGAAGGAATCGATTTGACCTCTAAGAATATTACAAAAGACATGCATTTTTGAGACTTTCAATAGGAATTTTTATGGTAAAAAAAATAATCTGCGGAATATTTTTTTTATTTATTTATTTATTTATTTACTACAATTATAGATTACAGGATTACCCAAATAGTACAGCAGTTAAAAAATATTAATAATTTACATTCAGATAATTTAACAATAATAAACTCATATAATTACAGCAGTAAACTAGAAGATCACATACAAAAGGTACTTAAGAGTAAAAAAGCATTAACAGTCAACAATCGGGTATGCTATTCAATTCTTCAAGGACATAGAAGAGCAGTAAAATTCAAAGTCACAAGACACGAACGAATTCTAGTGGTTCATGAGCCTATTGGCGAAGCTATTTTTGGCAATATAGGTTCGGCTAGGCACAGCAAGAATCCATTTTGCTGCCTGACTAGCCGCGCAGGGACACGAAAGTTCAGCAATGCTAGCAAATCAATGCAATTCCCATACCCCGCAAAAAATCTATGATCAAACATCAGAGTGACGTGAATTCTACGCGTCTCCAAGTAATCCAAGCTGAGCAGTTTTAGTCGCTGATGGTACTGCAGCTATATTCGATCGATTCTTTACTTATGGAGAAGGACATTAACAAATCTGGATTGAACTCTTTCAATTCGTGATGCGTGGACTCTGTATAGAAGTAACCAGATCATACAACAGTACTCTAAGTTACTCCTGACTAGGACAAAATAAACAGTTTCAATGTCATTAAATTCTTGAAGTTGCCTCCTGATAAATCGACGCATTTTAAAGATTTTGCGAAATGCAACTCACTGTTGAATATGACTCCCAAATCGTTAATAAGAGTTACTCTGGTGAGCTCAGTGTCACTAATTCGGCAAGTTGTTAGGATGGGTGTTTTCTACCTAGAAAAGGACAGCATCTTACATTTCGATATATTGTGAAATATTTCATTGTTTCTGCACCAGGAAATAATTTTGCAATACAAGTATAGAACAATCTCTGAGACACGCTACTTGGCTGTAAATCATTAAGTTATTAACAAAGAGACGGTAGGAACACTCCTGGAAAATGTAGGGAAGGTCATTGATAAAAAGCAAGAACAGAACAGGACGTAAATGGATCCCTGCGAAACCCTAGAATACACTCTTATTTCCCCCGATAATCTACTGCAAAAACTGATCACTTGTGTTTAACCAGGCAGATCGTTGGCAATCCAGAAAATTAACGTTGACGCGACTTCATATTGCTGCAGTTTGTTCAAAAAAATGCCACGATTTACTGTATCAAATGCCTTTCTGAAGTCAAAGGAAATCGAGTCAATCTGTAATGAAAAATCAAGTGCGGTACTCAAAAAGAGAATAAAGTATCAAATTATTCTGGCATGATTTCCTAGACTGAAATCCATCAAGGACAGCACTCACGCCAACATCAAGGTCCAACAGCCTTTTGAATACAATATCGCTGCCCGTTAACACAATGCACTTATTTATGTTATTCAAAGGCAAGCACTGTGCTTAGTTCGCACTCCGACAGTTATTATTCTCCACCACATATACGGACTGGAAAACTCTCGCAAAGACATTAGCAATCTCTTTAGGATTCTAATAACTTTTATTCATCTGTTTTGGATAGCCAATTCTAGTTCGTTTAGAGTTTAAATACCTCTAAATTGATTTCAAATTTTGCCTGATGCTACATTGTGAAGAGGTAATAAAGTCTTGTTAATCATTATTAATGGAGATTTTAGCTCTTGCTCTTAAGTATTTAAAACGGTTACCAATTTCTATCTGATAAACATGACTTTTTCTTAGTTTAGTAAAGATCCTATTCTTATCCTTAATCAACTTGATGTTTTTTTGCGAATAATATGCAGGAAACTTCAGGTTGCCAATTAATTTATTAGGCATGTTAGGATCGACAGCAAAATATGTGATATAATAGAAAATGTTCATGTTAGTATCGACACACAATCAAGCTGATTCCAATAATTCTAGGAATTTTATTCAAATACAAGTACAATTTTTATAGAACAAAAATCTTTCACACATTTTGATGCTACTCTGCATCTTGTTAATAATAAATTCTTAGTAGCAAGCACTAAAACACTATACTTTACAAAACAGGAAAATAATTTCGATTCCCCTGCAAGGGTAGTTTCTATTTAAAAATTTTGATTTTTTATCAGGAAAGGGTATTTAATTGACCTGAGGATTAATAATTTTTATATAAAAGCTTAATAAAAAGTGTTGATTTTTGAATTTCGATTCGCATTTTCTACTCAATCCTAAGGTTTTAGGTACAAAGGGAACGATCTCCTGATAAATCTATTTTGGCTATATTTTGACATCTATTTATAACTAAAAAATTCCGGCATTGATTATGAAAAAACCCGACGCATCCCTTCAATTGATTTTAATTTATTTTAATCGTCATTTCTATTGAGCAGCTAGAAAAATAATCATAATGAATTCTCTCCACATAATCAAACGAATATATTGCATTACCGCGATTTTATTTAAATATTCTTTTTTTCCTTATGACGGGAAATTTGCTCAATTTAGACATATTCTCAATGGTTCGCACTACGTGGTTCCCAAGTAAATGTTAGATTTGTTATCTATGACCTTGAAAACTCCTAATATCAGTGTTAAACGAAACCAGAAATATGTAAAATTTTTGGTCCGCTATATGTAATTTTAAATTCGTAACCTGCAACCCTAAACCCTCCCCCTTCCCCTTAATTTTATTCAAACAATTTCTGGCAATAAAATGATATGGGACCAACAACAACTTTAAGAATATAACGCTAAAAATCGAATTCAAATCTGTGGAGTCGCGTATATAAAATATATATATAACGGTAATAAATAAGTTAAAAAGACTCCTGATTTAAAATTCAAAAAAATTTTGATTGTAATTTTTTTTAAAAACCAACTCACGTGATGTAGTGACATTTTTAGGAATTATCGTCAAGTAGCTTTTATATTAGGACTAGGTTTGTTACCAAACCATTATTTAGTGGGTTTATCCGTACTTGATGAATTTTAAACAGTATCCAAAAATATATGTTTGGATGTCGATTGCTACTAAAAACCATAATTTAATTTAAAATATAAATTATAATTATATTGGAATTTTTAGAGCAAATAAATAGTTTACAGAAGATATTGTCTCATGGGTTTTTACATAGCAAGTTTTTTGCTAATTTTGGAACTTTCGTTAATAGTATTTCCCAAAAAACCAAAGCTTCCACCTATGTCATTGATCTGACCTGTGATTTCGCTAAGAGGATATTAGATAAGGTAATACCCGTAAGTAGGAGGTACCGAACTATTTGTCATTAAATATCATTAAAAAA
This sequence comes from Diaprepes abbreviatus, assembly GCA_034092305.1. Classification (NCBI taxonomy): domain Eukaryota; kingdom Metazoa; phylum Arthropoda; class Insecta; order Coleoptera; family Curculionidae; genus Diaprepes; species Diaprepes abbreviatus. The sequence goes on from JASJET010000185.1 coordinate 3,717,229, forward strand.
ATAATTTTTTTTAATGTTTGCATTGAGCATTTTTTATATAGTTATCTTTATGCAGCCCATTGTAAACATTTTAATAACTAAACGTTTGGTATTGACAAAATAATATAGTATATATGATATACATTGTGTGTGTAGAATTGTAGTCATTTTTTAAGCATTTGAGAGTAAAAAAGGGACTTTACGTGTGAAATTTATGCTTTACTTTTTCTACGTTTATATCCTATTACACATTTTCTAAGGAATTTAAAAAAAAATATTATTGTTTGTTTGACTTTGATATGACCCGGTATTAACAGCGTTATAACCTTTTTTATCTTCTAAGCAATTATAAACCTACTAGAAATAAGAGAAAAAGCAATATCGACAGATGATATCGCATAAAGTTCGAACCCAAGACCCGAAAAACTTTCTAAATGGAATATTCTATCATTTGATCGTATACCACAGTAAATCTTTGAATAGAAAAACGTGTATTTAGATTGTGTTCAAAAGTTTCCTCCCTTATATGCCTAGTACGTTTAACGCAGCAAAAGATTTTGAAGCATTTTATAATAAATTATAATAATATAGTAAATATTATTAATATTATATGAACAATAAAGGTTACTGATATTCAGTTTTCTTTTTTAGTCTGGTTTTTATTAAAGTAGATAGTTATTCTTCTTGAACCAATATTTATCGGTGACCGCGACCGAATAAAATAAATGATCTCAAGGCAGAAAAGAAACAGAGATAACAATCATGGTCATGTATCTACGCAAATTTCCATGTTAATGGTTTAAAGAACGGGTTTTAAGGTGTTTACGGCCCATTGTTGCAGTATTACTGAAATCTATAGGACGGTGATATGGGATAAAGATGTATGAAAATACCGCGACATTCGGCTAAATTCGACTAAGGTACCTCAAGTGTCCGGCTCCGATTTTAATGAAATTTCAATATGTTGTAGAGGGTACAAAAATAAGAGACACATGTTTTTTGTAATCTGTGGAGATTCATTATAATGGGATGAAAACCGCCCCTTAAGTTCACCCCTAAAAACAGTATTTTTGGAATATCTCAGGTTCTCAGTAAGATATCTTTACAAATCAAAATGAAAATTATTTGTTATTCGAAATGATATTAAACTATGGTATTTTTACCCCCAAGGATATCATCCCTTATGTTTTATTAGGATAAACCGTAACTTTACGCACGTAATTTAATTCTAAAAATTACGAAATTTAATGGAATTATTTGAAAATATTTTTTCCACGAGCACCATAAGTAACTTAAGATGGCGGGTTTCGGGGTTTATCACCCCCAAATACTTTTTTTTAAATTTCAAGTCCTAATTAAGATATATTTACAAAACGAAATGAAAATTACTTGTTTGAAATGATGTTGAATCATGGTATTTTTACTCCCAACGATATCATCCCTTATTTCTTAAAACGGTAAACCATCTTTTAGCGCACGTAATTGAATTCTAAAAATTACGAAATTTAATGAAATTGTTTCAAAGTATTTTTTTTTCACGAATACCTTAATTAACTCAAGTTTCAAGAAATGAAGTAGTAAAAGAGGGTGAGTCACCTCCAAATACATTTTTTCAAATCTCAAATTCTATTTGAGATATTTTTCAAAAACAAAGTGAAAATTACTTGTTAGTTGAAGTGAGGTTATACCATGTTGTTTTAACTCCATAGATATCATCCCTTATATGAGAGTTTATCTTGTAATTCATTTACATAATTTAATTCTGGACATTACGAAATTAAACCAGATTTGTTGATAATATTTTTTTACGAATAAAATAAGTAACTAAGTTGACGTGTTTCGGGGTTTCCGAAAATAAACTAGTAAAAGAGGGTGAGTCATTCCCAAATACTTTTTTTAATATCTCCAGTTCTAATTAAGATATCTCTACAAAACAAAATTAAAATTACTTGTTATTCGAAATTATGTTAAACTATGGTATTTTTACTCCCAAGGATATTCCATTTTTTTTTCTAAAAGTAAACTGTCATTTCGTATATATATTATTATTCTTAAAATTGTCAAATTTTAATTTAAATGAACGTTACAGAATTAGAAATCATTTGTTATAAATTATAATAATTTACAAACATGAATGCTTAACAAAGGAAATTTCAGTATGCTCTGTAACGTTCATATCAACTGCAATTTGGCAATTCTAAGAATAATTATACATGTGTGAAATAACATCCTTCGAATGATATCCTTTAGGGTAAAAATACTATAGTTTTACTTCATTTCAAATACCAAGTAATTTCCAATTTGTTTCGTAAAGTTATCTCAATTAGAACTTCAGATGTAAAAGAAAGTATTTGGGGGTGCTCACCCTGTTTTACTAAGTTTATTTTTAGAAACCCCGAAACACGACAACTTAAGTGGCTTATAACATTCGTGAAAAAAATATTTTCAAACAATTCCATTAAATTTCGTAACTTTTACAATTAAATTATATGGTTTACCCTAATAAAAAATAAGGAATGATATCCTTGGTGGTGAAAATACCATAGTTTAATATCATTTCGAAGATCAAATAATTTTCATTTTGTTTTGAAGAGTTATCTTAATTAGAACTTCAGATATTAAAAAAAAACATTTGGGGGTGACTCACATTCTTTTAATAGTTTATTTTTGGAAATCCCGAAAGACTTCAACTTGAATTAATTATGATATTCGTGAAAAAAAGATTTTCAAACCATTTTAATAATGGATGATATCTTTGAGGGTAAAAAAAACATATTGTAACATCATTTCGAAGAACAAGTAATTTTCATTTTGTTTTGTAAAGATATCTCACTTAGAACCTGAGATATTTCAAAAATACTGTTTTTAGGGGTGAACTTTAGGGGTGGTTTTCACCCCGTTAAAATGAACCTCCACAGATAAAAAAAATACGTGTCTCTTATTTTTGTACCCTCCACAACATATTGAAGCTTCATTAAAATCGAAGCCGGATACTCCAGGTATGTAGAATATTAATTTTTCTCTTACAACTTAAAGCAAAGAAAAGCATCAAATAAAAACACAACATGAAAATCCAATAAATATTAGAAGACAACAAAAACGTAAAAACCAAACTTTCCCAAATTAATTTGGAAAAAGAGCAAATCCAGCATATAGCTCAAGAAAATTAAATTCTACGAAACATCGAGCTCCAAGCTTAAATGCAAGCCATGGGGTAGCATAAAACACATAAGACAACGCAACACCCAAAAGGAGTTAAAGAAACTGGAATCTTCAGAGTAAGGCAATTATTTAAAAGTCACTAACGGCTCCAAAAAACGCCTAAATAGAAGATGAGAAGTTTCTAAGGGAGAATCGTCCCAACTAACAACGTTGAAAAAAGAAAAGCTCTCGCAAACAGAGGCTAACACAGCCAAGCAATGGAAACACGAAATCTTACCAATTAAGTATCAAAACCAACAAAAAAAATGCCCAACCTAAGCGGTGCCCATCTAAGAGATCATCCTCCCGCTCCAGCCCAAAATAAAGATAAATCCCTTCGATCATACTCTAGATTTAAACAATAGATTTGTCTGAAGGCTGTTTATGGTCGGTGGGGGAGACGCTTTTTTGATGTTTGACATAAACATATTTACTTATCTTGTCTTTCAGTTTAATTGCTTTAATATTAACAAAAAGGGGCTTAAAAACTTATTTTTATCGGTAAATATTGTTAGATTGTTTACCTATTGAAAATAACAATAATAAAAATTTAGGCAACCATATATTCATACTTTATTTTCAGAATTGACGTACCCAGGGGTATGTTCGAAGGACGTACCGATGATACTCGTTTAAATAATGCAATTAGAAAAGGATAGCATAAAATCGGTATGTCTGTACCAAGAAATTAAATATCTACTGTTTATCAACACTTTTTTGAATATAAATAAAAATATTATTACGTTATTCAGCGTTCAAGCAACCGGGCCCTAGTTCTGACGTTATGCTACTTCTACAGGGGTATGTTCGAAGATAAATCCCAACCAAAAGCAACAATAATGCAGTATCAATTCACCAAGTGGCGCCCAACAAGAGGCCCATCGCAAAAACTACAAGGGCTTCAGATATTAAACTTATTATCTTAAAAAAATACGTCGGATCTTCCATCTTGAATTTCTTCAGATAAATAAACTGTCTATTTTTTATGTTTTCAGACTGAATTTTTACCTGCATACAAATCAAAAAAGACTTATGTATATATGTATATGTGAAACACACAAGTACATTTGCTACATAATGTAGTAAACATATTGCCTAAAATTGTTTCGATATTTTGACATTAAAGTATTAAATTTGTATGTTCATTATTTAATTGACTACTTGGTATTAACTTCATTTATTACTTTTAGGCAAAAGAAAATAATTTATTTGGTAAAGCTTATGTATGGATTATATTTGGAAGTGCCTCAAAAGAACTTACACAACTAAACTACCCATTTTTCTATCACAGTAATATATTTTTTGTTCAAAGTACAACTCCAAGTTTTAAAGTTACCAAAATCTACAAGAACACTGAATTTTCAAAAAACCTTTTAGAGGAAGCTTTTGGTACCTGGTCTGTTTCAAAAATGATGTTCTTGAAGAGTTCTGCTGTTCATAAAATAAATTTTAATGGAGATCCGATTCGAGTATCATATGCTGTAATACATAACGAGTCTATTCGGCATTTAACTGATTACAGGTAAGTTTTCCTTTTGCCAATTTTTTTTAGATGCGATACATAATATTTGAAATGTCAGTTCTGAAGTAAAAATATACAGGGTGAATCTCCGGGAATTTATCGATCGATTATGGGAAAACTATAATTAGGAAGAATCTGAAAATTTGACAGTTACTAACGTACATGGGGGAGAGCCGGCAAAAAAATATTTTCAAGATGGCAGTAGATGTCAATTTGGTTATTTTAAACTGTGCACCCTATATATTATTGCATTTTTGATTTCTACGTAAAATTCTAGACATATTTCATGTATAATGTGCTATACTTAAGTCTCACCGTTTTGGACATATTTAAATGTTTATGTCAAAAATGACGTTTGCGGACCAAAACTTAACTATACATTTTTCCTATAAGAAAGTCTTTATTATTTAATTTGAAATAGTTTTCCTGTAGATAAAGATTGACTTTAGTAGTCTTTTTATGATATTTTGATAATTATTGCTACAGAGTGGTCAAAAAAGAAGAATAAAAATTATATTTAAAAAATCGTCAAAAGTCAATTTTTTCAAATAGAAAGTCCCTATTTTTATAGTTTTATCATATTAAGTATTAAAAATAAGGGTACCTTTGTATAAGGTTGTTTATTTCAAAAATTTGTACTTTACAAAATATTGGCAATTCAACACTTTTCTATTGTAAAAATGCTATACGGCTTTTAAGTTTTGTTATCAGTTGGCCATGACGGTGAGGCGTGGCGAAAATAAAACAATCGAATCCTACAGAATTGTCACTATTTCTTGCCATTTAACATTCATTAATAATAATTATGCTGGGGCGATTAAATTGTACACGCACGAAGATTATTTAAACTTATTTATTATTTATTCAGAATGTGATATAGTTATTTCAAGAACATGCGATATATTTGCGATCCGCAGAAACGGAACCAACACCACCAACTGTTAAAAGAATTATAGAAAACTTCAAGAACTTTGGATCCATAAAAGCAAAAAGAAAGAAATAAACCAGTATTTTAATTGCGTTTAATTTTTAATTTTTCCACTCACTTTTTTATTTTTTTACCGTATTTATTTTATTTGCTTTGTTTGTTTCTTTTTCTATTGATTAACTGTAGCATAGTTATATAAGTCTTTAATGTGTGAAAGTTTCGATTATGTCAATGTTCAATTTGAACGTTTATAACAAGACGGATAAATAAATAAATAAATAAAAATAACCCAAAATATTTGACGAAGGTGTAAGTGGTGTAATTCCAAAAGAAAGGCTGTTGTTGAATATAATGGATTTTATTTGTCATTGCAATTTAGAAAATTGAAACATAATATGATGAATAAATAATTCTATTTAAAGAGTATTATGATTTTTAAGTAATATCGTTTTTCAATATTAGTTATTAGTAAAAATTAAAGAGAGTATATGACACAAGGTGATTATTAAATAAAAACAAAGCGTAACGTCAATATTTGCTTTGGTTGCAGTTTATAAAAACTTTTATAGTGTGTTTTTTAAACGCAAGTTTTCCTGTTAAAGATGTTTTAACTATATTCCTTATAAGGATTTAAGCAACTCGAGGGTATTAGGGAACTTGAAAAGGACTTTTGTACAGGGTGAGTCAACGATTGGATGAAGTAGGTTTGTGCCTTTTCGGTGAAATTAACAAAGAAACTATATTTATTGTTTGATACAGTTTATTTTTACGCAGATTTTAAAAATATTTAGGACTCTACAGGGTGAGCCAAAAAACTAGGACAGCATAAAGTTGTATTTTTTTAAATAGAACATCCTATATACGAATCGTATTTTCGATTTAGCTTATAATTTTAAATATTTTTTATTAAGGGTTTACTATAACAAAACTTTATAATTTCTGAGATAATTAAGTTTAAAGAAAAAAAGTCACATTTTCAAGCATCAATTCAATCCTAAATAACGTTTTCAATTTTGTGACAAATATATTCAAATTTGGAATTTAGCAAGGCCAAGGACAAGTTAATATAATTTTTATCTAATATTTGCAATAAAAGCTACAGGGTGTTGAACACATCGGCTCAAATTTGAACAAGTTTAAATGAATAAATATCTTTTTTTTTAACGGTACACCCTGTATATTTTCATGTTATTTAATAGAGTAATAAAAACCCTAAAAGTTTTGTTCAATATATCCTATACCTATTTATAATAGTTTTTGAGATATTTCAGTTTTTCTTATTTTCCATACTTTTTTACAGAAATAGTCTTCATTACCATAGTAGCCATGTAAAATAATAAAAAGAAACTACAGAAACAAACAGAATGTGGTTAAATATGATGAAATACATTATTCGTTATATACAACGGCAATAGTTTATTAAACATAATGTGAAAAAATTAACACAACAATAACGACAAGGCAAATACATATTTACATTAACCTTGCATAATAAATTTGGATTTAATTGAATCTCCGCATTTATTGTACGACAAAAGTTTACACGACTTTCAAAATCCTGTCCATGCAATTCTTGGTGTAATTCCATGTGATATGGATGATACCTATATTTCTTGGTAGTACGATTAGCGGTGGACTGTGATGTTTCACATAATGCTGCTAACTGACGGCTGCCAATATAAGGATTTTCCTGAACATTTAACAATACTTGTAGTTCTTTTTCTTCATTAGTTACTGGTTTGTTGACCACTTTACGTTTTGGATAATCAACAGTACCAGAAGAATCAAATCTTTGCATTAAGTTTTGAAAAGTATGGGTATTAGGCTGACGTCGATCAGGATACTTCATTTTGTAAATTCTTTGAGCAAGAATGCAATTTTTTTGAGCCTCTCCTATTGTATAAATCATATCTGTTAACTCATTCTTTGGAAAATTCATTTTACAATATAACATGAATGCAAAAAAAACCAAACTACACTACATAAAAACCAAAAGAAGCGATTGCGGTTATAAATTTGACACACAGAAAAATGTTCTTTTACATTGTTTTTGCCATGGCTACTATGATAATGAAGACTATTTCTGTAAAAAAGTATGGAAAATAAGAAAAACTGAAATATCTCAAAAACTATTATAAATAGGTATAGGATATATTGAACAAAGCTTTTAGGGTTTTTATTACTCTATTAAATAACATGAAAATATACAGGGTGTACCATTTAAAAAAAAAAGATATTTATTCATTTAAACTTGTTCAAATTTGAGCCGATGTGTTCAACAGCCTGTAGCTTTTATTGCAAATATTAGGTAAAAATTATGTTAACTTGTCCTTGGCCTTGCTAAATTCCAAATTTGAATATATTTGTCACAAAATTGAAAACGTTATTTAGGGTTGAATTGATGCTTGAAAATGTGACTTTTTTTCTTTAAACTTAATTATCTTAGAAACTATAAAGTTTTGTTATAGTAAACCCTTAATAAAAAAGATTTAAAATTACAAGCTAAATCGAAAATACGATTAGTATATAGGGTGTTCTATTTAAAAAAATACAACTTTATGCTGTCCTAGTTTTTTAGCTCACCCTGTAGAGTCCTAAATATTTTTAAAATCTGCGTAAAAATAAACTGTATCAAACAATAAATATAGTTTCTTTGTTAATTTCACCGAAAAGGCACAAACCTACTTCATCCAATCGTTGACTCACCCTGTACATATTTCTTGAAGCGCTATTTAATATTGTCTCAGAAAAATATTCGGATACACCTATTTATTTGAGTTTATGTATTATATTTAAAAATGAACATATGATTTTAGTAAACACTTAATTTAAGTAATAAATAACTATACATTATTACGTTAAATCGATGGCAAATTTGATTAACTGACTTTCAATAGGCTTAGAGGAGATATATTTTTAAAATAGTTTAGCTCATACAGGGTGACCCAGAAAAGTGTGGCACATTATTGTTTTTTTAAATATAATGATTTACATTTTTTATTGAATTTTCCAGAACCATTGTGTTGCAAATAAAATTTAATAATTTTGCAACGTCGCACTAATTTTCACGTAGAATTTATTATGTTATTTTCACTTTTAGACAAACGGATAAAGATATTATACCTAAGATGATATATCTTCTCATGTCAATAGTAGCCGATCAATTAAATGCCACACAAATATCAACATTTAGACCATTTTGGGGAAGTATTGATCTCAACACTGGACTATATACTCCTGGAAGTATGTTTGCAGATTTGCAAAAAGGACAAAGTGATATTTCAGGTAAGTTACTGCTGAAAAAATGTAGAAACCGTATTATAAAACTTGTCTATGTCAAGTGGGACTTAAACTCAAACCTTTTTGCTTCCCGAGCAAACCTCTTCTTCTTCTGAAACAAATAACTTATATAACGCTGGATACGCAATGCCATCTGGCAATTGCCACATAACGTACTCAAAAAATAGCGTAACGTAGCGCTAACCTAATGTACCACATCAAATTCTCAATCTGCACAGCGCGCTCGTTGCGAGATCGGTTGGCATGTTTTAGTGGATTCGGAAATGAAACAGCTGATTATTCTTATTGGAGTATTACAAATGCCATTATGTTGACTTGTTTAGTTGCATAAACATTATTATTATTTTTTAAATATGGCGAAGAGTATTTTTTTGGGCGTAAAGTGACTACAACAAAAGTCGTAATTGCTAAAAAATATTTGTTTTTTTTTAACTTTTGAATTGGTAAAAATCAAGTATAAATTCAGACAGTGTACGCTGTGTTTATGACGAAACGGCAATGAAAATGAACGAAGAATTATCGATTGATTATCGGTACAAATACAAACTGCTAATGTATCGTATCCAAACTGCAAACTGCTAATGTATCGTATCCAAACTGCAAACTGCTAATGTATCGTATCCAAACTGCAAACTGCTAATGTATCGTATCCAAACTGCAAACTGCTAATGTATCGTATCCAAACTGCAAACTCATTTTTAGCTAAAGTTTATATAAAAAATAAAGTTAACATGGGAATTTCTGATACATATTAGTTTTTTTCCTTTACTCATGTCGCTTAATTCTACAGGATCCCCTTTTCCAAAGGTCTAGACACGCCACCGGAATATTGTCTATTAAAGTTAAAAAAATAGCTAATATTATTTTACCATTTCCTTTTACAATTAATAATATTAAAACATAAATCAAACTAGAACATCAAGAAATAATTCAGCGTTATGTGACTAAAACTGAATGGCCTCAGATACTGATCTCTACTATGGATCCCTACTCTTGTCGGCTACTAAAGCCAAAAAATGACAAACCATGGGCGAAAAAATGCGTTTCTGCACATCGGGCGGCAGTCATATTTTTGGATGCTGGCCAGATGAGGGCATACGCATAAGCGACTTCCTGTTATCGATCGGTTGTTTCGTAGTGCCATCCGTAAACAGCACAGTATCGGCTTAACGCCATTTTTGTGTTTATTTTTGCTTTGCAAGTTACGTGCGATTTAAAAGGATTTATAGCGTTTTAAGTGATTTATTTTATTTGTTCTTGTGTTTTTATTTAATATAATGGAATGTGTACATATTTTATTTGATTTATTTTCCTTTTTCTCTATAGGGTAAAAAATAGTGTTGCTTTACAACGTTTTTGGATTTATGTTGTTTTCGTATAACATTAAATTTCCAAAACATGAAGTATGATATATTTCTGGCACTTTCCAAATGATTACCAACAGATAAACTGAATTTTTAAACAGTCAATTCTTAAAAAAAATCAAAATTCGCACCAAACCATAGAATACTTAATTCTATCATATGAAAAAAGTACATTCATCAATATGTCAAGAAATGGTATAATTTCTCCATCTATTACATTACTTACATAAATAAAAACAAACGATTCATTTCAAAATATATTTATTTGGCAATGCACGTAAGTATAATTATGAATAAAAACATACTTCCTCATAATGAAGTTGGAATATTTTAAAACATACATATATAACTTACAATAATTATAATGTATTATTATTTGGTTATATACATAAAATACTTGAGTACAAGGTTTATATTGTAGCCATAATCGGCTATTGGCTCTATAATTTCTAAGCTCTGTTTGAATTATTTTCCCAAATTGCCAAGGAATTTTTTCCAGTAACTAATTTGCACAATGGCCATATTCTTGCATAACTTCATCTACCTTATATTTAACCGATGTTTCGAACCAGCCCAAATGTTTTTTTTTGTTCTGCAGCCAATCTGATTTATAATTTTGTATGTTTGAAGATTGTGGACATGACGTTAAAAAGCGTCGTTCATTATTAATACTGGTTTTGGAAGTAAATTCAGATTTGTTATGTCCGTACTCATTTTATGAAATTGTCATGATTCATGTTGTCATGGAAATCCTCACTTTCAAATCGTCAAATAAAAAATTCATTAATATGTTAACAGAAGCAAAATATTACGAAATAAGTTAGACAAATGTGAGTTTCTTTTTTTGGTATATTTTTTTTATTCGCCCCCAGCAATGACCTTGTTCACTTATTTTATTTGAAATAACATTTTTATCATTTTGTCGAAAAAATTAATGCGATAAGAAAATATATGCTCCGTTCACCATTACGGCAGAAAAATATTAGTATATAAAATTATTTTCAAATCCGTTAAAAAACCCATTTCATATCAATATTTTCTTAAAAAATTAAAAAAAAAAGACAAGGAAAAGATGGTAATTATTTTTTCATTATTAGAGAATAAATTTCCGAACTTTAAAAATGTTAATTATTCACTCCCACCCCACAACAAGAAAGTTAACGCACACGGACGGAAACAATAGATTAGACAAATAGTAAGATACATTTTTTTCACAATTTTACTTTCACAGTATAAGAAATGACTAAACTAACTCCCATCGGTACACTGATCTGATTATTCCCTTCTGCTTGAGATATTATTTGTGCCCATATGATATAACTCCTAGGACAAGAAAGTTACATGAGACCGACTTCTTTACTAAAGATTGCAACTTTGATAACTTGCTTCAATTAGACACCATTTATGACTAATTGAACTAACTAAATAGATTTTCGAAGTTCGGTCCTGTCGATGGTCACTTGATCAATTTGTAGTGCGCATGCCGACATCTGGTCTAGGATGTTTACATTTTATTGTCGTAAATTTGCCGTTTTTGGGATTAAGCTTTGCGAATCTATAAATATTTTATCTATGGCCTCAGAGGAGAGAACTATAGCAGGGATAAAGGAGACTACGACAAACAACAATTAATTTATTAAAATTTTTAATCAATAATACTTGAATTAATTAATTTTTTAACCAGAAAAATGAAATAATTTTATTTTAATTCGGCTACTTCAATTATAAATTTTTCGAATCGTGGATTTATCAAACTCAAATCTCTAAACAATCTTCTTTAATAATATCACTAACTTTTTCCCCTATCATAACACAGGGTCCATTAGGATGGTTGGCTATTACAATAGGAAAAATACTAGCATCAGCTACTCGTAAGTTTTTAATACCATGTACACGACATCTCGAATCAACTACTGCACCATCAGAGGGATCTGGTCCCATTGGATTTGTACCTGTAAATGAATATATGTATGTATATATATATATATATATATATATATATATATATATATATATATATATATATATATATATATATATATATATATATATGCTTAATTGTTTATCCGGGAGTTCATCCGTTTGTCATTGTTTCCTGTTGAAGGATCTTGCAGACGTTTCGCCAAGGTCGCACTTGGCATTGGAAAGTTCACTTTCCAAACTTCGATCAGTAAGCATTAAAAATGCCAAGTGCGACCTTGGCGAAACGTCTGCAAGATCCTTCAACAGGAAACAATGACGAACCGATGAACTCCCGGATAAACAATAGAGCACATTTATCCGTGACACACTTCAAACAAACAAACAAACAAACATATATATATATATATATATATATATATATATATATATATATATATATATATACAGGGTGTTTGGTACATCGATAGAAAGTTTGGAAGAGGTGATAGAGAATGTAATTTTGAATAATATATGCCATATATACCTTAGTACAAAAATGCACGGTTGTCGAGTTACAGCACATTTTATAATTTTTCGGTTTTCTGGCAATTGATGATTGAAAATTTAATTTTTATGATATTGGTATAATTTTTCTATTTGAAATATATTTTTTTCTTATTCTTTGGTTCATACACTATAATAACAACAGGAGGACTAAAATTAAAATAACACACGGAAAACTGTGTACTCAAAAATCTTATTCATCTACGAAAATTCAAGTTTCATTCTTAGATTTGAGAGAGGTTTTTTCCTAACAGCGTGAGAAATAAATGCATTCAATTTATTTTAAAAATAACTTTATTGAATTACCTTTAGAGTGGTTGATCGAAACCTGTATCAATAAAATATTACATACATTAAATTCAGGGAAGATATTCATATTAACGAAGTTAATAATTTTCTCTATTCACTTTTTCTTTATTTAATTAAAATACAAAATATCTAATGTATTGCATCGGATGTTCTAAACGTTCAAAAGATGAATTTTTGTTCACCAGGCCGGTAATTCTTCTTCTTCTTCTTCTTCTACCTTCTATAATAGGTCCCTGACCTGTTCCTTCTTCGATTTTCCTCATTCTGGACTTAAATTATCGCTCCACCTTTTCCGCGGTCGACCTCTACTGCGTGTACCACTAGACGATTTATCTCGTGCGATCCTTACCAGTCTATCCTCTGTCATTCGGCTTATGTGTTTGTTCCATTGTGTCTTACGTTGTAGGACCCACTCATTAATGCAGTCTGTGTTGCATGATTGCCTGATGTTATCGCTTCTTTCTCTGTCTAGTAGCGTTTTTCCTGTTATTCGTCGAAGTATTCTCATTTCTGTAGTCTCCAATAGTTGTTTCGTTTTTGTCGTCTCTGGCCGTGTTTCTGAGGTGTATGTCATAATAGGTCTAATTGTGGTTTTGTAGATCCGACCCTTTGTTTCTTGTTGTAAGTGTTTGTTTCGCCAGATCACGTCGTCGAGGCAACCCGCCACTTTGTTTGCTTTGGCCACCTGCCCTCTTACTTCATCGTCGATGTTGCCATAACTAGTTATGTCGATTCCTAGATATTTGAAACTCATTTCTTGTTGTATTATTTGACCGTCTAGTTTTAGTTTGCATCGGAGGGGTTCTTTTGAGGTTGTCATACATTTAGTTTTTTCGGCTGAGATAATCATATTATATTTTCTTCCCGTAAGATAAGGTATTTAACAATCTCTGGAGGTCGTCTTCATTTTCGGCACATATCACAGCGTCATCAGCGTAACAGAGAAATTTTATTTCTGTATCATCCATTTTATATCCTCTACCAAGTCGCACCTCCTTTATTATTTCGTCCATTATCATGTTAAACAACAAAGGACTAAGCGAGTCTCCCTGTCTAATACCGCTGTTGACTGGTATGGGTGTTGATAATTTACCGTTAGTGCGAATCTGAACTTTATTGTTTGCGTATATGTTTTCGATGGTCTGAATTATATTGATAGGAATATTTCTCTTATATAACAGGTGGATTACGTCATCTAGCTTTATGCGATCGAATGCTTTTGTTAGATCTATAAAGCATAAAAATGTTGGTTTATTGTATTCTATAGATTTTTCGACTATCTGTCGTAGAATAAATACTGCATCCACGCAAGACCTTCCTGATCTAAATTCCTGCTGTTCGTCTTCCAGTGTTGTAACCGAATTAATTTTATTTTTGATTACTTTCGTAACGAGTTTCAGAGTTGTGTCCAGTAGATTAATACCCCTGTAGTTCCCTGGTTCTTGTTTGTCACCTTTCTTAAACATAAGCATCATTGTGCTGGTTCTCCACCTATCTGGTACTTTGCATTGTGTCAGGATTTTTCGAATGAAGCTTGTGAGTTCCTGTGTTAGTCGCTCTCCTCCGTATTTCAACAATTCGTTATGAATTCCATCTTGTCCGGGAGACTTTCTATTTTTTAAGGATTTTATAGCTTTCTCTACTTCTTGAATGGTGACTTCCACATTATTCCTTATTGCTGGTATGTTGTTTTTTCCAATGTTAGCATCTCCCTCAAATAATTTTGTTAGATAGTCTATCCATTTCTCCTCTGATATTTTGTTTGTTTCGGAGAGTTCAGATATTTCTTTGCGCTGTTGTCTTATCAGTCGCCACATTTGTTTTTGTACACTATAGAAGTCTCCTTCCATTCTTTTAGAGAACTGCTCCCAATGTTCACTTTTTAGTTGGTAATTGTTATTTCTAAAATAAACAGAAACAAAATAAAAACACCAATAGATAAACAACCAGTTGTGGAACGTTTTGAAAGTTGAAGGAAAATATCCATTCCATTACACCCCGGTTCAAGGCTTTGAAGAAGGTGATCCAGCATGGAGAATTATGTTCTGCCTTTATTTGTTAAATGCTGATATGGAAGATGGACTTTTCTTAAAAAGTATTTTATGGTCCAATGAATCGAAATTTTCTCGGAAGGGAATCACCAACTTCCACAATCTGCATTATTGGGCTGATGAGAATCTGCATATAAAAAAAGAAATATCCTTCCAACACAAATTCAGTGTAAATGTATGGACAGCGGTAATCGGAAGAACTTTCATAGGGCCATATTTCTTTCCTCTACATTTAAACGGAGACAATTACGTTTTTTAGTGTTTTTACGAAATGAAACGCCGAACATCGTGGATGAAATACCATTGAACGTAAGAGACAGAATAATTTTCCAGAACGACGGATGTCCAGCACATTATCGGCTTGACGTAAGAGATTTTTTAAATGAACCATTCCCTTATCGTTGAATCAGAAGAAATGGTCCCATATTGTGGCCTGCGAGGTCCCCAGACTTGACGGCTATAGATTTTCACACCTGGGGACGTATGAAAGAACTTATCTATAAAATTGAAATAGTGGACCGTAATCAACTGATTGAAAAAATTAATGAAGCAGGTGTGTCACACTTGGGGAAGAAATGAGACTAGGCGTAATCATCACCCAAGTGGAGAAAAGGGCCCGAAAATGTATTAGAAATAATCGCTCACCATCGAACATAACATGGAAAATAGTACTTAACGCGATTTTGGCAATTTTAGGAAAATAAAAATAAATTGAGAAAATTGTTAATTACGTTGATATGAATATCTCCCCTGAATTTAATGTATTTAATATTTTATTGATACGGGTTTCGATAAATCACTATAAAGGTAATTCAACAAAGTTATTTTTAAAATAAATTGAATGCCTTATTTTTCTCACTTTAGAAAAAAACATCACTCAAATCTAAGAATGAAACTTGAATTTTCGTAGATGAATAAAATTTTTGAGTTTTCTGTGTGTGATTTTAATTTTAATCCTCTTGTTGTTATTATAGTGTATGAACCAAAGAATAAGAAAAAAAATATTTCCAACCGAAAAATTATACCAGTATCATAAAAATTAAATTTTCAATCACCAATTGCCAAAAAACCGAAAAATTATAAAATGTGCTCTAACGCGACAACCGTGCATTTTTGTACTAAGGCATATATGGCATAAATTATTCAAAATGACATTCTCTATCACCTCTTCCAAATTTTCTATCGATGTACCAAACACCCTATATATATATATATATATATATATATATATATATATATATATATATATATATATATATATATATAGATAGATAGATATACCGGGTGTCAACGAATCTATTAGACAAGTCATAATATATATATATATATATATATATATATATATATATATATATATATATATATATATATATATATATATATATATATATATATATATATAGATAGATAGATATACCGGGTGTCAACGAATCTATTAGAGAAGTCATAATTTCTAGAGTATTATGTGTATCAAAATGAGAATTGGTACAGGTAAATGGTATGTGAAGGGGAGAGTTTTCGCATATTTTCCACTTTCCGGCCACTTCCGGTTTCACCGGAAATGGCCCCGGTTTTGAATTTTTAAATGGAACACCCTGTATATTTTAACATTTTTGGATTTCTGAGCCAATTCTAGATCAGAATGTGATGTTTTAAAAACTTTTTACGTCTACTTCATTTTTTTAGAGCCCTTTTAAAATTGCATCTTGGTGGCCATGATCGGACGCAAACTAATCTAAGGGCCTTAGGTGTTGTCAAAAAAATACAATCGCAAAGTTTTAGTGACTAGTATGAAAAACAGGAATAAGACAAGTTGACAAAATTACGTTTTCATTTCTAACTATTAATTTTCAAATGGCGACCCCTTTTTGAAAACTACTTTTCGAAAAAAGCATTCTTTGACGAATCTAACGGTACTAATTTATTTGCGATTGGATTAGACATAAGAACAGAAATTAAATATTATTAAGCACAATACTGGATAATTTATTTACTTATGACAAGTGCGCCATGGACAGCCATGATGCATAATAATTTGCAACTGTCATTATCTACTTAAGTGAGTGCTTTGTTTTCCAAAGAAACAGTTGCAAATTATTATGCATCATGGCTGTCCATGGCGCACTTGTCATAAGTAAATAAATTATCCAGTATTTTGCTTAATAATATTTAATTTCTGTTCTTATGTCTAATCCAATCGCAAATAAATTAGTACCGTTAGATTCGTCAAAGAATGCTTTTTTCGAAAAGTAGTTGTCAAAAAAGGGTCGCCATTTGAAAATTAATAGTTAGAAATGAAAACGTAATTTTGTCAACTTGTCTTATTTCTGTCTTTCATACTAGTAACTAAAACTTTGCGATTTTTTTTTTTGACATCACCTAAGGCCCTTAGATTAGTTTGCGTCCGATCATGGCCACCTAGATGCAATTTTAAAAGTGGCTCTAAAAAAATGAAGTAGACGTAAAAAATTTTTAAAATGTCACATTCTGATCTAGAATTGTCTCAGAAATCCAAAAATGTTAAAATATACAGGGTGTTCCATTTAAAAATTCAAAACCGGGGCCATTTCCGGTGAAACCGGAAGTGGCCGGAAAGTGGAAAATATGCGAAAACTCTCCCCTTCACATACCATTTACCTGTACCAATTCTCATTTTGATATACATAATACTCTAGAAATTATGACTTGTCTAATAGATTCGTTGACACCCGGTATAGGGTTACTCACACTATACGGCACAGAATATTGTTGCCAAAATACGTAACTTTCAAAAAGTTTTACTTTTGGGATATATGGAGATCTAATATAGTTACTTTTTAAAATTATTTTTATATTATACAGGGTGTCCCAAAAGCTCCGAAAGTATCAAAGTTTGTGTGTTTTTTTAAATGGAACCCCCTGTATATTATTGCATTTTTCGATTCTTCGATCAAAACCTTAAGGATTTTTAAATAATTTGAATTTTGACAAAATCTAACCTAAGTTTCATGTTTCAAATACTTAAAAAGTATTTCAGTTGTGTACTGAAAATTTACAGTGAAGTATAACAATAAATTATATTTTATATCCCAATTATAATAAACTTGCTATATTACACAGGGTTTCTAAAAATTAAAACTAATCAAATAAGAAGTTTAAGCGGCTATAACTTGATTAATTTAAATAGAAAGCTATACTTTTTAACTTACCAGAAAATATACCTTTTAAATATCTATCGAATGCTGTAAAGGCGTTCTTACGTCGTTGACGTAATAATTGAAAAATTAAATAAAATATAAAGAATTGTGGTCGTTAAGAGCATTTACCAAGTTGCCGTTTTCCTTCAGAGCGTGAAAGGAAAAATTTTTATTCCTACAAATTCCTCCCTGTGTCTCTCCATACTCATTTCAACTGCTTATTATAGTGTAAATGTATGAAACCAAGAGTGAAATTTGCAGGAAAAACTGCCAATTTAAATTTCTTATTCCGCAAACTACATTAATCGATATGTAAAAGTAAGAAACCTGAGAAGAATATCCAGAATGTTTTTTTTTTAATTTTAGGGTTCTGTTAACAATTACAAACTCTTAAGAGTTTCGTTAATCCTTCGTTTTTGAATAGCGCCCCCTTTCGCTTAGCGTACAAATACACTTTAAAATTAGTTATAAGAAAGTGTAATCTGTCTAAAGCCCTTCAAAATGATCCATAATTTGGTTAAAGCAGACCGTAGTCACAATGTTGTAAACACTTCATATTGTGACCTTGCGCCACGCTGTCACCATGTTAACTACGTAAACATTTTACTCAAGGAAATAATTGCTATTTTAAAACGTTGTTATATACATATGTTATGGTATTATGACTTTACCTTGTGGATGACTGTTAGGTATAGATATATATCTTATTAAGCAGTACCAATATTCCTTAGACATAGATTCATATTCTTGACATGCTGGGAAATGTTGAACCATAAAAGTGGGATCTACACTTGTAAATGGTGCTGTTTGGGTAATATTTAAAGCCAACAATATTCCTTGATAAATCAACTCAATATCTTTATCTTCCGGGTCTGAAAGTTGTCTGAAAAGATGAAAAAATCATTGTACGGTGCATCAAAAAAGTCTGGAAAGAAAGTGAACAATTCAAGAAATTTTGTCTTATATGAGTGATCTAACGCAGTGGTCTCCAAACTTTATACCGCCATAGTTTATTTAGATTATATGATACAATTTACAATATTATTAAATCATACAAAATAATCAGATATTTTTATTTAACGACCAATTAAGGAAAAGTAGTGCTGAAATCGGAACAAGGTCACCAGTAAATTTATGTAACTGATCAAATTGTGTGAGTGGATGACTCATAAGATTGTAACAATGATGGCTTTAAATATTTTTCTTTAAAAATATCGCTACATTGCAAATCAATCATTTTCGTTCGAAATTCTGGGGCAAGATTTTCTATATCGGCGTTAAAAGTATTTTAAAAAATTTCGCCTGCTTTGGGATACTAAAAGTTCATTTTTATTCATCCATGTAATAAAGTACTTATTTAGTTGTATCTCTACAGTAGAGATCAACAGTAATATTTTTTTTTTGGTAATATTATCAATGAATTTTATAATGGATAATTTCAAAAATTGGAATATCAATTAATGATAATCATTAATTCACAAACTAGAATCATCAATTACTTTATCAATTGAAAATTTTGAAAATAATATTGTTAATTAATGAAGTAATGAAAAAATTACCGTTTAATAAAATAATTGGTAATTTCATTCTTACAGTTATCAATTAATGAAATAATTGGTAATGCAATTTTTAAATTTTTTTTTTGAAATTAAATTGTCTATTAGTAGACTAACTAAAAATTTCATTTTTCAAATCACCTATTGCAGAAAAAACTAATAATTTATTTTCCCAAATTATAGTATTCTTCTTCTTCTTCTTCTTAAAGTGCCTATCCTTTTTGAATGTTGGCTATCACATTGATCCATATTACTTTATTCACTGCTGCTCTGAACAGACCTGTTGATGTCATTCCAGTCCATGTTCGTAGGTTGCGCAGCCATGATATTCGTCTTCGTCCAGCTGATCTCTGGCCTTCCATCTTCCCCTGTAGGATAAGTTGGAGCAGGCGATATTTCTCATTCCGCATGATATGTCCA